>CM036604.1:11715000-12252461 GCA_020745705.1 Hemiprocne comata
CTCACTGTGGTGTTGGAGGGGAATGAACTTGACATTTTCTCGAGCCTATGTGGATGGCTGTCCTGGTTTGAGCCAAGATTAAGCTAATTTTCCTTTTACTGATTTTTTTTTCCTTTAGTAAGCTTTCTTTTAACTAACATCCCTGTGGAGGACCATCTTTGCTATGGCCATGCCACTGAGTCCTTACACAGAGTGAAGTCACTATGCTAAAGGTATTTCTGCCTGCAGGAAGAGGGAGTTTGGTCCTGTGACTCCAGTGCTAACTGGGACTGGCCCAACTCCATATTGCTGCAACAGGTCCAGGTTTGAACCACGTTTTCTCTGGTCCAAATACAGCAGGAAGGGAAGCTACAAACTTTCTAAGCAAGAACGTTTGAAATCAGTTCACACATTTTGTCAGCTGGTGATGGGGTTTAGGGAAAATTGTGCTTCCACCTACATGGGAGGGAGGTTTCTGGCTAACAGTGGGAGTCAGGTCACTAAGGGAGATGCACCTCTATGTGCTGTGGGGGTGGAGGTTACCCAGGGAAAGCACCTGCAGCTCTGGGCTCTGCCCACCCAGCCTGTGGAGCTGAAGAGCAGAGGTGGCTGCAGGTGGTCTTCAAGAAGACAGTTCAGAAGGCAGGCACAGGGCAGGGGCCCGGGGGGCCCTTCACCACAGCTTACCTCACATCGATCCTCCTGAGACAGAGGCTCTTTTGCCACCATGAAGCTGAATTCAGCTCCTGCAAAAGGACAGTCCTGCTGCACTGCTCCGAAAGCTTGCCTTGGCCAGGGACCCTGCCAGGCTGGTCCAAGAACCTTCTCTGGAATTTTGCATTCCCTGTGAGCAGGAGAGGCTCGTCCCTAACATTGCTGGATTCATTATTCAGGATTAATGCCCATTTGCTTGTTGCACCTTCTGTTGTGGAAATAATGCTACAGCTTTGACTTGCTTCCAGCAGGGCAATGGAGAAAGCAGAGTTAATATTGTGTCAGAGCGGAGCGAAGAGAGAAGCAGTTTTTCTTGGAAGCAGTAATGTATGCAAGGAGCTGGTGTCACCTAAAGCCCATTCAGCATCGTGCATCACCGCCCGTGCTGTTGTGTGTGGATTTAATAACGTGGCTGTGACTCACTCCTCTCGGTAGTGGGGCTGACTTCAGTAAATAAGCAGGCTGTAACCTCACTGGAGATTTTATACCATCTGTATTTACAACATGAATATTTCAGCAAATTTGACATTTTGGAGACTTCTGTCTTCCAGGTTTAGTGACAGTGAGTATCTGGGTCAGGAGTGCTGCAGGTTCACAAGCAGCATCCTGTCAATAATTTACTGCTCCAAGCACTAAGCAGCGCGCAGGACGCACGCCGGCACTGCAGGGTTTGTTGGCTCATTGAGCCGACACAGCTCTGAGGCAACATAAAAACAGTTTTTGATCTCTTGCTGCTGGCCTCTGCCTGAAAAGCATAAAGCAGGAGGTAACCCTGTGGCAGTTATTCTGCTAATGTTACCGTAATATGGATGCTGTTTTACTGTCACTTTCAAGATGAAAACAGTCATAAGTGGGGCAGAACAGGACAAGGCGTTTCTTAGCCCTTTTTCCTGCTGTCCAGCACTGGGACATGCTGTGTGGCTGCAGCCTTTATAAAATCTCCAGGGAGCTGGTGCTCAGGGCACCGTCCCAGCACAGGGGACCTGCAGCCACCCCAGCCCTCCAGTTGCTGCCCAGACCCGAGCTGGCACCAATGGATTACAGCAGGGTTCCCACCCTGCGGACTTCACAGGGTTTTGTCTCTGAGTAATTTAGGTGTTTTTAACAGACACAGGGTGAGAGTCTCAGGGTGCCCTGAGCATGGCTGTAATTGGAGTCCTTCGGTGGGCTCTCAGTGCAACACCTGGCAGCCTCTGTCCTGCTGAGACCTGGCGTAGGTCATCACACCTGTGGGAGATAGCAGCATTTCCAGGGAGCTCTGCCCCCGTAGGGCACTAATTGCCCTCATGTCCCTGACCAGCCCCACCTGGGCCCCCAAGCTCCTGCCCATGGGCCCAGGAGCCTATTTAAGCTCAGCTTGGGGCCCTCAGCCCCTACTTGAGCTCTACTGCAGGAGGCCTGGGCTGAGCTCTAGATACCCTGTGGATCCAGCCCCTGACTGGCAGACTGGCCTCCTGGCTTGGCCTTGGTTTTGCCTTGTACTTGTGGACCTGCCCAGCAGCTGCTGGACCTGACTTGTGAGTTGGCTTCCCAGCTTGGCTACAGACCTGCCACATCCCATGGACTGGTCTGGATGGGGGGATGAACCTATCGTGGCTCCAGCAGGGTGAGAGGCTCTGCGTGTTGGGGTCCTGCCCTGCTGCCTCGGCAGAGCCCCAGCACCCCCACGCGTGTGTGCACAGCTTGCACAAGCACTTGCGAAGCTGCTGGGGCTCTGCGGCTGTCCTCGGGGCAGGGGGTCCGCTCCCCTCCCGCTGGGCTGAGGAAGGTGTTTGTACCGGTGCAAAAATTCCTGTAGTAAATCCCACCGTTACCCAAGGACACCGGGAGCAGAGTGTTCTGTAGCAGGATCTTTGACAGAAACTCTGTGAATGGGTTTTCCTGTTAAACTCAGGTGATTTTTTTTATTCTTCTTTTAAAATGCTGTTCTTAAAATATTTACATTGAAAAAATGCACCTTTTTCCATATGAAAGCACCGCTTGGCACAAGCATCCTCTCGGCTTGAAAGTAGCTGAAAAGCCCCGTTCTTTCTAATGTCAGCTCGTTATCGCATTGTTGAGGCATATTATTCACCCTGAAAGGAAAGCCCTTCTCTCTGTTGAACCTCCCTTTGGTTAGCAAGAAGTCGATGATTTCGGCAGCAGGGGAGCGATCCTGCCTCAGAAGTGTCTGTGCTCCCAGGGTGTGCTTTGAGGGAACCACAGGCCTGTAACTGCGGAATAAAAACCTTAAAACTTACCTTTGGGTAAACTCAAAGCTGGAAAAAAAATAAAATGGTATGTCAAATTATGTATTCAAAGAACGGCTGCTCATTAGTGATGCTGGGTGATCTGTAGATTCTCCCATCACATGATACTCACCCTCTTGTACTTCCCAGCGATGCAGAAATCTTTCTGAGGAGCTGGCTGATGTGCTTCATCTTGGTTTTATGTCCCTCCTTGTAAGGACTGTTAAGTGTGTTTTCCTAAAGGGATCCTGCAGGCATGATGTTTCAAGTATAGGTAAAGCTGGGAGGACATTAAAGCAGGTGCTGAGCAAGCAGCCTCTTCCCTGCCAGCATGAGGGCTCTGCTGGAGCTTGCGCCATGGTGGAACTCCAAATTGCTCAGCAGAGTCAGGGTTTCCACTGCTGGCTGTGGTGGGTTTAGGTTTTTCCATGCTTGTACCCCCGTTTCTGGTCCTGAGCCTCAGCTGTGTAATTCATCCGACTAGATCCTCCCCTTACCCGAGGGGCTGTGATGCCCTTGGGGCAGGAGCCTTGTGTTTGGGGACAGGCAGGCGAGGCTGGGGAGGTTCTCGCTGCTCCTGCTGGCTCTTCATTAAGGCTGTTTGGATTGCAGTTTTTCTGGTCTCCCAGTGATACTGTAATTGTCCGGTTATGGCTGACTTTGGCATCATTCTCCATGCTGAGTCCTGTCAGATGGATGGGAAACTCACTGGGATGCTAATATGCACAAGCTGCAGTAGCCAAGGAGCCAAGCAGCAGTGTCGAATGCTGCCAGCTGGCCTGGGAATTGTGGTGGAGGGAACTGATGGGCTCTGGCAGGAGGGGACAGGGCCCCTGGTGTTACCGGTGCTGCTGTGCTGCAATGGCAGGAAGGATGGCTTGGGGCTGGAACAGGGGCGTTAATTCTCTGGCTGCAGTTTAACTTGTATGTTAATTATTTCTTACGGTTTAAGAGGAATGAAGGGTGCTGGCTGTAGCCCTGCCTTGGAGTTTGGAGACCAGAGTTGTGGTTTTGAGGTCCTGCATAGATAAATGGAGAAGGGGCTGCACCTAGAGAGAGTCTTGCAAAGGTAGTTGAACTGTGACCGACATCCCCGCACCACCTGCCAGTGGTCACCACTGGCTGGCATTCCTTCACACGGACACCCGTCATCTGAGCACCTTTGCTGCCAGTGTGTTCCTGGGACAGTAGCTTCACCACCGTGATAGCCACCATCCATGGATTTTCCCTGCATGCATCCGCAGGGAAGGCCTTGGCAAAGCGGGAAGCAGTGTGCTGGGCAGCCTGGCTCCCTCTGCCCTGCCGGCAGCAGCGGATGGCACAGGGCTGGGACATCGCTGTGGGACAGTGCCCACCCTGAGCGAGGAAGCATGGCAAGCAGTAACACTTCATCAGAGGATGTCTGCAATGAAAACATTATTTCCCCAAATGTGTTCATCATTCAAAATTATTCAAGCAAAGGTTTCCATCTCACTGTGGCTATTACTCATAATCTGAGAATCTGGATGTGTGGCTCTCCTTGGTAATTAAGCCACATGGAGTTTTTTCTGCCCTCTGTCTGGGTGAAACAGCAGTTGTACCTCAGTCCTAGGGTGTCTCTGCAGAACAAACAGGGCTGGTCCTGGCTGCAGGGCCTTGAAGCAAGGCTCACGAATCCAGATCTGAGCATTGGGCCACTAAACAGTGCCAGGTCCCTGTGCACCTTGGGGCAGCAGCTCCCTGTGACCCAGGCAGGACACAGGATGCTTTGGGCCCTGGTTTCCCTGTCCTGGGCGGGAGCTGGAAAAAGTCCCTCCTCCTCCTGGACCATCTCTTCAGATGAGGAATGCCTTGAACCTCTGAAAGGGGATAAAGCTGAATATCTTCCTTGGCCAGAGCAGTCCCTGGGTGCTGCATAAATCACAACTATCACTAGCAGGGGTGTCATACATTGGTGTTTCATAACTGAAACAGGGACTGCAATAGAAATGTCAGGACTGAACCTACACAGCACCAGTACTATTTAACCTGTACAGGGCTATTTAGTAACAAGTATGGGATAGGAAAGTAAACAGGGAATAAAGGAATAGTGCCATTTCCAGATGACTTTTTGTTCCAGAGTGCGTCCCTGAAGCAATGGTTCAGAGCAATTTTCTGCAAAGGCTATTTTGGTACTTCCCAGGCATTACTCGTTCATGTCCTGTGACTGTGATGCTCCAGGTAGTGGATACACTTGCAAACAATGTTTTTCTCAATGTGTGTGTGCTAGGAATAGAGGACTCAGCTGCCAGCCAGAGCTAGTTCCCTCACAAGGTCCTGGGAATGTGCTTACAGGGGCCAGCAGGACACTGCTTGCCTCTGTCTGATGCCCACCATGCCCTGAAGGCCCCTACCTGCAGCCTTCTCCCTGCGACCCCAGTCCCACAAGCTTGTGTGTGCCCCACAGCTGTGCATGTCTCCCAGAAGGAACTTGCCCTCCATGCAGGAGCCTGCCAAAGCAGGGACATGGGGTGGCTTCCCCCCTTATGCTGGGGCTGTTGGACAAGCAGACAGCAGGCTGCCTCCTTTGGGGCTGCCATTGAGTCACTGACCCTGCAGCTGTTCCTATAATTCAGGAGTGGGTTAAGCACATGCTTGAGACTGATGACTTGTTTTTAGGACTTTGCTGACCTGGGGCTAAGTGAGGCGCTGGTAACACTAAATACAGCATTTTCCTTTTGCACGCAGGCTCCCATGTGAGCTGCAGCAACTCCTCAGGCCAGCATAGCTGTGGCAGGAGCTGCAGCACAGCACAGGCGAGCAGCTGCCTGCTCTTTCTCTTCTGCTGGAGGCCCACCCACCATCCAGGTCCAAGGTGGTACATCTGCCCCGGGGCTCCTTGTCTGCCAGGTAAGACAGAAGTCAGAACAGAAACACAGACGAGGGCCTGTCACTCATCACTGTTCATTCTCTGTGCTGATGTACTGGCTGGATAAGCCCTCTCTGGAGCGGGCTGGCTCCCAGACTACCCCAGGTAGGGGTCTGCCCAAAGGTGCTCAGTGTCTGGTGGGAGGGGCCCTGCCCCAGCTTCCCCCAGTACCTGCCAGCCTGGGCTCCTCACCTGGGGCACAGCCAGCACCAGCATCACTCTCAGTGGCAGGATGGGGACGGGCAGAGGTTGGAGCACTGTGGGGTCCCAATGTGGGGTTTGCCACTGTCAGGAAACTTATGAAGGATTCATAGCTGTGTTTTGCTAGTATGTGCTGAGCAATACTCATTCTGTCATGGAAAACTAATTACAAGGTTAGAGCCAGGCCACTTAAGTATTATGATCCATAATACATAGTGGGCTGAGCACCCTGCACCGCTGCTTTGTGCCATAAAGAGCCCTGTGCATGTGGCAGTCCTGCGCTGGCTGAAGGTGTCTGCAAGCAACCTACTCCCACAGACACTTTGCACTTCTAAAAAATGACTTTCCACTCCATCCTGGGTTCCCACAGCACCCTCAGGAGTTGAGCAGCTGGCCATGGTGTGCCTCGGCTGGCTGGTGAGGAGCTCTGCCTGGCTGCAGCCTGTCCTGCAGCAGTAACACACTGAGGTGCAGCAAAGGGAGCTACTGAAAATGAGAAGGAATGCAGCAGTGAAACAGTGAGCTGTTTTCCCTGCAGGAAATGTTACATAGCCTTGTTGAACAAGAACAAAAGATTAAAATTAAAGTAAAATGAAATGCAAAAATACTGTGAAACCCGGTGGGTGGTCTGGGGATTTCTGAATACAGTGAGCTCCTGAAATATCCCTGCATCTCTTAGGATCATGACACTACCTGAAATGTTTCAGGTTCTCTATTTAAAGGCAACCCCCGTGCATCCCAGCACAAAGTAGGTGCCTACTGCAGAGCGTGCAGGTCTTTAAAAACCTTTGGAGTGGCTTGTTTGCTTTCTTTAAGATTTTACCACTATTGTAAAAGTGGGGGTTTAGCTCCATCATTTTCCACCTGCTAGGGCAGGACTGTGCCCCAGGCTCTGGGTATTGCTGAGGGCAGAAGGACAGAGGTTTGGTAACTCTCAGGGTCTGTCCAGGTTCTGTTAGAGACAGGCCCCCCAGAGACCTCTAGAGCTGACCCGGTTTGCAACTGTGCACTTCCCTGGCTCTCCGTGTGTTGCTGTCCTTCAGGCTGTGTTGGTGACCAGGGCTGGATGTATGTGGACAGTCACACCCTCCCACGTACAGAGGGGCCTGAGTTACAATGTGCATAGGAGAGACAAGGACCTTGTCATTTCTTTTAGAATAATTAACACTTAAAATAGAAACATAGGAGGGAAGTTGTAGCCGCAAGGACATTCTGGTGCACTTAGAGGCAGCAGGTTAAACCTACCTCCAAGAAACCTTAAAGCCAGGCAGCAGCAGAGCCTCAACCTGCAGCTGTTGCATGAAAATAAACTATGTGCTGATTTTTCTCTAAAGGCAGACATGGAAAAAATGGTATGTGCAGCAGTATTTCACTGCTACACTAAATGTGGCTACAGAAAGAGATTAATTATTGCAGCATAAAGGATTTTAAACAAAAAAAGGCTTGAGCTTACAGTCAGGATAAGGATGCAAGATCCTTTATGGGTTGTCATAGTGAATCCCCCGTTTTGATGGTGAAGCCTGACCAGTGGCTGCCAGGAGTTGCTTCTCTCCCTCGGGAGCAGCATGGGAAGCACAGCTGGGCCAGTGTCCCCTACTCTAGCCTGCAGTGCTGCATGTCCCCATCCTGGCACCAGCACCCATGCTGTGCCTCACTGAGGGAGCTGGCAGCATCACAGAGAACCCAAATTTTTTGAGGACTTTTTTTGTCTATTCCCTGCTGGAAGTGTAGAAAACCGTGCTCTGCAGCACAGGAGATGAGCTGGCCTATCTCCAGAGTGGCTGGAGGAATGTCACCTGCTGGCACCTTGGTCATCTCTGCAGCCTGGTGACGTGTGAAGCTGTGCTGTCCCCGCTATCGAGCTCTGAGCAGTGGCACCATGATCACCACCCTTCCAGCAAAGCCATGCTGCTGCTTCAGTCGCATGGAGTGACACAGACCACGTTGTGCTTTGCTAACAAACCTGGCCAGCATGCACAGCTATTTGGAATGATGTTCTGGAGGATGCAAATTCTGGTGTCTGTCCACTCAAGGACGAGCGAGCTCCAGCATTGTAGCCAAGACTGAATAAAATTCCTCCTATTCAGTGTCCTGAAAACAAGACACTGGTACAAGCTGGATGGCATGTATGTGACTGCAGAACTTGTGAGAAAACACATGCTCTGAATAAACAGAAGTAAATAAATGCATTTTGAAAAAGATTTATGTAAAATATTCAGAGGAGAACATTATACTTGCAAATACTTATGCTTTTGAGTAACTTCACACTGGTAGATTAACCAACTCCAGTATAGTTATTCATGTACCGAATACCAAGTCTGCAAGCATTTGCTGATTCAGAGCCTGTGTTTATGCTCCGTGAAAGAGCACAATGGTGCCTTTCCCTGGCCTCCAAACTTTGCCAAGGTTTAAAGGTCTGCCCAGGCAGAAGGGCTGAGAGCTGCCCCCTCAGCTCTGCACCTGCCTGGCTGCAGCGAAGGCCTTGGCTCCCTCAGGCAGCTTCTCCAAGGGTACAACTACAGCAGCAGCTAAACTGCTGGAAAGTGACTGTCTCTTTGGAAAAAACCTTATTGCAGATCATGCCACAGACACGTTGGGATATATGTTTGCTGTGTATCTTAGAATATTTCGTGAATACTAAGCAGCAATTAGAGTCTTCCTTTGGAATCAATTCATTTCCTACCACTGTGGTAGCAGGGAGGATCTTATTGAAACTCTAGGATTTTTAATATTATTACACTAAAGACTCTCTCTGTATCAGCATCTCCATGGGGGAGCATTAGCACACTGTAATGTGTAACAACAGCTCCAGTTCAGGAAATCTTGTTGTATTTGTAATAGGGCATTTGGGGCATATATTATGTATGGGACATATATTTCTCATTTCCACCAGGCATCATCTTTCTTTCTCTCTAAATTACTCTCCAAATAAAAAAAGAATGCATTGTATTCCTTATCACTCAAAAAAGATTTTTTTTTAATCTTTGGACCCAAAAGCCACTACCAGCCTTCAGGGCTGTATGTGGAGGAAGGCAGAGAGCCTTTTTTGAACAGTGAGGGAATAGAGCCGTAGTTCAGAATACTCAGTTATCGCCATGGTTCAGCAAGCACCAGCCAGGACAGGAGGAAGGTTTGCTCCCAGTCCAGGGTTGTATCCAGGAGAAAGTGGAATGCCAGAATTCTGCTGTTGCAAAACACCTTGCTTTGTGGACAGAACCCATGGTAATGCAGTATTAGTTCAAATGGTTATGGCTACAGGCCCTGCTCCTGTTCCAGGTTTTGCTGTGATTTGCATCATCTGCTTATGTAATAAATGTGTTCTAAATTTCATCACTGGCACTTGATAATATTAAGCAGGACCAGACCCCAGTGGAATCTCAGGTCAGGATATCTTCTGTGCTGCAAGTGGACCTCTGATGGCTTCTGGTTACCCAAATGGCCCAGCAAACCTCAACCTCTCTGGACTGTATTTGTTTAGTTGGTTTTTCAGGGCAC
The DNA here is from genome assembly GCA_020745705.1 of Hemiprocne comata. Taxonomy (NCBI): domain Eukaryota; kingdom Metazoa; phylum Chordata; class Aves; order Apodiformes; family Apodidae; genus Hemiprocne; species Hemiprocne comata. The sequence goes on from CM036604.1 coordinate 11,724,505, forward strand.
GGTAAGAGAGAGCATCAAATCTCTTACTGAAGTCAAGATAGCCCCCACAGCTGCTTATCCTCTAAATGCAGGGATTGTTTCCTCAAGAAGAAGAAAACAGCTTGGTTTGACAATTTGCCGTTCCTCAGTCCACAGCAGCTGCTGCCTATCTCCTAGATGTAGTTTGTTCCAGACGGAAGCCTGAGTTATAGTGACTTAGTTACAATTATTCAGCTCTCCTCCCACCTGGTCTTGCCAGTCTTCCAAAGGCTGAAGGACTGGAGCTCACGGCTGGGCAGGCCACCGGCTAGGGGAAGCTCTAGAGAGGTTTCCACCCAAGCGGAGGTCTGCAGGTGAACTGCTTTCCCTATAAAGTGCAATTTCCTGTGGCGTGTAGGGCCTGTTTGCTGAACCCAAGGGGGGAACGTGGGGGGCGAGGGCAGAGCCCCGGAGTGTGAAGGGGCTGCAGGCAGTGCCGGACCCTCTTTCCCCCTGCCCGCGGAGCCCCGGGGTGGGGCAGGGCGGCTGAGAACCGTGTCGGGGCTGGTTCCGCTTTGAGCCGTGCCCGGGCGGCGGCGTGCGGCAGTGCTGCGCGGTGAGCGCTCCTGGGGGCGAGCTGGGGTGGGGGAGGCTCTGGGGGGTCGGGGGGGGCTGCGGGACCGTGCGGCGGAGCAAGGCAGGTCTGGGCCCTGCGCGCCGCGGTCTGGCCGCGGTGGGCGCGGAGCGGCGGGGGCGGGGGCCTGCGCGGCGGTGAGTGTGGGGGGGGCGAGCTGCGCTGCTGCGGCCCCGGGCCCGGCGCTCTCCGCTCTGCTGCGGGAGGCTCCGCGCGGGGCCGGGCTGCGGCCTGCCTACTGCTCCACGCCCCGCGCCGCTCCGCCCGGGCCCGCAGGCCGCTCCCCCGCCGCCGCTCCTCCCGCCGGGCCGCGCCGGCCCCGCCGGGCGATGAGGAGCTGCTTCTGCCTGCGACGGGGGAGCCGCAATCCGCCACCCGCCGCACGGGCAACAGTTAAGTGTCGCCGCAGCCCCGCGGCCGGGAGCAGGGCCCGGCGGGCGCTCGGGGCTCCGGCGCGGCGGGGGCAGCGCGTCCGAGAGCGGGGCCCGGCCCGGCGGCCACCTGGCCCCTTTGCGGGCGGGGGCACTCGCATGGCTGCGGCGCCGCAGTCCCGCGGGCGACGGGCAGGCCGGGACACCCGCCCCGCTCCTAGCGGCCCTGGGCCCGGTCCGCGGGCAGGGAGAGAGTCCTCCCGGGCCCTCGGATTCCTGCGGTGGAGGGGCCGGCGGGAGCGCCCCGGGGCCGGGCCTGCCAGCGCTGTGGTCGCGGGGGGCTGTGAGCGGCTGAGCCCCATTCCGGAGCCCCCGTTGTTCCCCCAGTGCGATCGAGGGGCTTTGCTGGGGCTGGCGGGCAGGGACATCTTCGGGGCTCGGTGGTGGTGACCTTGACCTGCTCAAGAGCTCACTGCAAATTGTATTAGTGACTGGTTAGAGAATATAACAAAAAAATTGTTTTTCTGTGGTCTTTAGCTGCGTTTGCAGCGTGGGTTTACTTGACTGCTTGGTTTTCTCACCTGTTTTCAGGTTTTGGCAGACCTGGAGGTGATAACGTGGGCTCTCCACAGCACTGTGTTTTATGCTTGCCTCTTGCATTACCAAGGCTTGTGAGCTTTCACTGAGGCTTCTGGAGAGGCTTTTAAAGATTCACCAAGCTTCTGTACTCTGTGAGCTTTCTCTGAGCTGGGTTGTTCCCAGCTTGGCCATGGTAACATAAGCCAAGTCCTTCAGCTGAAACGAGACTGGCTGGGCTTGGGCAGGTGTTCAGCTGTTCCGGCTGAAACTTGGGTCTCTCCATCTTTGTTTTATTTTAACTGAGTGAGAATGTGCCAAAGTATGCCTGTGTGTCGTGTGGCAGGTTGGTAGTGTTACCCCTGTAATTTTTAGCTGAGATAGACTTACCTGCTAGATTTTCTCAGCATACTGGAACAAAGGCTTTGTTTGAGCTTCTGGAGGTGTGAAATAAAACACACAACATTTCAGTCTTGTAGCATGTGCTGCTCTAACCCAGTGATTCCCAGGCTCAAAGGTCCCTTTAGCCTCCAGGGACTTGTTCACACCTATGTCAAGGTAGAAATTACTGAACTGGATGTCACTTACATTTTTCTGCCCTGGTGCAAGGTCGTTGTGTGTGGAAACCTATTTTGGTTTGAAACAGGACACCTCTCAGATGAATGTTCATAGTTAAGAGCTGCTGTGAAACAATACAGTTTTGTTCATTCTGTGACTTAAATTCCTGTTTCCATCCATTTCAGTCACAAACTGGAGATTTTGCAGCTGCTACGGGGCAGCTGTCTTGAGGATGGGAGCCTGGGTGCAGGGGTGATTCCAGACATACCTTCATTTGGGGCAAAATGTGAAACTGAAATTCTGCCTGCTTGCCATGGAGGCCTCCAGGGCCCTGACCTTGTGTCCTGCCACGGTCTCCTGTTTTTGTGATTGAAACTAAGTCTTATTCCATGAACAAAAATAGAAAATTGGCTGGAGCTGTCCTGTTCCTGGACGCGGTGGGAGGGCCAGGCACGCAGAGGGGCAGCTGAGCTGTGCCAATGGTGCCCACCGCCTTCCCAAAATGACAGAACAATAACACGAGCATGGAAGTGAAGCTTTTAGCAGTGTGTCTGCTTTGGTTTGATGGGATTATTTCCCACAGGGTGCAGGAACTCAGTGAGGAAGTTGATAATTTTTTTCCAGTTTTGCCTTAGCTCATACTTTGCTGCCTGAGCAAGTCAGTGTCAAAGTGCAGGGCTCGTAGTTGAAGGAAGAAACAATAATACCATTCTGTCTCCAAGTCCCATGCTATTTAACTTCAGAACTTGGCCTGCCTTGCTGGCAGCGTGGTGCTTCTGTAGCAAATACATCATCAGGCACGATCTGATCATGTAGCCACCAGCTCTTGAACTTGCCTAACTTGTTGTAAAGGAACACTGAGAGGGCAAAAATGCTCTACATTCAATAGTTCATTTCTGAAAATGTGTTGCTTTGCTATATGTGTGCCCCAGCCAAAGCTCAGCAGTGTGTGTGGTCAGGCACCTCAGTGGAATACTTGAAATGGACAGTGAAGCCAGCAGAGAAGTATGCCTAGGATAAACTAATAAAAGTGGGGATGAGCTAGCTAGAAAATGGGTGAGAGTAAGCAAAACGGATGTTAACGATCTGGGGAACTGGGAGAAGGGGTGGTGTGTGTGTGAGACAGCCTGTTCTGGGGGGTTGAACTGCCCTCGGCTTTGCCATCTCCACAGGGTGAGAGTCTGGGCTTATCATCTTGTCACCAAGTTATTCCATTCTGCCCCGCTCTGCCACGCTGCTCGGGGCTGGTGCCAGCAGGACGCACGGTGACTCTCTCTGGTCATCACATCCTTTCCTTGCTGGCTTTGTCTGAGTGGCCCCATAGTGGTTTGAAACTTCTTCCTGCCCCAGGGATCTCATCCGGCTTCCCGTGGCTGGCTGGGCGTGCTGGGGGCTGGATGTGGCCCTGCAGTTGAGAATGACCTCCAGGGAGCATGCTCCCAACTAATGGGAAAAACGTTCTAATTGTTTTGGGCTGTTCCCAGAATAACCCTGCAGCAGGGGGAGTGGCACAGGCCCTTGGGCAGAGCTCAGCAACTGCAGCTTAGCGCGGGATGGTGAGAGGCCATCTTCTGGTCAGCTGGTTTGAGTTCTGGGCCACCATGATGTTAGGTGGGCGTATAGGTCAAACTTATGTTCTTTAGAGAAAAATTCACTAAAATAACAAGCTGTCTAATAGGAGTATTTATAGAATCCTGCTCCTTAATTTAATCTGTTCTTTCATTGTTTGTTTTTTAAGTTCAGAGGGATGATAGAAAAGAAACCAAACTTTGCAGATGCCCTGGGGGAGATGTGCTATGTAACGAATTGTCTGTACTATTGCACAGCCAGAGACTCCCCTCTGACCTGGGCAGAGTTCACAAAAACATTTACCCGAGTGTGCAAACCAGTTGCTGCTGCTTCATAGCTGTTCCAGATGCATCCTCGATGCCACCTGCACAGTGGGAAGCTGCCCTGAGCAGCTGGCCTGGCGCAGCGCAGCCCATCCGGCTCCCCTCGCCGCACCCCGAGCTGTGCTGCAGTGGCTGGGCACCGGCACAGCTGCCCCAGCCCTCCTGCTGTGCTGCCCAGAGACCTGGAGGTTGGTGTTCTGGGTAGATGTCCCCCTCCTGTCCCCCTGGCCATGGCACAGCCAAGGTCCCAGCCCAGCAGAGGAGGTTGCCGGGCGCTGCGTGGTGCTGGCAGGCGCATGGAGCTCGGCTCAGCCTTCACTGCCATGGGTGCTGTTCCCAGCCCTGTGCCGGTGCCACATCGCGCCTCAGCCTGTGGTTCCACCTCCCAGCCCCGCTCTCTGCTGAGCCACTGCCATAGAGGAGCTTTGTGTGAGCCAGCACAAAGTGAGGATTGATGCAGTTTCCCCTCCCCCAGCTGTGCTGAGCAGGACCCAAACAGTTGGACAAAGGTGCCCTTCTCCCTTGGGCCAAGGACAGGGTGCCACCCAGCCTTCTCCTGCGGTGCTGCTGAGGACCTCTGGGGCACTGTCCTTGGCCTCTCCCAGGCTGACCCTGCTGCTGCTGGGGTTCCTGCTGTGGCAGCTGGACCTCCCTGCAGCAAGCCTCAGTGTGGTAAGCTGGGACCTAGGCACCATTGAGCTGCAGGTCGCCAGCTGGCATTAGCTCCATCTCTGTCAGGGGCTTCCTGGGCCCTCCCAGGGCTTGAGAGGGAGCACAGCCCCTCTGCATCCTCCCCAGGGTGAGCTGTTGGTGCCATCCCAGCCGCCCCTGCTCCCCTCCTCTCTTTGGAGTGAGCTGGCACTTCGTCAGGGCATGTTTGCTGGAAGTCAGAGGTGCCAAGGGAGCAGATTTGCTCCCCTGTGGTGCAGCTGTGGCCATGCTGGAACCTGCAGTGCGGTGTTCTTAGCACTCTGGGAAGTATCGTCACTTACCTAAATTTCAGTTCAGAAGGGCCTAAGAGAAGTTCATATCAGCATTTATTATCTGCCAGCTCCTCCCAATGTGCAATAACAAGTCATCACATTATTGAGAGTGACTTGGAAAAGTTTCAGAAAACGTGCATCTGTATGAAGAACAGATTGTAAGTTCTTTGTTAAATTCACGCTGTGTTTGCTTGGTACTGCATGTTTTTAGGCCACAGGTTCTGGATTATTTGCGAGGTATCCGGAGGAGCTGGTGGAGCAGCGTGGGCAGCCCGCGGGGTTTGTCTGGGCTGTGCCAGGTGCTACTAGCTCTGCTGCAGCAGAGTCCCCTGCTCCTTGCCCACCCTGAGGACAGGGAGCCTGTTGGGAGGGGAGAGTGAGCCCCTGCGGCTCAGGGTGTGCTTCTAGTTGTGCTTTGGAGGCTTGAACTGCATAGGAAGCAGAGTGAGTCCGCTTTGTTCTCTGCGTGCTGGGTGCTTGTCTGACAAGTGCTGAAGCAGAGCTCTCTCCTGGGTTTGGTTCACTGTCAATAGTGCTCTCACCATTACTGGTCACTAGCTTCTATTGCTCTGGACTCCTCAGGTAGTCTGGCTGTTCATGTGACATTCTTATTATTTACGTAGGGCCCAGACCTGCTCTTTTTTATTGCCTGCAGCACGATGTTTGTTCAGACTGGGCATTGTGAAGTGTAAACCCAGGTCCCACTGACACCAGCACTCACCTCTGCCTTTTCTAGAAGCAGTAAGTAAGTAACAAGCCGTCTACATGGCCTAGAAATGCTGGGGTTTAAATTGCTCTGAGGAGGGAATTGAATTAGGTAGCTCTGGTTCATGGCTTGTCTGGCTACACAGCAGTGATGCTTGTTTACACAAAGCACTGCCCTTTTATCTTGGGGTGCGTGGGGGGTGGTTTCCTGGGGCATTCCTGCCTGAAAGCCAGAGAAGACTTGCCCTAACTGGCTGTCTCTGCAGGAGACCACATGCTGAGGCAGTGGCACCTCCCCCCGTCCACCTCCTCAGCCAGTTGTTTCAGCAGCTCTCTTGTCCTCTCCACCTGCTTTCTGCAACAGCATCTCTCCAGAATTGGTTGGTCCTACCCATAGCTATCCCCTTTTGCATATCTCTCTCCCCTGAAGTACTTGGTGGTGTCTCCCTTCTCCTGGAAGATGCTCAGGCCTCTCCAAGGCCTCTGTCTGCTTTGCCTCAGACCCTACTGTGCTGCTTTGTCTGTGCTCCCTGGTGTCCAGGCTCTCTGCAGCGAGCGTGGTTCTGCATACAGTGCCAGATACATCTGTGCTGCTCCATGAAAATAATCTGGCTCAGGAGGGTGCAATGGGACTGAAGACTCACGGGGGAACCCCAAGTGTGTCTAACACCTACGTGTGGCTGGGGAACCTCTCAATGAAGCAGATTTCTTGCTGCTTAAAATGGCAGAGCTTCTTCAACCAGCCTGGCTCAGGGATGAAATTTGCTCTGTTTGGGAAGGAAGGGAACGAGACTGGGTTTTGCCATCATTGCTAGGTGGAGACCAGCCCATGCTAAGTATTCTGGAAGCAACAAAATTAATCTCAGAAGAGGCTGCTGGCCCAAATTCCAAACCTATTGGGCATTGCACAAACGTACCCTCTTATCAAAAGCAAATGAAAGTGCAGAAGGTGTGTCTGGCCTAATCCTGTGTTTAACTTGGCAGTCTGTGGTGTGTCAGCACAGGCACTGTTGCATGCATGCAGGCTCTTCGTGCTCTGTCTTCTGCTGGGGTGTGCTGCCAAGCAGCCCTTTGATTCTTCTCCTTTCTTTCAGGATCAGTCCGCCATGCCTGAAGTGCGAGACCTCTCCGATGCCTTGCCTGACTTGCCGATGGATCCCATCACGGGTGTCGGGGTGGTTGCGTCCCGGAACCGAGCACCGACGGGCTATGATGTAGTAAGTAGAGCTATTTCAGCTGCCGTTGCTGATGCTTTGGTTCTGGACTAATGAGGCTTACTTGGCTGGGAAGAGCGTCTCTTCCAGAGAAGGTCTGGCTTCAGATGTGTGCTTTAAGAAGCATTTTGCTATCCAGCTGCCCACCTCTTGGCCCACAGCACTTAGAGCTTTCCCTCAGAGGTTTGTGGGTGCAGTCTTGCTTCTTCATGTGTGCCACTCCAGAGGAGCATAATTACCTGGAGGAGGGGTTTTCAGAAACAGCTGGCCACTGTGGCATGCAAATTTAATAATCCTAGTAACATTCATCCTGAAGGAGTCCTAAGTATTGCACAAATTATATCTCTGAATAAATGGATCCCGTATCAGCTGTTTAATCCCACATATCAGCACTGCATAATGATAATGAGAAGCTCCAGAATGGGAAGCAAGAGTTTCACATCTAGCTGAAATTGCAAGGATGATTTTTGATGGACAGAATGCAAACCTCTCAACTAAGCTTTGGCAGGAGGCTGGGCAGCAGGAAAGGCAGCTGGATACAGCTGAGATGAATATGTGAATGGGTAAAGGGAGGTCACTGTTTAACATCTGCTTGTGCCTTGGATTAGTTGCTGTGTAACCAACAGCATGATTTTTCTCCCCATAAATATGTGTCCCAAACAGTGAACTATCATAAAATACTGACCTTGCAGAGCTCTGTATAGAAAGATTTGGCCCATAATCCATCTGCTTACCTTTCTCTGTGTCCTGCTCCAACTGTGCTTTGTCACACTTTGGGTTTCTGCAGTCACACGGCTTGAGTGGGGTTGAGAGTGGAAACCAGTTGACTTGAGATTTTGCTCACACCTTTTCAGCTCTGGATCATTGCATACTGTGTCCAGTGTGACAAGGAACAAAGTGGTTCAGGCTGAAGTAAAGACACAATGGGGGGGAAATTGTGAAAAGGCTCCATAAAGACCGGGAAGGTTTTTGCATTGACTGCGTTTTCCTGAGTGCTGATTACCTATGTGAGCCAGTCTGTGTAATTAGCTGCTTTCCCTGATAAAGGAGCACGGGACAATGTGAGAGTTGTGATAACAGAATTGCATTCTGCCTAAATGACTGGGCAGAGAGAGCGCTCACCCCAGATAGCCTGTCTGTGGTTTAATAGGGAGCTTCAGAGCTAACGCAGTTTAAACTAAACAAGATAAAAGAGTCTTCCTGTGGCTTAATCCAATTACGGTGGTGTTGTGATAATGCTTGTGAATGTGGGTCGCTCTCTCCTAGGAGGCACAGAGTGGAGCCTGCCTCTCCTTTGGTTCTTCTGCCTTCCTCTGTATTACGAGGAGCTCTTCTCTGACCCTGGGGGCAGCAGTCCCCACTGCAGGCTCTGGGGATGTGCCTGCTGTCTGCAGTTGTCTTGCCCTGAGCACAGCTTCCACACGCTCCCTCCTTCAGCCTTATGTATTGCAGATCAGGGCCTGGTGCTGCCAGCATGGTCTGTCCTTTCCGCTGAACAGCACCTGCTGTGATAGGGCCACTCTGGGTACCCCCCTGCTCTGACAGGATGTTCTGGTGCCCAAACCCATGGGACAGTGACACACAGGGCTGTGCTTTTCTTGCCTGGCTGTCTGGGAAGGTGGCTCCTCTGCAGGAGTCAGGGCTCTGGAGCAGTGTGGCATGTGGCGTTGCCACTTCCCTGTGACCTCTCAGGACCTGCTCTGTCCTCACTGCAGGCACAGAGCCCAGTAAGCAGAGGGCACTTCTTGGTGCAGTGCAGAGAGTCACAATCTGAGACGTGGGCAATGTGTGGACTTGGGCGGTCTCAAGCTCTGTTTCTCCAAATAAGTCATTTCCCTAATGAGACACTGACAGCTGATTGTTGCTTCAGGGTGTAAAGCCTAGATGAAGGCAGCTGTAGCAGCTCCATCCTAGGGATGTGCTCCCTAAAGCCCTAATCATTAGAGGTTCAAACTGCACCCTGAAAAGGAGAGAGATTCTCATATTTTGCAAAGTGTTAACACCAGTTTATCTTGAGATGTTGTTGTAGTCCCCTTAGGGATCTATTCACTTTACCTTTTGCTATGGCATCCTGCAGCACTCAGTTCCACAGGTAGATTCGGATTTCTATGGGAAAGCAGTAGACAAAACTGTGTAGTTTCACTGATGGTTTTGGGTTTTGTGATGGTGAAATACCCAGTTCTCTCCAAGACAGTGATGTTATTTATAGGCTTTATCCAGTTTACCATTCATTCATGTCTTTTCTCCAATAAACAGCTGTTGCCATGTTCTTTTCCTTCCTTTTCCCTTGCTCCTCTTTAAAACAAGCCAAGGCATGGGTGCTTTCAGCCCAGGTGTAAGTTAAATGCCCAGAGGATGTCCCAGTCTGTTTCCCAGGTTTGCATGGAGCCCCAGGGCTTGGCACGCTGCCTGGCTGGGGGTGGTGATGTGGCAGAGCCTGGGCTATCAGACCTGGAGGAAGCTTGGTGAATGGGTCAGATGTTTTTCCCCTCAGTAGTTTTTTAATTACTCAGAAATCTCCATTGCTTTTGTGTCTGCTTGGAAAATGGTTAATGCTGCATGTAGTGACTGGTCAGGTCTTTTAACAGCTGAAGAACCAAAGACTTGCTTTTGCCAAAATGTACAGAGTGTGTCTGAGCTTAGATTCCTGAAAATCTGCCCAAACTGGCAAGACTGAGCGTATGGGTGGGGAGGAAAGGGAGGAGAGGTGGGAGGCAAGGAGCCTGGGGTAGGAGAGGTGTGGTTCCTGTGCAGCTGCGTTCCTTGCTGTGGGCTGAACGCCAGCTCCACGGTGGGGTTTGCCCTGGGGTGAGAGTCTGAGCACACTGCTGGAGCAGGGGCAGCATCCACACCAGCAATGGGGCAGACCCACGGTGTGGGCAGGTGGTTTACTGGGGCCGTTTGCCCAAGGCTTGTCCTGTGGTAATGGTGATGCCATCCTGAGTGCTTCGCAGCTGGTAGATCACTCTGCATTTGGAGAGATGGGTTGGGGGACACTTTCCTTACTGGATGTCAATCCATCAAGTCCATCTGTTTGTGACACATGCTTGAGGAAAGTCCTCTCCAGCTCCATGAGGGAATGGATCATTCCTTGTGCCTGGGGTGCTGGGTGCCCTGTGCCAGGTGCCGTGTCCTCTGTCCCACTTGTTCCTCACCTCTTTAGCCAAGCAGGGACTTGGTGAGCTGGGGCTGCACAGTGCCTGGCCTGCTGACAGCTGCACCTCAGCTCCCTTCCCATGCTGCAGGCATGCTGCCATTGTGGAGCAGCTCTGCTTTGAGAGGTGGTGGAGATCCTCCTTGCCTGCAGGAGCCCAGCAGATGATGTAAGAAGTTTCCTGTTCATATTGCACTGTTTTCTTTCCCCATGAGTTTTCTGACAAGTTAGTGCATGCTTACATTCCCCAGGCTTGAAAAAGTCTTCAGCAGGACAGTGTGGGGGCAGAGTGCTGGGGATGTCACCTGTGACTTTGGCACTTCAGCAGAAGCAGCAATGGTCCCTATAATGTGTCCTTATATGCCAAAAATTTGTCTAAGCAGTCTGTTTTCTGAATATCTTTTTGCCAGGACTGACTTACCTATAGGGGAGGGAGATGCATGTGGATTTTGTGTTCCTGAAGTAGTACTTTAAGAAAGAATTGAATTCAAGGAATAATGAAGAAACAAAAACCCCCACAAAAATCCAGTTCTAAAATTTTACTGTTTAAAAATGATGTGTGTTTCTTTGCAAAAGCCTGACTTCAAAAGCTGTGTGTGTTGTACAAGGGCTTAAGCTGAGCAGGGGCTTGTGAACAGCAGTTGCTGAAATGCAAAGAGCAGCCAAAGCACTTTGCTGATCAGACAATAAACACGCTTTTCTCTCCTGCACTTGGGATAATTGGAGGGTCTTGTCAGCACGCATCTCTTGTTTCCTGCGCCCTGTGTGGAGTCTCTGCTCTACAAAACATGGGTGCAAACAGCAGCAACAAATGTCAGCTCTTTGTTATCAGACTGCTCTGGGGCCAAGGTCTTACTCAATTCAGTAAGATTAGACTTGGAAGAGCTGCAGTGGAGTGGTTTGCCCCCATCTGAGAGGCATTAGGCAGAAGTTCAGCTGTGCTTCTGCATTGCTTCAGACCCCGTTGGAGTCTCCTGTTGGGAGCCATCAATTGGATGTTAATCTGGTGGAGTGATCTTATTTCTGTTACCCTTCTTCTCTTTGGCTTCTTTTCTCCTCTCTTCTTCATCAACAAACTTTTTGGGGCAGGGGCTCTTACCAGCTTGTGCCGTGTAGGATAAGTGCAGATATCTTTCGCTGGGCACGGTGTTGCCTCTTGCCCACTCCTTGAGTCAGCTCAAAGGGGAGATCTGCCTTTCTCTGCCTGCATGTTCCTCAGGTGGAGGGTCTGGGGTCTGTTTTCTTTGTCCTCTGTGCAGTGTGCCACCGATTCAACAGGGTTGTGTTGGAGAGGGACGTTTGCGGGGGGGCATCCTTGCACGTGGCGCTGCTGCTAAACTCTGCAACCGACCAGGGCTTTCCCCAGCTGCTGGAAGCAGCTTTTCAGCCTGGGAAGCAGAATTCCTCGATGGCTTTCCTGTGGAAATAATGCTGAGAGTGGTTAGATTCTGTGCTTTGCCTGTACACAGGCCTCCTCACAGCTTGCCCCAGTGCGCCCTTGTCTGCAGGGTGGTAATGAGAGCCTCGATATGCTGACTTCTCCAAACTATTGTTTGGAGACTGTAACCAAAGGTGCTGTTTCCTCATTAGAATAGCTTTTGTCAGAGAATCTTTAATCAACGGACTCCCGAAAGACAGCATTTTTAGAACTTCTTTTTATACCTCCTCTTGGAAGTTCTTTGCACTGAAGCTTGTGAAGAAACTAATGAGATGCTGTGAGAGTTTGGGCTACCATTAATTAGAAGAGGTCTGAGGAAGTACTGCACATACATTAACTTTATCTTGGCTCACACGTCTTCTCTCTCCCTCTGTCTCTTTTTTCCAGGTTGCACAAACAGCAGATGGCTTGGATGCTGACCTCTGGAAGGATGGGTTATTTAAAACCAAGGTCACACGATACCTGTGCTTCACAAGATCCTTTTCAAAAGAAAATGTAAGTCCGTTTGCTGAGTGTCTGCATGATTTGCACCTGTGCCTGGTATGCTCTTACCCATAAGATGATTCATTTTATGGAGCAAATTATAATTCAAGCAAGCATTTCACTGAGTTTGGGTGACTCAGGAGGCAAACTGCAATGCCCAGATATTTCCATTCTGTTCATGTTTTTCATGGAAAAAAGTCACTGGCAAAATCTGCAACAAAAGCAGCAGAAAAGGAAATGCTTGCATTTCAGCAGCTGCCTTACACTAGCATGTCCATGCAGTAATGGGCACTGCATGCTCATGATCCTGATGAATTTCTAACTGATTACCTAGAGAAGCAAATGCTGCAGGTAGTGTTGATAAAGGATGTGTCACTTTCTGAATCCAGGGGCATCGTAGATCTTTTGCAGGATTAGCTTTTCTGTCTTTGTTGCTTTTGGTGCTGATTCTTGAAAATTTGCACAGTTGTGTGCATGCTACCATATTCTTGTAGTCCTCTAGCATGGCTATTAAGCATAAGTTAATTTCTGATTAGTGGCAGTTGTCTGCCCACGTTGTCCCTGGAGGAGAGGAAACCATGTAAGGAACCTGATGCCTTCTACTGTGGGTGTTTCTGGTTGAGGCTAGTGTGGAAACGTCCTCTTTTCTGGAGGAACTATTTAATTCTACAATGAATGCACTCCATCTAGTGGGTAATCCTGCTTTTTGTCATGTTTTGGCTATTCACAGTGACTGGATTGTCAGGGTATGGAGATAACATTTTGTACTACTTCTTTCACCAATGACGGGAACAGAAAAGCGACTGCAGCTTCAGAGGTTGATTGTGGGTCCTGACAGGAAAGCCAGGGGCTGCCAATTTCCAGCATTTGACCTTTATTCCATCCGCTTCCCTGACTGCCTCTAGATTAAAATAAAGCCCCAGAGCTATGGGAAATACTGCTTCCTGGGGTGGATGAATAATAATTGTGCCTTTCATCCTGGAGTAACTGCAGTAGCAGGAATAATAGCCCCAGAATAGGCAGGGAGGGTATTAAGCAAAAAGATTGGTGATGGCTTAAGTTTATCTGTGGCTACCTTAAATGTGAGGTTGTCAGAAATAATTACAGGGCAGTAGCAACTGCTGGCTACCAAAGACAGTCTAAATACCCTCAGTCAGTTCCTGTTGGGCACTTGGCATAAACCTCTGCTCGGCGCTGTTTGGAAACACGCTCCTCATGGTGAGGAGATCGAGTGATTTAAAGGGACAGTGGGGGAGAGCTGGGTCCCAGCAGCCAGTGTGTGAGCCCTGGGTCCTGCCTGGTTGTCCCCAGCCCCGCAGCAGTGGCATGTTGGCCCTGCAGGGCTGTGGGCAGCTGCCTGTGGGCAGGGCCGCCTGTGGCCAGGCCGGGGCCTGGAGCTGGTGCTCCTGTGGTTCACCATGGTGGTGCTGACAGGTGGTGGGAACCCCCTCCCCGCTCAGAGGGGGCATATCCTGCGGCTGATCAGCCTCCTCCAGCTGAGGATCTCCCTTCCCAGGACACCCCTCTGCCCACAGACTGGGCTCCTGCTGCTTTAGGCCACACACAGGCTTTGCGTGTGCCAGGGGGCCTTTTTGTGCATCAGGGACCAGACGGATCGATGGTGGTACCAGCCCCTGGAAGGGACACAGAGCCTTCAGCTGCTCAGGGCTTTTCTTACTTTTAACAAAACACTGGGAGCTATTTGTACTCAAGGACGTGTTGTAGTTGACAGTTAATGCACCTCAGATACCTGCTTATAATGGAGACAGTCTAGTGTCTCTATCAGAATAATCACTCTCTACAGGTTACAATACTTGACAGATGATATGGACATTGCAGGTGTTGGAGTGTTGTGCTGAGGAGGCCCCAAAGGGTGCACCTTTTGGGGAGGCTTTGTGCCTGTTTCTCCTGTGTATATGGCAGAGCATCAGTGCTGGCACCCAGTGTTCAGCAGCTAACAAATATGTAGAGGCATCTCTTTACTTAGATAAGTAAAACATGAAAAATGAATCAGCAGCCAGCACTTCATCTACCATTTGCTGTGCCAGGACCACATCAACTGATGCATCCAGGCTTTGCAGCACCCAGCATTGCTCGCTCTGAGAAGTCTCGGCCACAGTGGGTTTGGAGCTGCCCAGTCTTGGCTGCTTTGTGTGAGCAAAAGATATGTGCTATGCTTGTGTGTGGTAGGACAGGGCTGCAGGTATGGTGGCAATCCTGGTTAGGAGTTGACCATGAAAGACAGAACCTCCAAAAAATACTCGGACCTGATCTCCCCTTATTTCAGAGGCTGCAAAATTAAATATGTTTAGTTCAATGTAATAATCAGAGAGTAGATGTTTGCCTGAAATACTCTGCCAGATAAAAACTCCAGGAGGTACTTAGCGACCAGTAACAGTAAAACACACTGACATGGTTTGATGCCTTAGGATGAAATTTTAATTGTTCTGTATTGCATTTCTGTTTATAAAGGCTGTGCAGTAACTAAAGTGTGTTTTCCTTCCATACGTGAATCCAGATTATTGGCAGCAGTGCTGGCTTTAACAAGAACTGCAAGAAAATATGGTCTCTAAACAATTGTGGAGGCTGTCATTCTGAATTGTGTTTTGAGCTTTTCAAGCCTTGATTAATAGGACGAGGCATCAGTTCAGAATACATATGGACTCCAAATGAAGTTCTTCGTTCCAAATGGCCTGTTCTTCTGGAGTGTGCCTGCGTTTGGAGCTAGAACCATGTCTATTCAGTCCTAATTAGCTAATGCATGTAATAACTTTGGCTGTGTCTGCACGAACCATCTTCCTGTGATGCTTTCTACTGTTAGTGTCACAGAAATGTCATGTTGCTATTGTAGATATAGAGTGTGTGTGAACTGAGGTGACCTGAGGTGGAGGTAATACTTTGAACTGAAATGTTTCCAAAGGGAAGAATTTGGTTGTGCCTCTGAGGATCCAGAAGTTTGGCTGGGGATGAGGTGCAGGAATCTGTAAGTGCTGGAAGTTGTCTGATATCTCCTAGTCAATCATCATGCAGTTTCTGCAGAGGGGACAGTCGCAGATGTTGGCCTTGGTACCTCCTTACCGTTGTTAAAGTTGGTAGTGAGATACAATGATTTGGTGTGCTGGCATTCAGCAGGTGAGAAAAGCTGGGTTTTAATTTGGTGACATTGTCACAGTCAGCTGTTTCTTCTCTCTCTCTCCAAAGAGTCATTTAGGAAATGTCTTGGTTGATATGAAGCTCATTGATATCAAGGACACTTTACCTGTGGGCTTCATCCCCATCCAGGAGACCATCGATACACGTAAGTTGGCATCAGTTCTGTGGCCGGGTGGTGGAATGCTGGGCCCTGGGCAGGGAGACATGTGCACTGCTGCTCTCTGGGGCTACATGTGCATGTTTGGGGGCAGCTCTGGACTGCAGTGACTTTACACCTCCCTCCGTGAACAAACCAAGACCTATGTCCTAGCAGGTGGTGCTGAGGATGGTGGGATTTGCACTTGCTGAGAGAAGCCACAAGTGCAGTGTCCAAGGAAAATACCATCCTTGTTTCTGCAAGGCAGAAATAGCTTTGCTGCTGCAACATTTAAGGCAGTGGTTCCCAAACAGTGTATTCGGTTCCCCTGAGACCCAGGGCAGCAGCAGCTGGAGCCCCATCTGGTTGCAGCACTCTGCTCTGCAGCAGGCATCAAGTGCTTTGGGCCTGTGTGGAGGAGGCTGGGGATGAGTCCTGAGGGAGCCAAGACTGGAGGAGCTGCAGGACACTGTGCTGGTGTTGAGGGCACAGCTACTGCTTGGGCAGGGCTGGTACCAGTGCTTGTCAGTAATGAAATCCAGCCTGGTTATGAGTAGAAAGGAGCTACGTGAGCCTGCTTTGCAGGGAATGATTCATCTGGGTCTGCAGCAGATGAGGATGGTTTTTCAGTCACTACCGGCCTGGTTCTGATTTGAACCTGTGACCTAGAAGTGAAAGGCTCTGCAGCCTGTTTCCCATGGAGAGCATGTGGTGCACATGGTATGTGTAGCACAGAGCAGAGTCATGGGCTTAACCCGCTCACCTTTGGGAGTGTGGAACACTTTGTGCTGCTATAATTTTTGAGAGAGTCCTAGTGGAAAGGTGTTCCAGTGGAAAGGTGTCGCACTGGAATGGGGCTTTGCAATTCGTTTAAAATGCCTGGGACTGTGGCCTGTACAATCTCTAAGCAGAGGCACCATCTGTGTTAGTAAAGTAGTTGTATCCCTGCCTCCCTTGGCATGAATGAACACATTTCGATTGACTATTTATAATATGTTTACTTAACATTAACTCTGGTTAAACCTGTAATTGATGATTCCAGCTCCTAAACCAAGTTTGCTCCAGACTGCAGGCTAGCCAAGTGTGAAAGAGACACACAAGAGTGTGTCTAGCCAAGTGTGAAAGAGACAAAAGCAAATAGTCAGCTTTGTACTTACTGTGAAAAGTCAAATAAGAGGCACTGGTTTTGTTTAGAGTTTAATTTGTGGTTATACATGTTTCTGTTTTCTTCTCTAAGTGGCAGTTGACTTGTAGAAATATATTAAATATAGTACTCCTTATGAGATTCTGAGAAAGCTTTCACATGTGGAAGCTTTAAGCCCTGGCCTCCTAAGATCAGTTTTAGGCACTTCAAATAAAAGTGCTAGTTTTCCAAAGCAGAAGACCAGACTTCAGGCATACAGGTATTTAACATGAAAAGCAGTGCTGTAAGTGCAAAGCTGCCTGCACAGCTGCTGTGTTGTGACACACCTCACACTGTCTGTGAGTTTATTGGAGCTGGTGTGACAGCAAATTTCAGAGACCAGGATGTATTGCTTTCTCCAAGGTGCAGATTACAAAACAGGAGGAGCCTATAGAGACAGGGCTGCTTGCCATCTGTTGAAGTGAGAGCATATTTTTAAGCTGGAGGATATTTATTCATATTCAACTGAAGGGTTTTTATTTTGCAGGCACTTGTTTGTAGTTGTTGGTTGTTTCCAGATTTTCATTCAGTGTCTGCACTTCATTTTCATTTTACCAATAGACTTCTGTCATGCCTTTCAGGTGCCTGCATTCACAAGTAGAAGCCTCACCTTGCTCACATGGAGGCTCTTGCAGATTCTGTAGTGTGAGACAGAGCAGTGGTTTCCAAGCACCACAAATCTGTGTCTGTGTGCCAGTACCACCTGCTGTTACACAACTGACCCATGGCTGGATGTGAACTGTATCTGCACACTCCCAGGCACTGTGCATACACATGAATTCATTATCCAGATAAGCCTTAACTGTGATGGGCTTGAGTTTTTCTTGATGGATAACATGGAAACAAGTGAAATTGCTCTGCGATGCACAGCAGGAAAGGCCATGCAGCAGATTGATCTGCCCTCTGAACCCAGGTCAGTGCAGCACAGCTGCCCTGTAGGAGGTCCTGGCAATCACTGCTTCGTAAATCTGGTTTACCCCTACAAAGATTCCAAGGCAAACACAGTGAGAATATAATTTCAGTGCGTGCTGACTGAGTCAGGAGAGGCCATTAACACTTGAGATTTGGGCAGACAGCTTTTGCTGTTAGCCACTCTGTGTGACAGTCTGCTTTTCTGCCGGCTCCTCCTCCCGGTGTGGTTGGCTCTTTGCAAGCGCTTGGCAGAATAAACTGACCGGTTGTGTCAGCAGCTTCCAGGTGTGTTCCTAGAGGCGGCGCCTGTGGGAGGAATATTTAGATCAGGCTCTCCAGGCTGGTAAGGCAAACTTTACTTTGGAAAGAGAAAGCAAACGTGAGAAATGCGTGGAAGGGGAAAAATCACCTGCCATTTCTGTTCTGTGGTACAGTACTCTGTGTCATATGTGATGTCTTATCTTCTCTGTAGAGGGTAGGAGGGAGTATTGGTTTATCACAGTGCCTAATAACAAATCTCACACAGTGTACAGAGAGCTCCTGCTAGAAAATTTCTCCAGTCACTGAATGGCACTGCACTGTCTGGTTTGCTGACATATATCTGTTCTTTGGCTCCAGTTCCTGACATAATTATCTGCCTAATATCTGGAGAGACAATAAATAACATTTATACACTAATCTTGCATAAAAACCACCCTGTGTCCTGGGTTGTTTCTGCAGAAGAAGTAGCTTTCAGAAAGAAGAGGCTGTGCATTAAATTCATCCCTCGAGATTCTACAGAGGCAGCGATCTGTGATATCCGAATTCTGGGTAGATCTAAACAAGCCCCTCCTCAGTACACGTTCATAGGGTGAGTACCCCCCACTCCAGCAGCTGTTGTCATAAATTCAGTTGTACCAAGGCTGAGCACCCTGTTTTCCTGTCATTACTAAATACTAGTTTGTAGCAACTGAAGCTTGCCATTAGAAAAGTCTACATAAGCACAAGTGTTACTGAGTTTGATGTAGGAATTAACTAACCCCTTTTTTGCAATTAGACTGTTCTCACTAACCAAGGTGTTTGTGAAGCATGTCAGTGCTTGATACTTGTGTACATGTGCAGCATTTGCTTGTGGCACTAATGTCTTCTGCGTTGATTACACAGGGAGTTGAACAGCATGTGCATTTGGTACCGCATGGGCAGAGTTCCACGCAACCATGAAGCTTCACAG
Source organism: Hemiprocne comata (assembly GCA_020745705.1). NCBI lineage: Eukaryota > Metazoa > Chordata > Aves > Apodiformes > Apodidae > Hemiprocne > Hemiprocne comata. The sequence continues at coordinate 11,743,065 of CM036604.1, forward strand.
CCTGCAACTCCTCCTTCCCAGGCACCGTCTTCAACACCACCTCCTAATCTGCCCAGGTAAGTTTTTCTGCTTTCCAGCTCCTGTGTGATGCTGTGTGGTGTATTGTTACTGACCTTGGCTGGTGGAATCAAGAGCGGGGTGCCACATCGGTATGAATGGCTACATGATGTGATCTGATGATGAGGGAACATGTCATTCCTTCAAGTGTTTGCCTGCTGGAAGTTCCTTTGGCTGTCATTGTACAGAGGCGTATGAGTGAAGAAGTCAGAAGAAAGAAAGAAAACCTTTAGAGGAAGGGAAACAGAAAACTACAGTTTTCTCTTTCAGCTGCAGGATGTTGCAGTTTCCAACAAGTATGTGTGGGCCAGACTGATCAGCCAGGCTGATTTCTTTCCTTGACCAAAGGGAGGGAGAAGCATTCATACAGACTTGAATGCATGGGGAGACAAGATTTACTCATTCTCCAGAGTTAATCCACTCATGGTTTGAAGTGCTGGCCCTGTTTTTTCTTTTTTTGGACCTGACTACTGTGCTCCAGTCTTGGAACTGACACTGAGCATGCAGAGCTGACTGCTCATCTTGCAGTGACTGACAGGAGCAACACTCCTGGGCAGAGGCTGGCACAGTGTCTGCCCACACTGTTTTCCCTGTGTCACAGGCAGTATCCGTGTGCATGGCTAAATGTGTGCACTTGTGTGTATACCTGCGTGTAACAGCAGTCCTGTACTGACAGCTTACTTGCTGGATTCCTCTGGACAAAACAGACCGTTGTTAAGCAACAAACCAACTCAGGCAGAGGTTAAACTGAGCACTCTACACTGCTGGCATTTGCTAGGAAAGCACAGCATCCAGTGTGAGATGGGCTCCTCCTGACGGGGCTCATCGGCTGAGCTCCTGGCTGGGCTGTTGCCTGGGACAGCTCGTTCTCCAGGAGTCCCTTTGGGCTTTTGCTTAATTAAGTGAACACATATTTTTGCACTAGGCATCTGATATACTGCAGATACATTTACAGTGTTACAATAACTGTTGAGAGCTAGAATTTGGAAGGAGGCAGTGGAGGGGAATTCCAGGGGGACCAGTCACTGTCATATGGGTGGAAAATACTCGTGTCGTCTGGAGTCTGGATTTACAGGTCATTTCAGAGAGTGATGCTTTTAAACTGCTGTGAACTGTTCCCAAAAAGCAATCAGGTCTCTCTTAGGACAGGTGTGTACATTTGAGCCTTCACCCGTGACCTGGACTTAAATCTGCTCTCTTGCAGGGGCTCTTTTAGCTCTTCAGAGCATTTGGATGTTTCTTTCACAGTTTTGCTCAGTTAGTTGCCATGCTGTGGCACTCTGCTTGCTGTCCTGTACTGGCAGGTGTGCTGCAGGCAAAGATGCTGTCTTGCTTCTCAAGCAGAGATGGAGACAAAAGAGATGAAAAGCCAGCAGTCTTCTGGAGGTTTCAGCCTGTCCCACCGGGAGTTGACACATTGTTTTGAAGCTCTGCTGGACATAAGCTACATGCTAGCACAGGCCATGTGAGATCAGAGAAAAAGATGTCTTGATTTTAGACCACAGATCTTCATTTTCTGCCTGCAAGAAACTCCTGCCTGGGTAGATTTCCACAATAAAAAAAAAAATAAAAATTATCATAGTAAGAGAATGTCAATGGCAGTCCTTAATCACTAAGTGTGGAAGGGTCACTTTATGGCCAAGCAGGGAAGGCTGCAGAGCAGCATCAGAGCTAGTGGGAACAGGGCCAAAATTAGAGCTCAGAGCATCCGCGACAGTCTGAAAAGAAGTGTTTACAAGGCTTATATATTTTATAACCTCTTGTTGTACAGTTTATGGTTTACAATGGCTGCAAGGAAATTGGATCAGTTTTGTTTTACTTGCCAAATAAAGCAAATGTCAAAATAGTCAATATAAAATGTATTCTAATTTGGCTGAGTTAAAACAGCCAGTATGCAGTGGAATAATTGAATGTTACATTAATGCCTCCTAGTAAAAACCACCTGTCTGAAGCCAGCTCTACTCTCATGCCCTGTGCATGATTTACAGGTAACTTTTACACCACCAGCCTGATCATTCAATGCATCTCTCATGTCTGTTTTTTTTACTCTGATTATTTATTATCCAATATATTCTTTAAGAAATAGAAATGTATATAAAGGTGCATCCTGCAAATATTTCATTATTACGGGGAACACATACTACTTGAAATACTTCTGATACTTTATCAGCAATGTGGTAAGTTACTCAACACTTAATGTTTGTGTAAGATTGTAGTCACAAGTAACCTCTTATTTTTATGTCACCATAGAGAAATGAGATTACACTGGTAGCCAGTTTGCTCTATTCCGTGTGGATATATCAGGACAGGAATGGCAGTGGGTTAGTCTGATGCTGCTGTGAGTGCAAAGAGAAAATAGATGAGCAGTGCTGGATAGAGAGCACTGTGGAGATTCTGCTGTTACACTGGTCAGATACTTAAGCTGTTCTCTTCAGTTGCTGTCTAGCACTGTAAAATAATTTGAAATCAAGAGGGTAGGCTTGGGCGCTTCAGAACAATTGCTAACACTGGGTAGAAACTAGACCAGTAAAACACACTAGTGAGCTTCTGCACAGCAAAACCTTTGTAAATGGAAGGACTTGGACTGTTGAAGGTGTTTACTCTTGCACCAGTCATGTTTCCTCCTCGGGTTCCTGATGTAAGTCACAGATGGTAGTGGATGGTGGCACATCAGGGCTTTGTCCTGTGTCAGGTCTGACCCCCACAGCTTGCTGCATCTCAACCACGCTGCTCCCACTGCCCATGTCATGGGGCTACAGCTCACAGTCAGAACTGCACAAGGGGAGGCTTTGATATTTGTGCTGGACTGCGTATGTTATTTTTCAGCCACTTCTCCTTGGTGTTTCCTACTGCAGGCATCTGCCTTAATGGTCTCTCTCGGCAGCCCTTGCGCATCCCAGCGAGGACACCATGCTGTGCTGGGGAGCACAGCCCTGCCGTTGTGCAAGGCGTCAAGCTGCTTTACTGTCTTTTTCTCTCCAAATTCTGCGACAGCTTCTTGGCACTAATGGCAGCCTGGGGAAATGCACTTGCAGTTTCCCATCCTAGAAGGATGCTACTAAAGAACTGCTTTTGTTTACTTGAGTTACCAGTGGGAGTTTAATGTAACTTTCCTCAGTACCTCTGCTCTGTGTTCAAGGCTCGTGCTCTCTGGTGCTGCGTGGTGGCATAGCTTTGGGGAAAAGGTGGTAATCCTCTCCCCAAAAGGTGCTCGTAACGGATAACTCATCTGGCCCTTAGGGTACTTTTGCTTCACCCAGCCTATGGATCAGCAATTGCCAGCACATGGGCTGGGCACTTGGAGGAAAGTGCATATCATGAGTGTTTGAGCAGTGTCTTGGGGCTCAGCCCCTCCGTGCCTCAGGCTGTTAAGAGTTGGCTAGGGCAGGATTTGTGTGATGTTCTCCTCTTTCTTTGCGAGTCCAGTTCCAGCCTTTTGGGAGCAAGTTCCTGACTTCTGTGAATGCACACAGACCCAACCTTGAACCATTTTGCCCTGTGGCTGCCTGTGCAGTGGCTCTTGTCACAGCTGCTGTACTTTGAGCTCATGTGGCTTCTGTGGCTGGGGAGTGTCTCGTGTCCCTCCTTGAGGTGCTGCAGGATTCTCTACCACCGTCATTCAAACAGCTCTCTCACAATTTGTCAGTTGCAAGCAAAATGTCAGTCAGTGCTGCTGAAGTGTGTTTTACAGTGACAGACATAATTGCACTTAACTTTTTGCGTGGATGTTATCAATCTGTGACAGATACTTTGGGAAATGGAGCACTCTGATTGCAGATGATGTGTCACAGGCGTTTAATCTTCCTCTTGGAGAGAGTGGGATTCAGTCACAACTTTTACTTGTTGGTGTCAGGTTTTGAAAATGTAGATCTGTGCTGACCCTGGGAATTGTTCAGTCAGTTAGTTTGCAGGGCTGTCATCTGAAAGGTTAATGGTTTGCCAGGGAGAAGTAAGATCTTGCTGCAGTCTGCTCGTATTCGTTAGCGTGGCTGGGCGCTCAGCATCTTCATTCAGAAGGGCAGAACTCCTCCAGCTGCCTTCCTGGGGTGCCTGTGGCATGTCTCCACAGTTGCCCTAATTGAGAACCACAGAAGCAGGGCAGGGGAGAGGACCTGGGCTGTGGGGTAAGCCTGAGCTGTAGGTCTCAGTTAGGCTTATGGTGTATGCCCACTGCTGCCCAGGGCCAGAGCTGTGAGTCAGTCACTCATGCTCTGGACTGACTAGAAAGGCTCATGGGTGAGCAAAACCGTGTCGGCCCCAAGTGCTGCACCACCAGGTGTGTATGGTGACCAGAATGGTGGCAGAGCTGGTGGAACACCTGGCCAGGAGGTGCCAGGGGTGTGGGAGACCCATGGCTCGGGAGAGAGTTGCCATCCTGGTGGGGGTGGCAGTGGGGAACACTGAGCAGCTCGGCTGGGTTCCTGTCACGTGGGGCTCATGGTGCAGCCAGGCCAGAGCCATGGTGGGGACTGGCAAAAGGAGGCACCAGTTAGCAGAGACAAACAGGGAGAGGATCAGAAGGGGGATGAGTGCTCCCCAGGAGTGGCATGCTGCTGGTGTGGCACAGCTGCCCTCTTGACTGCCGAAGCCGGTGCAAGCCGGCCGGGTGGAAGGGACACGGTTCTGTCCGGGTTAGCGAGGTGGAGCAGCTGGGCTGGCCCAAGGGCAGCGAGTGTGGGGTGAGGCAGAGCCTGTGGTGGTTGGGGGTGCCAGGCAAAGCCCCCCTGGCACAGCTGGGCAGTATGAAATGTTCACTGTGGGCAGGCAAGGGACCATGCTGCTGGTGCAGGAGGTGGGGCCCAGCTGCAAAGGCAGCCAGTGCTCTGTGGCACCCCAGCTGGAGGGGACACAAGTGCTGGCCCCTGCAGCAGCACTGGTATGGCCATGGACCCTGTGCTGGCCGTCCCAGGGCGAGGCGGTGGTCCCTCTGGGCTATGCCCCAGCCCAGGAGCTGTGTCCAAGGACAGAGCAGCATCTGGCCTCTCCCTGCTGCCAGCCTCCTTCCAGGGATCTGGGCTTCTGCAGCAAGAGGGGTTCTGTGCTGTGCCAGACTCGGGGCCCGGTGAACCTCTGCTGTGCCTGTGACTCCTGCCTGATCCGAATGGCTTAATAAGCTACAGAAACAGCTCATTTGTGCTGCAGCTCACAGCCCTCACAGCCATGGGTCCTCAGCCTGGCTGGCAGCCATCCCTCCCCCTGTACTCCCCCTGCTCTAAGCACAGTCGATCTGTGCTAGCAAGTGCCCAGCTCTTGAAATACTGATCTGGCAGGAATATTGCACCAGGGAAGTGCTGCTCTGGTTTTGATAAGATGATGACAATTGCCCTACTTAAACCCATGAAATAAGAGCAGGAAGTGTGAATTTTCCTCCTGTGCTCCCAATTACCTTTTAAATAGTTCAGCCACCCCTCCCTAGAAAAGGAAAATAAATTATTTGCTCCTGTTCCTCTGCTCCCAGTGGAGTTTAATGTTACAGAATGTAAGAATTTCCTTTCTAGGCATAGAAGTCTGATTTTTCAAATTGATTTATTAATGGTGTTTGAACTTTGTCGTGTAAGCTTGCAAAGTGATCAGTGTGTGGCTTTCTGCTGGAGGCTGATGATGTGCAATAGGTGGCAGGTAATAAAGCAGAACCAGTGAGCCTGCGTGGCAGGGACCTGGACTCAGCCTGATGATGAGCCAGTCTTGCTCTGTGCAGTGGGTTAATTGAAGGGAAGTCGGATGCCTTTTACCTTCCCTATTTTTTAAGTAGTAACAATATTATTTATAAATAACCAGCTTAATTTTTTCTTTAAGACACTTAAAATAGATTTTATGGGGCGTTTGTAGAGGAAAAAGTTTCAGGGTTTCAATGCTTTTCTGCTGTGCTGGGGAACAAAGCCCAGACTTTAGAAAGCTGCTGTGGACCAGAGGCAAACACCACTGGTAGTCTGATGGCCAGGATGCTTTCGCAGAGTGGTTGGGGGGGGTCTGCCTTAAAGTCCTTCATCTGAACCAGATGCTACCAAATACGAAGTACTTTGGGATGGATGTTGCTGGTTTGACTGGAAACTGCTCTGAGAAATGTTGCCAGATGGATCTCTGATAGTCCGATCCTTTCTACAAAATGCTTCCTTCTTGATGGAGTTGCATTTTCTAATCTGTTTCATCAAGAGCTCTAAGGTAAAACCATGCTGATTTACAACTAATAAAACATTCTTCGGCTTGAATGCACAAATCACTTGTGAAATATAACACAATATTCCTAGTTTTTAAATTATGTAGCCTACAAGAGGCTAAAGATGATGCAAGGGCTGGGTTCACATCACAGTGGCTTTGGATTAAAAAAAATCAATGAGATTGAAACAGTAAGTTAAAGCTTGGAGGACGTGTTTCCATAGGCCCATTCCAGTGGTTATGGTAATAAGTAAAATGTAAGGATGAAATGTCCATGATGTCTGTACACCGTGCAGATCTGAACATGCTGGTTTGTTTGAGTAGGTACAGGGTGCTGGCGTACATTTATCCAGGGCCTGTTTCCCATAAGGAATTTATGAAACTGCACTGACTGTATGGCTTGTATCCAGCTCAGCTGGATGAAGACGTGCAAAAATTGGTCACGGTCCAGTATGTTTTAGTGGCAGAAAATAATGATTAGGAAAAAATGTTTAAACAGTATGAGTGGTTTCCAGGCACAAGAATCCCTTGCAGCAGCTGAGAGAGAGTGAGACATTAACTGTAGTTAGAAGAAGTTTGATGGATTTAGCTGATTTTGAGGATGCATTGAAAAATCTGGGGAGTGCTCAGAGCAAAGAGGCTTCAATATCCTAAGAGTAATTCTTTTTTTTAGAGCCCTGTTCCTGGTATAGCAATATTCCTGGAGGCATGTTCTCTTTAGGGTGTAGTGTAGGGTCAGTAAGTACAAACTGAAGGTATTTGTTCAAAGAAGCTCTGTACACTCATTACATAAACCCCGCAGGGGAATTGAGCATTTTTTCCCTAAAACTTGTGTTGTCTGCTATTTAATATGATCTCTGCCACTGTTGATTTGTAATCTGTGCTTTTCACCCTGAAGTGCATGTGGTTGCATTGAGATATTTCCTTCTTTAAATCAATCACTTTCACCATTTTCCAAAACACTTCTTGAGTTTATTGCTTTTAGTAAAGTGTTTGGACTGTCATTATTTATTACCGGCAAAGTGCTGACAACATGCTCTTCCCAAATGAGTCTTTATGTGGAATATTTGTTTAGCAGGTTTTTCAGGGGAGACAGCTCTGCTCCCTGGCTGGGCTCTGCCTGCAGCCCCCTGGTGCTGTGGGGTCGGGGGGGAAACCCCGGTGCTGTGGGGCCTGGGGGGCAGCCCCCTGGTGTGGGCTCGCACTGTAGGTGTGCCTTTCCTCAGACCTGTGAGCCAGGCTTTGTTGTGCTGATTAATTTGCCAGAATTTAAAATCCTAACCAAGGAAGCTTACACCATGTGTAATTTATCTTTTTGGAGTATTTCTGCTGTTTGGCAATTTTTCCCTACTGCTTCATTATCTGAAAACTCCTGACTCTGGAGAGGAGCTGGTGAAGGATGTGGAAAGCCGGGCTCCTCCCGCTGCAGCCTCCGGAGACACCGCGCTGCTCATCCCAGACAACCACTTCATAAGCACCTCGTGCTTACAGTATGAGCTCTTAGTTCTTTGATGCAGTCCTCTGCCTATAACAATTTAATGGCCTCAGCTCAGACTTCCAAGCAGTGTAAATTAAACTCGTTGGGTTTTTTCTATTGTTTGGCAGCTGTTCTATCCTGGTTACTTAAGTCCCTTGATCTAAATTAATCCCTGTATAGAGGAAGCTGCAAGAGCTTCGTTCTGCGTTAAGCATTACATTTTGGTTGCTGGTCTGCCATAGATCATGCTCCCTTGTTGGTGTCCTCGGGGTTTGTTCTGTTCAGCTGGTGATTGCTTTGGTTTTGACAGAACATCACAACATGGTTTTCCCCTGTAGTCAAGGCGTGGTTTTTCTGGGGGGGCTATGCAGAGGCATGGAGTACGTGTGCTGGAGACTGGTCTTTTTCCCTTTCTACAGCTGGGAAGACTGAACGGGGAAATCTATAAGTAGAAAGAATCAGTCTCTCTTTTTTGTTCTCTCATGCATTTGGGCTTTTATAAAATCTGAATCTGGCACCACCAGCTCTCATTGATTTTTGGAAAACAGGATATTTTAGTAGCTTGGAATGAGATGAAATGCTTGCAAAGCCCATATGTTGCTTGTTTTAGGGAAAGGGTCAGGAAGGTTTTAGAAAGTATTTAAATATTTGGTTTACACAATTAGACTAGATTGTCTGGAATGAAGTCCATTACCCGGGGTGATTCTTGCCTCACAGTTTTGTTTTTCATTGCAGTTCTTTGGAGTATGAGGTAGGTGTTCTGGCATCGGAATGCCTGAGCACAGTAAAAGTTAAGGACTGTGAATATATTCTGTAGATGGGATTCTGGACACTGCTGGAGCCATAGATATCTGCTATGGTGTTGTCTTTAAGCTGCAGTTTGGAAAATGCATTCTGGTGGAGTGAGCAGTTGCAGAGGTTCTCTGTCTGTCAGTGAAACTCCAACAGCTCGTTTCTTAGAAATGGGCTTTTTCCTCCCTTCATAGCTTCAAAGCTTTCAAGGTGGATTGCGTTTCTTGAGAACTACAGCCTGATACTAACTTATTGTGGGTGTGTTTTCAGCTTTCTACAGCTTGGAATTTAATTGTCCTGTCCTCAGTTTTTCATTATGTGTGATCTTTGCATAATCCATCGATTACAGAAGATACGATTCTTTTTATTTTAAGGTATTCCTCTGAGACTGCAGTTTTTGTGGCACTGTTCATAAGTTTGTCTAAAATAAATTGCAGTCACAACAGCGGCACATCAAGGAGCAGGACCGTTCCAGTCTGCAGCATGCAGTAGGGTTTCTAATATATTTGGTTACATGGAGCAGTTTTTAAAAGTTTTGCCTGATTACCACACTTACCCAATCCTGTTCGAAAGCAAAAACTTACCATTGTTCTTTTGGTGTGGATTGTTGATATTTTTATATTAATTATGAAGCGTCCTTTGATATCTGGCGTTTCCCCTTATGATCCTCTGTTACTCTTTATGAATACTTGACCCCTAACTTCAAAAGCAGTTCATCACCTTCCTGCAGACAGTTATTAATAACTGATTTGGAACTGTTGGGCATTCCTGCGCCTGTTTTATGTGAGTTTCTCTCCAAAAACATGCAGAAAGTTGCCACAATGTGTGCAGACCTCAGACTGCCTCTGCTAGCATGTGATGGATCTCTATAACGTGCTGATTCTGTTGCTGTTGTGTGTAGACTTGTTCTGTAGAAAAGCTGAAGAGAGTAATTAAATCTACCCTGTTCTGAACTATGCCATTGCAGTTGTTTCAATCCAAATTGCCTGGAAATTATCGTATGCCAGGGAAAAATATTTTTCGTATTTAACCCTGTGCTGTAACAGTGTGGTTTTGACCTCAGCATTGGAGAGCACGGGCTGGAGCCCTGGCATCTGTCCTTCCCAGCAGCACCAAATCTGCCTTGTTGCTTTCATTTGGCAGGGAGGAGGAAAGCTGCTTTTTGTGGCAGTTCCAAGGGAAAATAATTGGCGTGGGGATAGTTACTGTGAGTTGCCATTCCTTAACATTAGAGATTCCACTAAAGTACTAATAATTACTGTTAATGTCTTGCAGTGGAAACTTTCAGAGTGCAGAAGTGCTGGCGGAGGCAGTGTTTAACGGCGTGCTGCTGCCATGATCAGAATGCAAATAAGTGTTATTAGCCTAATGATTTTGCTGTCGCCATGGCTGTGCAGCAGCAGTGTTGTGAATATGTCATGCGGTACCCGTGAATTTGGAAAGTGTGTCAAAACACAACTTCAATTAGTTTGCTCTAATTATGGCTCTAGAGAGTTCATAACTATATCACTCCTCATTAAAAGAGATTTTCTTATATGGATTAATACAGCACATAAAGGGATGTTTGAGCCATCTGAGGCAGAGCTGTGTGGAGGGAGGATGCTTACGGTATGGTAGGAGGTGCAGTGGGTCTGGAGCAGCACCGGGCCACACCATGTGCTCCTGGTGCAGGGCAGGGGCTGGGGAACCCCCCGGGTGGGCAGGAGCAGATAGCTGCACCAGGTCAGCCAGTGGGTGACCACTTTGGGATCCCTCAGCCTGTGAACCTGGCAGATGATTCTGGACAGGCTGTTCAGTTAAAAAAAAAAATTAAAATTAAAAGGCAACAAAATAACCCCAGCAGAAGCCAAACTACAACACAGAATCCCCAGTAGGAACCATACTTGATGCTAAAATAGAGATCTGGCCTGAAAGCTCTGCTGTGATAAAGGTTGGGGAGCGTGGGTAGTCAGCAGCCTGTGCCCGTCTGGCATCTCCGAAGGAGCCCTGCAGGGCCCTGCGTGCCCATGTACCTTTCCCAGGATATTTGTGGTGTCTTTAAAAGTACTGTCCTTTTGTATTGCCTGAGCATGTTCCTGCTTTGCAGAACCAGGAAAAGGTTCTTGTGCTCACAGGTGAGCAGTTGGTGAAGGGTTAAAGTAGTAATTGTTTAAATCTTTTAGGCTTTCCTCCCAGTTCTGTGATAATTTGATGAAGAACTTCACCCTAATTAAATATTCAAATTAGGAATAAGTGTCAATATGGCTTCCCATTGCCTGGAATGATGATTAATTGTATTCAAAACTCTAGTGGCCGCTGTAATCTAAACCAAACCGTTGTTCTTGATTATTTCTGCAACACATTCACCATGCTTTTGTTTTAAAATTTAAACTAGTAATTGATTTGCCATATGCCACAGAGCTGCACATAGTTTCATGATATGTGTTTAGGAACTTGGGGACTTTGTAATTGGGATTTTCTTGCTTTTCAGTGGCAGCCTCTTTTTTTTTTTGTCTTCTACAATGCAAAATGATTTGCCTTTCACAACACATAAGGAAAATGCATTATGCAATCAACTTAGAAGGTATAAGTTATATTGATCCTGGCCAAAGTTTGCATTAATTTAAAAAAAATAGACTTTGTTTCCCACTTCCCCTACAATGTCATGCTTTAAAAAAACAGAAGGGGAGAGCTGATCTCCTTCTGGCAGTTCCTGCCCTCTGCTTTGTGTTCTTGCAGCTAAATGTTCACCTTGGAGAGCCCTGGCTCTCCTTGATGCAGCTTGGTGGGAGTGATGAAGTGCTGGTTCCTCCTACCTCAAAGACAGGAAGTGGCCATGGATGGGGGCTACAGGCCATTGTTTCCAAATGCCCTCCTAGCAGCCCGTGTCCCATTCTGCGGTGCTGGCAGGCTGGTGTTGGCTGAACGGGCACTTTGGTCCCAAGAGCATCGGCCCTGGGGAGCAGGTCTCATTGTGCATCCCCCACAGAAAGCATTTGCCAAACCCCTGCTGCCAGGGAATATCTCAGAGTGTCTTTTAGTGTTTGGACGTCTGAAATGGAGAGCAAATGGGGAATCACTGTGGAGTAGGGCAGCAAGATTTGGAGTTGTCGCTTGTGTGTGGTCATAGCCCGTCAGGCGATGAGCGATTCGTTTTAATTACACGTGTGGAATGTGTGCGGCACTTCGGCATCTGGTGCTCGTGAAACCCGGTGCTGGCGCTCGCTGCCAGGCAGTGACTGGGATCTTGGTTCAGAAAGTCTTTTGCAAACTAAGGACTGGGAGCCGTGATGGAAGGCTGCTGCACGATGGCTCCCTCGTGGTGCTCATGCAGCGCCTGCCTCGAGCCACCTGCGGGTCTGTCTCCTGGGCCCTCCGGCCGAGGGATGCTCATCACCTCCCTGGCAGCCTGCGGTGGTCTGGCTGGTTCAGCGGTGGGTTGTGGAGAAGGGCTGTCCAGGTGGAGGAGGGTCAGCCTCTCCTGCAGCAGAACCTGGTAGAAACTTTTAAAATACTCTACTCAGAAGTGGTATTTTAAAGCTCAGCTTTGTTTGCTTCCAAAACAAATTCCTGCTGTTCTGTTTGTGATGAAGAAAGTCATCCCCCATACAAGCAAGAGAAATTCAAAAGTCTTTGTTCACTGTTTTTGATGCCTAGGAAAGTATTTTTGGATATTGCTATTAAGAAACAAATGAAACGTGTGTAATGCCTACTGGCAGTGGTCTTCTGTTGTAAAGTGTGTTCATGACAAACCTGCTTCTGCTTTCAGAGTCTCATATGGATTGTGTTTAAAACAGCAAACTGTTAGCCAAATTCGAAAATATTTTCACACCATCTTTTTCTGGTTAGAAATAGCTTTGGGAAGCACAAGAAAACTCACTGATGTTTGCTTTTCCTTATTTTATCTGTGCTGTTCACCATCAGCTGCATTAAGGTCTAAAAATATATATAATTCTTCACAAAATGTGTCCTGTTTTCAAAGGCAGATAATTTCCAGATTATTTGCTTGATAGATAAAAGCCTACTAGCTAAGAACATGGGTTGATGCTCTGCTGAAGAATGTAGGGGGCTGTTTCTCACAGGTCAGGCATTTGTGAATGAACACAAAAGCCTCTGGGTGCTTCTGGCAGAAGGGCAATGCCAAGGGTCTTGCCATGTCCAGCAGCTCTCTCCTGTCCTATGGTAGCTGCTGCCTCTGCTCTCATGTTGGACTAAGCCTGTCTGCGAATGGGAGCATCTTCATTACATATGGCAATGGGATCTGGAAGATTAGTGATAACATTTTGTGAAAATTCACATGGACCTGGGATCAGCATTAGAAAAATATAGGTTTGAATTAAAAGGGAAAAGCCCAAATCTCTCATAAAAGCATAGAAATCTGTGGGCTATCAGTAACTGTTTCTGGCAAAAAGCCTTTTCTGCCAGAAGCTCCTGGGTGGAGCCCCATGGCTGTCTGGTGGCAGCAGAGCCAGAGCCATGTTGCTGTGGTGAGCAGCCCTCCCTGGTGCTCCCCAGCCCTGGCACTCCTGTTCCCCAATGGCTTTCTTGTGCTGTTTCCCACAGGGTGCAGGGAGCTGGTACTGGCACGGTGCCCTGTCCTGCAGTCTGTCAAGTCCATCCCAGTGCCTAAGGCTGGTGCAGAGCAGCTCTGGGCTGTGGCAGCTCCGTGTGCGGCCCCAGGGGAGCAGGGGTGGCTGGTGCATCCCACCCTCTTGCACTGCACAATCCTGGGAATGTCGCCTGCGTCATCTTCAGCATCTGTCCAGGCTTGCTGTGTGCTGGGTTTTCCTTTTAGTAAGCTCTGAGCCACTGAAAATAGTTTCAGCTTCACTTCCATGAGCTCTGTTTTTTCCTATTTATAGGAAGGTTTAATGGAAGATGTAAAAATATCTCCCTGCTGCAGGAATGGTGGGCAGAGCATTGTTGGGAGGGTGGGCGTCATGCACTGATGCAGCTAGAGAGGTGACGAGTGAAGTTTGGCTTCCTTTTCCTCTGGGGCTGCTGTGGGGGAGCTCACTCCCAGCCTCAGGGAGTGTGGGATGTGCAGCAGGCTCTGGCTGGCTTTGGAGCAGGCATTAGTCGTCAAGAGAGTTTCAAAGATCTTATTTATGAACTTACTCAGACTTTTTTGGCACAGGTATATTCAAGGTACTTGCTGTTAGTGCTTTCTGCCTTGAAGGAGACACAGTTGAGTCTCACAGGCTGTTTGGACTCACTCCTGAAGCCAAGTGTTGAGCCTTGTGTTTGCAGGCAGGATCAGCCTCGCCAGCCACCATGCAGGCTGTGCCGGAGCCGCCGTGTCCAGCTGGAGGGTGGGTGCCCACCACTGTCCCTGTAGGGTGATTGTTGTTGGCCAAGCCTGGGGTTCGGTGGGCAGAGGGCCTTGTGCCAGGGTGTAGATGGTCTCAGTCACAGCTGGACTGAGGAGCAGGTCAAGCAGCTGAACCACCCTTTGTTGTAATGGCAGAGCCACCACCTCTGTTGTCTTCTGCTGTTTGGGGCCCATTCCAGCTTTTAGAAGCAATGTTTAAATTGATGCTTGCTGCTTCACCTGACCAGAATCGCCTGGCAGGAGTGAGGTGGCCCAGCCCTACCTCCTGTTCTGTCATAATCTCATTTCTGTTCCCCCTTCTCTCCTTTAGGCATATCTCACTGACGCTCCCTGCCAGCTTTCGAGGGAAAAGTCACAGCACTCGCCTGGACTTGGAGCACCAGCACTCAAATATATATGCCATCTCAGGTAAGCTGGGGTGCACAAAGGTTTCTCTGCTCTTCTGTGTAAACAGAAGCGTAATCAAGCAAAGCAGCCCTGCTTATACAAGCAGCCAGGTGTGTGGTACCCAAGAAACAAACATGCAGCTTTTCCTCAGTGCCACGTAAGTGTTGAGAGCTGTAGGGGTGCAGAGACACCCTGGAATATGCCCAGGCACCTGTGTTACTGGCAGCAAAAGTTACTGATCAGGGGGAGTTCGCAGCCCTTGGGAAGGGATGCTGTTGCCCACAGAGCTGCTAGATGAGAGCTGTGATGGAAAGCAACAGTGACACAAACTTTGCTCCATGTCTCTTTCATGATCTTCACAGGTGAGTCACAAGAGACAACATCTCTGCCCATTTCCCAGGAAGCTTTGTCCTACCTAGCAAGGATAAGATTCATACACACTGCTCTTTGCTGCGGTCAACATACATCTGAAAAACACTCGAGATCTTTACTCTTTCCCATTTCTGTATTCTGAATATTGGCACAGTGTAGATTTGTTTCCCCAGTATTAGAGTAAATTTGAAAGAAGATGTTAGGATCTGGCAGGTTCTGCTTTATTTTTAAGAAGTATGTGCTTGCACGTGCATGCTTGGTCTCTCTAGCTGCCGCTTTCTCTCTTTGTTCACCATTCCAGGCTAGTATACAAGTGCTAGAGCTAGTGATAGTTTCCAGATGTCAGTATGGAAAAAACCTGCCAATAAATAATTGAGCTGGATTTTATTTTTAACTAGTAGTAGTCTGCAAGGAAAATGTGGATATATTTAAATAGAGTGGTGAGGATCAAGCCCATTCCGTCACCCATGCAGGTACGGGTACTTGTTACTGTGCTTCAGGACCACACAGTGGGTTCGGTTTAGTGCTGAGGTCCCTGCTCCTTTGGGAAGAGGTCCTGCCTTTAAGTGCTTGCTTTCTGAAGGAGGAGTCAGCTAAAAAGGGGTGTAGCCTGGTTCTGGGGGTTCAGGAAGAAATTCCTCTGGGAAAGAAAGGCAGGGATGCTTTACAGAGTTGTACCTTATCAAGTCTGTCACTTCTGGATGTGCTGAGAGCTGTGTGGTCTGGAAGCTATTCACAAACCACAGCAACAGGACTTTTGGGTCTGCAAACTGAAGAAAAATGTTAGGCCCAGCTGTGGCCCAGCAGTGTGTTTCACCTGCCTCTTCTCTTACAGGGCCAGCTCACATGCTGTGCTTCAGCTGAGTCATGCTGGGGTGCAAGAGAATGTTTCTTAAAGTTATTTTTTGGAAGTAATATTACACCTGAACAAATATTGTGATAGGCATGGTAGGATCACACTTAGTCACAGTTTTCTTTGTTATGTCATTTTTGCAAGAGGAGAAAAATACCGACTTTAAATCTGACTGTCAAAACCTAATGAAAGTACAGTCCCTTCATCTGGCTGAAGGAGATTTTCAGGACAGTTTGGAAACCCAGAAAAAGCAGTAGTGGATTCAGTGGGCTGTACAATAGGTAGTGCTTGTGCATAATCAAGGAAGAGAAGATGGCAAAAATGTGCCATTCACAGGTTCTTGCTATTAATAGTGAGTGACACTTCTAACATGGGGACATGGCATTAATTCATGTACCATAATCAAAGGGTTATTTAAAAGGTAATCTCTGACTGAAACTGCAGCTTCGGGTTCCTAAATAGATGGAATATAACAATGGCATAATTCTTGTCAGTACTCGTTTTTCTTGTTACTCTCTCTCTCTTAATAGATTTAGAAATATAAGGGAAGGAGTGTTCATGTGTCCACATGAGACAGTTCTGCATGGAGGACAGGAAGCTGTGCTTCCTCTCCTGAGACAGCATCAAATGTGGAAGCAGCAAGGCAGCAGCTCTGCCTGTATGTCACCGAGGGTGTCGCTGCTCTGGGACTTCCCTGGAATGCATCTGCCCACAGTGCAGCCTGGAAAGGTGAACTGTTTTGCAAAGAACCTGAATACTTTACCAGATGATTATAGGCAAAGCACAAATCAGGTCTGCAAAACCGGGCATGGCACTAGTCCTCCACGTCTGCATGAGTTCGATTCAGTCAAAGTATGTTTTTTCCCCCAACTGCACGTTCTCCTCCAGACACGTTGTTATACAAGTTGTTCTGCATAGATGTGCTGTAATGGCTATTGCAGCTGTGAATCGTTTCTGAAGAAAGAGTCTTTTCATATGAAACATCCTGTGCATTGGCAGGGATCTTCATGCATAAGTCCTGACCGTGGCTGCCTTTCCAGCAGCTGTGATGAGGTGCTGTGACAATTCCCTTTGTGTGCTTAAACCTTGCCAAGGTAGATTAGCCCCCAGACGCACTGTGGAAACCATTCCAAAGTTTCCTGTTAGGTCAGTGTAGTTTGCAGCCACTCTGTTTTATCTGTGCTGCAAGGCGAGTGCCTGGCTGCAGCGCCATGGCAACAGGGAATTTATCATCGCGCTTCCAGTGCCGTCCCTGAGGGCTCCGCTGGGATGCGGTTTGCTGCGGTGGGTCCCGGCTGTGGCGCGTCGGGGGAGACGTGGTGCAGGGAAGATGTGTGGGCCGTGGCAGCAGTTGGTGTGGTGTGAGGTGACCAGGGCTGTCAGGTGGCGACAGGAGTCTTTTTCCAGTCCTGCCGTGTGTGTGGACAAGCCTACGGGCTCCCTCTCTTGGCTCTTGGCAAAATGGAAGGTTTCCTGGTGCCAGCACAGGGAAACAAAAGCCGTTATGAACAGTCCCTTGTCTTCCAATTATGGTATTGCCTCAGTCGGATTTCTTGTGGTGGGGACAGGGTGGGCTGTGAAGGAGAGAGAAATGAGAAGTTGCAGCATGGTTTCAGTTCTCTGTAGACACCCAAGATTTTCCCAGTAGTCAATGAAAATGAAAATGACACTTCCATCAGGCATTCAGCCTATTTATGGAAGGTGAAATGAATTTTGGCTGTTGAGCCTGCTCTGTATCTCAAAATACATTTTGGCAGAAATTGCTGGATCCCCACTGGAACTGTCCTGTTACTCTTTGGAGTATGTAATGTAATTATTATGCAAAGCTGGAGTCGAGGAAGAAATGGTCCTTAAAGTAGTAATTACAGTTTTAAACCAGCCTTTTGCCAGTCTTGGCAACGAAACATTGGGTGACCAGAAACTTAGGGAGACTCCTCTTTGCACAGGAAACTAATGAATCAGTCTTGGACAGGGTGCATGCAGGAAGCGATTGCCTGGACCTCGCGGCCCCACGCAGGGAGCCCACCACATGCCCTGCAGCACCAGTGCTGCTGGCATCCCCCTCCTGCGCCCACCCTGTGCCATGCGCCTGAGACCAAAAGGCAGAATTACTTCTAAGTTGATCTGCAGAAGGTCCCTGGTTGCTGCTGTGAGTGTGGTGCTGAGGAGTTGACAGGTTTAATATGCATGTTCAAACGGGCAGCTGCTGGAAGAAGAATGCCTTGCTCCAGACAGACCTGTCGACAGACACTGCTCAGTATTTCACAGCGCAGTCTTTCTTCATGGCCTTCAGCTTAATTAAGATGTTGTTGTGACTACATACTGCCTTCATTTCAGACTTCACCATCTTCTGGCTGCATATTACTTTGGCTTATCAGAGCCACAAGGACAGCGAGGGAGAGAGGGAGCCCTCTCAGGCAGCCACAGATAATAACGTACAGGGAAAATTCCTGAATGAAGTGAAAAATTATTTATAATAATGGTACTCAAATAGAAGGGAAATAAGTCACTCTAAGGGTATATAAATTTTTATGATAGTGTATAAACAGCCATAGCTTGCCTTGTCTCCCATCTATCCCTGCAGAGAATGAGGGCAACATCTAGCATAAAGAAAAATATAATAAAGAAATGAAGAAATGAATGGGAAGAGCTGGAGGATTGATCACTCGGTGTATTTGTATATCCTGATGTAAAAGGTGCTGCTGACAGGTGGCCAGGTTTCTTCTGTATAAAACCATGTGTGTGCTGTCAGGGTGGTGTGAGCAGCCTTGTTTCGATTGATGAATTGCCTGCTTTCTTGATTAAACCTTCCGTCACTTAAGAAACAAAAAGCCTGTGTTTGGATGGCAGAGTGGGACATGTCAAAAAAATCTGTCTGCTTTACCTTTGTGCAGATGTTGGGCACAGACTGTAACATGTATTATTAAAATGAATGTGGCATTTACTGTGCATTATTTCTTTCCTGGGAGAAAGGACCTGTAAATTATATGCTAATAATAAGCTTTAACCCTTTCAGAAACCAAGAGATTTAGGAGTGAGAATATTCCAGCAGGCCTCGCTAATTGGGTGGGCTCTAATACCGCTGTGGCTCTGAAGTTAATCAACAGTGTATTTCAGACCAATGTGCTGGTGCCTGTTGGGGATCTTGCCTGCAGTAAGTTTTTCTACTAAGTGCCACTGAAACATAAACCTTTCGAATTGCAAAATCTTCTGTTGAAAGTTCCCTTCAAGTCGTGGTTCCAGGCGAGAGCCATCTCCTGCCGGGGCCGGCACCGGAGTGACCGCACCGCTGGCCACGCTCGGCCGCCTCCTCCGCGGGGGGGGACGGCGCTGCCCGCCTGGCCCTGACCTGTGATTTCACTGGGAGAACTGCTCTAGCCTGACTCAACTGACTCATCTCAGGAAAAGCATTAGGGATGGGAAAAAGTCGTAACACCTTGCAGAGGACATGGCAGGATGTTGCATTGGAAACTAGTGACTGAATTTGCAAAATGAGATTTTTACAGTCTCAGCAATGGTTCCTGGGAAATCATGAGCTGGTGCAAGCTGTGAGCTTCCCCATAGTGTGGGTCAGGTGGGCAAAGCCATTGCTGCCTTTGGTGTGTGATCCAGTGCACTGCTGGATAGGGTTGTC
Organism: Hemiprocne comata; assembly: GCA_020745705.1. Classification (NCBI taxonomy): domain Eukaryota; kingdom Metazoa; phylum Chordata; class Aves; order Apodiformes; family Apodidae; genus Hemiprocne; species Hemiprocne comata. The sequence continues at coordinate 11,762,104 of CM036604.1, forward strand.
TTTTATTGCCCTGTAGTTTTACTGTAGCCATCTTCTGAGTCATGTTGCAGACAGACATGTTTGTTGGTTGTAGCATACAGACTTGGGCAATTCGGACAGAGGACAAGTCAATACTTGTACCTTCTCTTGACCTGCTCTCAAACTGTCAAGACAGAAATTGCAATTCATGGAGAGTATCAGATGCTTCTGCACAGCCCCATCAGAATGTGTGCACAAAGCAATTAGTCTGTATGAAATTTTGTGTATGAAACAAGTGTGTGAACTTACAGATACTGCTATAGCTGTCATCTCGTGGCCAGAAACCCAAGTTCAGTTGTATAACCCTATCTGCCAAGGTTTTTTGTTCTAGCAGAAACCTGGGAATAACAGGATGATCACGGTCATTCTTGGATAGGACAAAGCTTCATTTTTTCAACACTTAATATGGAAACTGTGCTGAAAAAGCAACAGAACAAAACCAGAACATACTTTGATGTGTGGTTGTCAATAGTATTTTCAAATAATACTTACCAGCTGTCAGCCTGAAACAATTAAAATACTACCTAAGTGCTTAAAGAAGTAGTTGATGTTTGCTTAGCATCTATAAGTTCGGGACCTCAACTCATGTGAAAGTTAACTGAATTGTTTTTTAAAATACACTTAAGAATCTCATACTGGTTTAAGAGCTCTCAGGGCAGTTACGGGCCCTGCAGAAAGAGCTTGTGGGATGGCCCTCAGAGCACTGAGCAGAGCCCGGCTTATAGCTGCACCACCAGAGCCCCCACCCCAGCAGGGACAGCAGAGCTCCTCACCCCCTGGCTGGAGCCTTTGTGCCATCTGTCCACAGTCTTGGGTGTCTCTGGCGTGGAGCTGTGCACTGTCCAGCCACCCCTCCCTGCTTTCCTTGCATCCTTTCTTTGCATTCGGAATACCCATGATTTCAGCTGCTCTTGGCTGAAAACCCCAGTGTTGTTCAGTTCTGCTGATACTGAGCTGAAGGTGAAGCTTTTAATTCTCTTTCAGAGGAAAAATGCCATGTCCTCTGGATTGGAGCTTCACATCCTGAAACATGTCACACACTTTTGTCTACTGATAAAGCAACACTGGTGATTGTGAACAAGGCTGCGATGTTTGCCATGTGTTTGCTTAGGAGTGGCGGGTTTTCAAACCAGTTATTTGATGCAGAAGTGCCTTTGTTTGTATTTCTTATCTTAAAAGTACTATTTGTGATTGTCTTTAACCATGTTATCAACAGTTAATTGTGTGAACTAGTTTTCCTGGAGAAACTGAACTGAGCATCAAGGAAGTGAAACACAGCCAGTTGCCAGCATGGTCTTGGCTGGTGTGTGTTTGCCAGCTCACTGTAAGAAAGGATGTTTTTGTGGGCAGCTCTCACAGGAAACACTGTCTTCATGTCTCTAATTTGTTTATTTTGGATTTGTGCACCAATTTTTATTACCTTAATATTTACCTTAGAGATAAATACTTAAATGTTTTTATTGTGTTTTATATATAAATATTTCTTTATGATAGTCAAATATTTATTTTTCTCTTTAAGACACTATAGAAAGGTCACGACAAGCATTTTGATCTGATCAGGTAGCAGGATAGGTTTGAGCAGTGTCTGGAGGGGCTGTAGGTGGGGACTCAGGGCAGGCAAGTGCTGGGAGCAGTTGCTGCAGTGAAGTGGGACTGTTGGGCTGCACTAGGAGAGGGAAACGTTTGCAAAGGTAAATTCCAGCCGAGTTCGATCTGCCGGTCACCCAGGCTAGGCTCCCTGGCACGAGGGTAATTTTATAGGAAATGGAGATTCAGTGTTCATTCCAGGCTGGTTTATGATCCAGATCTCTGGAGGCAGCAGAGAGAGTGGAAACTGATGTTAATGATCTGGAAAAACATCAAAGGCAGTGGATTCCTGAGAAGGAAACAAGAGTTGCTTTTCTGTATTGGATAATGCAGATTTTGGCAGGGGGGAGGTGTAATTTGTCTGGGTAGCTTTGTTGGAACCATCCATTTCACACGCTGCTCCTGTGGCAGCAGTTTGCTTCCAGATTGCTCCTTCCTTTCTGGAGCTCAGTCGATTTATTCCACATGGCTGAGAGTTCTGCTCCGAGACGCCAGCGCGTGGCTGTGGAGTCTGGCTGGAGCCCGACGGGGCTGGGCTGGCACCAGGGCTGGGAGCTCTGCTCTCCCACTGCTGAGCCATGGACTCAGGAACACCTTATTGCATGTGCCCCTTTTTTTCTGGTGTTTCCTTCTTTTTTTTATTTCAAAAGAAATCTCTTTCAGAGATCTTTCTAGATTAAGAAATGGAAGATTTCGTTATGTTTCAGTGGCCGTAGGTCAACTTCGTTCTTGTTGCAAGATGTCAGGTTATCTATGCCACGACTGCCACTTACTTCTCTTCAATGTACATTTTCTTTTAAAAGATACAGTATCTTTTATCTGTATGTAATGAGGACAGACGTTTTAATCAGAGGTTAGTAATTTATTTTTGCAAACTATTGTTTTGATTCATCATTTTTGCAGATAATTAAATGGTTCACTTGGCACAGTGTGTCTGCTTTATTAAAACAGGTGATTTTTGAAAAAAAAGGAAGATGCTATTTTTTGGATCACTGCACAAGAATTGCTTTTATCTTCATCTTCCAGCCTGGTTTCTGGTGGTTTTGCAATACCCTGCAATGTTCAAGTGTTCTAGTTCACCCTGCTTTCTAAAGGGGGAGGCCCTGTGCTACATTTTTCTTTTGATCTCAATTCCCACGTGTATGTTCTTCGTGGTGCTTAAGAATAGAAGCAGAACTAAATTTATTTTTGTGACACTGAATTTTAATCAGGTTCATCCAAAAAACAGACAAGTTGTGACACAAGCTTTATTCTGCATTGAAACCCTTTACTGAGACTGAGATTAAAGTCAGCCCGTTCTTTGCCCTATTGCAATTTCCAATCTTTGGACTAAGAGACCTGGATAATCTTCAAAATATAAAAGGCTCTATTAATATCCAGCAGTTCAGGGAGACTGAAGTTTTGTGTAAAATGCTGCAGCTGCGTATTTCAGAGAGGGAAATGTGTTACTTAATACTGTATTTAATGAGATTCAGAAAGGTATATTTCTTATTAAATTAGCTCACTGGTGGTACACAGATTCTTTGTGTGCCTGCTGCTGCAGCCTGCCGGTTACCTACCGGTGCTGTGCTCAGGCGGGCTGGGCCCAAATGGTGAAAGATGAAGCCACAGGTTCTCCCGCCTGTATAATTTTTCAGATGTGTGATTTACTGATTAACCTGCTGTCATCCGAAGCAGCATTCCTTGTCTTCATCAGCTCACTTTTGCATACCAGCACAGGAGCGTGGCAGCTCTGGCTGTGGTGCTGCTCTCTCTCCCACGCTCCCCTGGCTGTGCCATGGAGCTGGGGGCTGGCAGGGGAGGCCTGGCCCTCTCCTGCTGTACCCTCCAGACTCACCTGTCCCTCGGATCACGCCTCACCTTCCGAAGAAGCTGCTTGTTGATCTCTGCCAAGAGGATTATCCAGCTGCTACCCCAGAAGCCTTGAATTATGTATGAGCAGGTGTAGGGCAGGGGCGTTCCGGGGCGGTGGCGTTGGGTGCTGCAGGAGCGGGGCTGTGTCCAGAGGGTGGTGGAGGGGACCCCGGCAGGGCGGGCTGGGGGTGCTGCCCAGCCCTGGCTCCGTGCATGGTGGGAGCGCGGCCGCTGCCGGGACCACGCCGATGCTGCTGGAGCACGACCTTTGGGCGGGCTGCGCTGTATTTGTTTTGCTTTTCTGAGTGCCATAGTTTAATTTTTTTTTAAATAGGAAGCCACTCTGTGGTTTGGATATTTAAACAGTTATTAACTGAATGACAATTAACAGATTGCATAGACAGATTTTCTTTTCAAAACCTCTGAAATTGAGTACAGTTTGCAAAACTATCACGGCATAGTAATGACAATGAATTTTGATTTCCCGGAACTGATATTAGACTCCTTATTAAACTATGTGCATCTGCTTTTAATTTACTCCAAATAATTGGAAAATGCAATGAAGCTTTCCAATTAAAGCACGGCTTTATGCTGTTTAATAATACCCCCATAATATTATAGCTTATGAAGTGACAGGTGAGTTGGTGTATGAATAAAACATAAAGGCAGCAATAAGGGACAGAAAACCGGAGACAGTTGTTGGGGATTTTAAATGCTGGATGTAATTTGCATATATTAATCTCTTCTTTTCAGCCTTATCAGGCGTTCTTCAGTATTTGAAGTTAAAATAGCGTTGACAGGCGGGAGTACGCTTAGTTTTTTCAAGGATTTATTACTTGTATAATTTCTGATCTTTAATAAGCAGATATGACTGATCCTCATAGTTCTATAGAAATCGGTTAATTGTTCCAGATGGCGTGTACTGATTATGCAAAATTACTTTTCACACAATTTTTTTTTTCTGATGGAGTTTGGAGTAAAATTAAATTTTTTATAGCCTTCTTATCATGCTGTTTTACAGTGGTTTTTGCACAGAAGTTGAATTTAATCTACTATATTACATTGACCAGCAGAGTTATTCTAATGTAGCATTCTGTGATTTGACAAAGAATAATAGAACACATTGCTCATTGTTCGTTACTGTGCTACTAATAAAAAGGAGTTCTAGTGCAGAAAACCAGGCTGTTATTTATGAAGAATGCTTAATTTGCACAGTTAAAAATGCAAAATTGTTATAATGAGATGTTCTCTCTTTTGGATAGAAGACCTGGGCAGAACAAATGAAAATAGTCTTGTTGCTACAGATTTCATCTAATACAGAAGGATGTTTTTAAATGGCTGGTGTGGCCAGACAGGATGTTATTGGGAGGAGCAGTCATCCAGGCAGCACACACTGACTCCTGTCAAGAGGTGTCACTGGTGTTTTCCCTGATTATCATCATCCAGATATCTCAATGGCATAATTTCATAATTGAAAACATTTATAAAGGTTGTTGGGCTTCATTTATCTAATGAAAAGCTGTTTATATAAAATAAACCACACATAAAGCCCTCTTGCTAGTAAGGTGATTGTGATTTGTTTTGGCGGGGACTCAGTTGTTGGCAGAGGCGTCCCGCTGCCCGGCTGTGCCGGGTCCCATTCCGCGGGAATACCGTGGGCAGGGGTTCTCGCAGCTGCCCTCAGCCCTGCTGGAATGGCGGGATTCCACGGGTTTGCCCATGAGGGATGTTGGGCCCTGGTTGATGTTGGCGTTGTCCTGTTCCCGGCTGTGCTGTGTCAGGGGCAGGCATGGGGCGCTCTGCTTGGCCAGCGCTGCCACCTTCTCCTGAGGGAGCTGTGTGGATTTTGCTGGTGTTTCCTCCCTCGGGACAGGCCTCATCCTGGGGTCTCTGCCCCTTAGACTTCTATGGAGGGGCTGAAGGGACAGTCAGGGGCCGAGTCCAAGACATCTTACTGATCTTTGCAAAGCAAAACTGCAAACATTAAAAAAAAGACCTCGTGGCTAATGGAACTGAAATCGCCAATTAAATTAGAAAAGTGGGGATACAGTAAATGGACTTCTATAAAGAGTGCTTATTTTTAACTCAATAGAAAAAAAGACAAGTAATTAACTCAGCCATTAGAAAGCTCAAAATTTCTCCCATCTCCCATGGAACTAGAAAATTGTTTTGTGTATACTCTTATGTATATACGAGTAATCTATATGGAGACAACTAATGGCATAAATCAGAAATGATTAGAAAATATTTGTTCTAATGAAGTAATAATTTGGTAGTAATGTTTTTCATCGGTGTAGCTTAAGGCTACATTAAGTGGACAGACTTTATATGGATTCTTTAATTTTAATCTTCAGAATGCTATCTAATGTCTCATTAAGACTTGCATATAATGTATCTTAAGTACAGTCATTAAATATAGTTTAGGGAGATTTATGTTCAGATATTGCTTAAAGATGTTTTAATAGGCCCATTTACTCTGATGATATTAATGGGCTCTTAACACACATTAAGCTTCTAAAACTAGTGGTATTCCTCTCACAGTGTGCAAAACAACTTAGGAACTGTAAATTAATTGGATACTCCAACAAGACTCTTTTTCAACTGAATCTTCAGCCTCCCTCTCCAATCTGTTTGGCTCCGTAAGCACTGGGCTGTGTCCTGCCTGGTGTGTTCCTCCAACACTGTGTCCTGACAGGGTCCTTCAGCCCTGCTCATCGTGCGCCGTCTCCCGGGCATGCAGGGGCTTGGCAGGGGTTGCTGTTGCTCAGATAACCACGTGTGTGGTAAAAACTGCAGGTTGAGAATGGGCTAAACCTACATAAATATCTGTAACGGGTCAGGAACATTTGGTTGTATAGCTACTAAAATAAATCAGTCAGATTGTTTAAGGAAAGAGCCAAATACAGTGGTGCTTTTAGATAAATTCTGCTTTTTGATCATCTAAAGTTAAGATGCAAGAATTGTAATTATGGTAATAAAAACTGTTAATTCCCCTATTGTCACTTTAGTTGCAACTCAGAAAGTTATTGCAAACAAAATTCTCTGGTTTCATCACTCAGCTCTTCTTAAAAAATCCTTCTGAGTTCAGAGACTTTTATAATTACTAAATTGGTTTGTTAGAAGGAGATAATAGCAAATTTCTTCTTTTCTTAATTGGACATTTCTTCCCTGTAGGCTAATGTATGCACGGCACTTGCATACACAATAAGCTGTGCTTTTGAAAAGCCATAACTAGGTAATAAGTGCTGTGGTGTCATCAGAGAGTAATGGTTTGCTGATTAGCATAATTAATGACAAATGGTGGTGCGGAGCGGGTGGATTGGTTTAGCAGATGATGAATGCGCTGCAGCCAAGGCTGCGTCCTGCCAAGGCGGCCGGGCTGGCTGTCACCGCTGCTCTGCCGCAGGTAGGCCTCGTTAGTCACCGCCGGCCTCGTTAGTCACCGCCGGCCTCGTTAGTCACTGCCCTTGTGCTGCCACCGCTCCCCGGCGGCCCTGCGGAAGGGGCCACGCGCTGTGGCAGCTTCACACGCGGCTCCTGGGGACAGGAGCTGTGCCAGCTGGCCTTCCTGTGGGCCACCAGTGGTCCTGGTCCTCTTGGGGCCAGGGCAGAGCTCCAGGCCGTGTGGGGAGATGGGTGCACTTTTCTATGACTCGATTAATGAGGGATAATTCGCATTCACAGATGAGACTGATAAAAAATGGAGTTACCTTTTCACCTTTAAGGGGGAGGAGGGATTATTTCTAGGTTATGTCTTCTTTAAGTGAAAAGCAACCCTTTTACCAATAAGGATGAAAATACTTAATTTGCATTAGCAAAAGAAGCTAATTATTATATAGTTGATTAGCATCTGGAAATGAGGATTATCTTAATTACAAAGCACAATTTCCTTAATAGCTACAAAACTGTAAGTTTGATCTGTGTGGAGATTGGTGACTATTATTATGTAATTAGTGATTGTATTAATGGTGCAGTGTCTTTAGATATAATTTGCATATGCAAATGAAATTTACCTGATAGAAATATGTGGTTCCACTAATGACTATGAGCACTTAAAAATTAAATTACATGAGGAGATCTGGATCTAGAGTTGCTGTGCAGTAGCATGGTAGATCTCCTGCAGAAGAGGTTTTGGCTCCGTGGGGCCTTGGCTCCCTGCTCTGGCTGTTGGGAGGATGAGGAAATGTCCCCCTGTCCTTTCAGCTCCCCAGACCTGGGTGTTTGGTGCAGCCCCTGGCAGCCTGGTGGCCATCGCCTTGGCCCGCTGACATCCCGTGCTGTGCTGCAGGCCTCAGCTTTGGGTCATTGTCAAGGCTCTTCTGGCTAGATAAGGCTTGCTCACTGATGATGGGATCCCAGTGGTCATTGCAAGCAGGAGCATCTGTTGCTGCCCTGTGACCTGGGCCCTCTCCAGGGAGGGTTTTGTGTCAGGGAGCCCAGTGACCTCACAGTGACAACCTCCCTGCCCCTGTTGTACAAAATCACACCTCCCGATGTGTCTCAGCAAAGGAAAATCAAAGCTTCCAGGGCCAGATATTGTAACAAAACACAATGTGTTTCTTTAATATACCCTGCTTCTAACCTGCAGTACTGAAATGACTGAAGTGCAAAAAATACCAGCGCTAGAAGGAAGCAGCCATTACCCAACAGGATGTTTCTCTCATCAAGAGGGATAAATTTACAGCCGCCAGCCGGGGAACACTGCAGCTATTGTGGGTGCTTCCCAAGATGCGTTTTGCAACGGCTTGCTCCAGCCTGAGTCCTGCTAGCACCTCCCTGCCTCTCTGAGGCAGACAGACATTACATGTTTAATGAGTTCCAAGGAGTCTGTCTATCATTACAGCGAGAGCTGAAAGTAATTGAAAAATGCCCGAGTCTCTCCTTGGCGGAGCGGCCGCGCGGCAGTGGGGGAGTGCCAGAGCACCTCTGCTGCCCTCCCTGTCCTCCAGCCGGACCTGCCCTGGCTCGGCCGCAGCCCTGCACAAGTGCCCTGTTTTGTATCTGCTCTGGTCTAATTAATTAAGGGTTGTTGCTTGGAAGTAGCACATGCTTAGGTGTGATCTTTGAAGTTTAGTGTGGTGCAGAGACTTCAAAGGGGACATTTTATTAAAAAATAATAAAATCAAGAGCTCCTAAACACTTGCAATTTGAAGAGCTTGTTTGAAGTCTCTCCATGTTCTCTGGTGCTGATACAGCCACAGTGCTGAGGTACCACTTAGCTGTCACCATGCAGTATTTAACCTTTGCTTTATTTAAAAAAGAAAATAATCAAAACCAGGAGTATTTTCTCAAGTGTTTTCGTGGCTTGATCTAGCAGTAAAGAACTAATTGTGCCATGTCATGAGCTATGCAGGAAACAGAGAAAATAAAGGCTGACAATCAAATTAGCAAAAATGAAAATTTAGTCCAGGTCTGTTTTTCTTAATCAAAGTCATTTCAAGATGAACAGGAAAGCTGTAAATCTTTCCCATCCTAGAGGTTTCCTTCCAGAGCCCAGGAGGCCCCTGCTCTCCTGCTCACTGCACTGAGGGCTGTGTGCTTTGGTGCTGCTGCCCTGTGGCATGGACATGGGGCCAGGGCTTTGCCTGCCAGGACGTTCTCCTGCTGCCCCATGGCAGTTTCTAGGTGCCAGCTCCTCCTTCCCCAGGAGCTGTGGGACAGCAGTGCTGCAGCTCCCCCAGAGTGGGGTGTGGTGCTCTGGGGGGCATCTCATGAGCTGCCCTGCACCCCCGCCAGAGCTGCTGGAGGCACCTCTGGGGCTGGGTTGCTCAAGCGGAGCATGGGACAGTTGTGACTGCTCTGATTGTCTCCTTGTCAGCACATTAGGCTGAGGAGGGGCTGCAGAGGGCTGGCAAACTGCTGATCCCCTCGGCACAGCCGGTGATGGTGGGCTCTGAGGGAGTGATACAGATGGCGAGCCCGGGCCGCAGCATGAACTGCAATGTGTCCTGGAGCTGCTGCTGCTGGGCCACAGGTGGTTTGTGGTGTTGTGTTGGTCTGCTGGATGGAGGCAGTACCACATTCCTCTCATTTGAGGGGTCCCTCACTCTGGGCAGAGTGAGAAGAGACTGGAGAGGAGCCAGAGGAAGTGGTGTCAATGTCTTAGTGTTCGGGCACTTTACGAAATAAAGAAGTGTGCGTGTTTTGGAGGCGGTGTCTGCAGCCAGGGAGTGCGGCTTGGGGCGGTCGCAGCATTCCCAATTGCAGCCGGCTTGGCAGCAGCTCATGGGAGAATTTGCTTTTGTTTTCCCCCTGAGGTTTTGCTAACATTAGTGAATTGGAAATGCAGAGTGGTGCTGTTCCATCTGGGACTCAGTGCACGGTAGCGCAGAGAGCACACACACATGTTTACTATTCAGATCGCCTTTTAAATTGCTGTGTACAGAAATACAGAAGTAGGAGGCTTAGCTGTACGTTATGGAGAGTGTGGTTTATTTTGAAAGGCTTGCGTCCTTCTCTTGATGCATGGCAGGCTGTTTTTTCCATCCTTCCAAATGACTTCCCCCTGCACTGAGACCCCTCAACGTGCCTGGGCTCCTGCAGGTGTTCTGTGCCCCCTCCACCTGTGGCTGTAGAGGCTCAGGTGTGCAGGGCTTGCATGTCCCTCCTGGTTAACTGTGCCTTCCCTACGTGCTGCGCTCCCTGCCAGCCCCTGGGTTCCCACCTGCTTCCAGGTTCTTCTGGTGTCATTTAGCTGACAAGTTTTCTCTAAGCAGGTGAGCTGTGCTGGTTTTATGGCATCGCTGTAGGCTGGTTTATGAGATATTCATCTTGGTGAAACATAAACACTCTGCTAGCGTTTCAGGCCTGGTGAAATTCTAAGACTTTTGGAGTATTACAGAAAGCTCTTTCTAAAATCTAAGATTATTTCAGTTTTAAAGGTGGCAATAGTACATTCGGTGTTGAGGTTCTTTTGGTGTTTTGGATTAGTAATGTTAAGTTTTCAAAGTCATGTAGGAAAATGTTTTGCAAGGGATTTATTTATTTAAATATTTTTAATATGAGCATTTGAAAATTCAAGTGTAAAAGGCCATGCAAAAAATAGCAATAAAGAAATGCAAAGCTGTAAAAGCTTATGGTGAGAATTTAAGTGCAGAAACAGCTGTTATTTCCTTGGGAGTTGAGGTATATAAACTTTTCCATGGCTGTGTATCCCCACAATAGTGGTGTGAAGAATTAGCACTCACTGCAGTGTGCAAACTGAACCCGCCAAGCACTGAGGCAGCTATTCATCTATACCCAGGAGCTAAATATGACAATGTTAGCATTTTTCATTTCCCTGACGTTACCATTAATAAAGCAATGATCCAAAAGAAGCTTTGCTGAGTCTGTTCTTTATGCTTCCATCACTCACGACTAGATAATTTCACACAGGATCGTTTTTAAATTAAATGACGATAAAAGCGCTCTGCTGTCCTGTGTTCACTAGTTCATAGAAGTCTATCAAGTCATTAATGTGTCGTGACAAACTGCTAGTTGGATACAAGAGTAATTAATTATTTGCATAAATAACAGGTTGAACTTTGTGCTTTGAACTGCAATGACATGTGCGTCACATCATGGACATCTTGGAACCTCTTGCAGGGAGTTCGTGGGAGGGGTGAGAGCCGAGCTGGGCGCAGGCGCATCCTCGCGCGTTTCAGATGGTCAGGAGCTTGGCTTGAGTTTTGGTGCTTTTTGTGTTCCCGAGTTCTTCATTAATGGCTGTTTCAAGAAAGCATCTGATCATTGGAGATTTCAGTGAACAATTATACAGATTTTCATAATCACCATTAATCACCACATATTTTTCAAGATAATTACAGCAATTATTATTTAGATTCCTCTTTTATGTGCACATTGTAGAAAAGAACAAGTGCTTATTATGCTGGGTAGTGCAGAGAACTACAGTCTGAAGTTCTTTGTAATACAGAAACTCATTACATTAGCTGATGCTGCCTGTGAAGGTTCGTCAGCATGTTTAAATTAGGGTAGCATTGGCAGGTCTGATTATTTAAATCTGGTAGCTTTGCTAAAAATATAGTTATTCAAGAAAGATTAATTACTAATTTGACATTTGAGATTTAGTTGGAGTCTACAGCACAGAAGGCAGCATCTATCGTGTGCTTAGAGTAGGGTGAGAGTACTTTTTCAGATTAAAGAGAGAATTTCTAAGTGAGCTAACAAGTTGTATTTATAGAGCACAGTTTTGTGGCCTGCCCTTTAAAGGCTAAGAATGAAGAAGTAGCCACCAGTTAAAAGTTGGTCATGGTTTTTGGTGGTCCTGCACTGACTAAGGGAGTGGCTCTGGTGTCCTTTCGGGTGCCCCACTTACAGGGTGGCCCGGCTGCCATCGGGAAGTCACAGGGACACTGTTTTGAGGGAGAAGAGCGCAGGCATCTCCCTAATCCATTGCACATGCTGTGGGTTTAGTTGAAAAGGGAGAACCTGCTGCCTCCTGGATTCAGCCCCTCAGTGCCAGGCCCTTGGCATCCCCTGACAGGTGAGGCTCTGTGGGCAAGTGGGGATTCCCTGCTCCAGGCCGGGAGCCGTGACTGGCTGGGGCTGGTGGTGTTCCTGCTTGGAGCAGTGCAGGGCAAGAGCAGCTTTGCCTGTTTGTGCAGGGAGGCTTGTTGCGGACCGACATTAATGGTTATTGGATGTCAAGAACTAGTCCGTTCCCCACAAGGCTTTAAGTGAAATGTGCAAACATTTTGTATGTCTCTAAAAATATTTTAAAGTTACAGCCTTTTGAAGATGTTAAAATCTACATGGGTCAGTGCATGAGCTTGCTCATGTGGTGGTATGAGTAATGTTACTTGGGGTAATGCCATTAAAATGGGACCTGGCCCACCTTCCTTGTTCTGAATCATAGTACATGTTGCCTCTGGAAAGAGAGCTGTACTTTATCATTCACGAGCACCAATTCCTTTTATCCCTTTGCGTTCCCATCTGCTGGTCTCCAACATGGCACAAATGGACATTGAGGAGCATTGAATAGCTCTTGGCCAGACTAAAACAAGAGCTGCAGCTCCAGGCCAGAGCCTGGCTGATGGTGCCTGTGGAAATGGTAACACCAGGCAGGATCTTAGCACAGCTCATCAGAGACTACCAGGAATGCTTCAAAAGCAACAGGGAAAGAAAAAAAAAAAAAAGGGAAAAGGGAGAAATTGGAGGCTGCTGCTGATGTTTATTTACGGCAGAACATCAGAACAAGGGACATGGAATTAAAAGCCTCCTACAGTTCTGGTTTCATTTAATTTTATTATGAAATTAACTGGCTGCTGTAAACAGCAGTTGTGTGCTGTCTTGCGGTGCAGGGCGGGAGGGATGGCCAGACCCCAGTGCTGGACACCCTGGTAGACTGTGGCACAGCCCTGGGAGCCCTTCATGGGGTGTTTTTCCTCTGAAGCATTTGCTGTTGTTCAGCCTGGAATCAGAGGTGAGGGCCATGTGGCAGCTCCCCACTTGTCCCGGGGGTCCCACTGCCTGCCTACAGCCCCGATGTGCCCAGGGAGCTCCCACTGGTGCTGGCACCGCAGGCAGCTGGAGCACGGCTGAGCCCTCCCAGTGCTGGGGCGGGCAGCAGGGGCAGCCTCATGCTTTATTTCTGTAAAGTTTCCTGAACTGGTGGGTATTTAAATCCTTGCGACTCCTAGTGCCTGGCTGTGAAAAGAGCCATTGGACGAGGGTGTTGTTTTCTGATTTCTCCCTTTATTGTATTTTACCAGCAGCCGAGTGATGGGCCTGACACGCTGGCTCCTGTGCACGCTCCTGCGCTTCGGGAGTGCAGCATTAATAACACACTTCCATGCATCATGCCATTTTTAAGCATGATCGTTATGATAAAGGGCATATACTTAATTACAGGCCTGCTTAATTACAGCTCTGTTGAAGCTCGTTTGTTTAGGAGAGTGCTAATTGCGCTGCTGAGCCTTTGGCACACCCTGCTTTCATCTGCTGCTTTGCTCTGCAGTTTTGAGCTCCAGGGGGGCTGGAGCACACAAGGACCAAAGGGTGGATGGAGGCAGGTCCGGTGGGGCTGCCAGGGCGTGTGCGCACTCACTGCGGCTTATTTGTTCCATTGCTTGACAAAAGTCAGCGTGTGGCTGATCAAAGTAGGTTTCTGTTGGGATAACAAACGCAGATGGTCTTCCAGGTTCAAAACTTGCTGGATTTGGTGATGCTGCTTTTCATCTGTTTCCTTTTGTTTCGTGTAGTGCTGTGGCTGCCACGTAGCACCTTTGATAATGAAATTACTCCAGTGGAGGGGTTTTTAAAGTAAAAAATACACAAAACAAATCTAAAATGCTAAGTATTACATAAACCTTGTTAAATCACTATCATGGTAACTCACTGGTGCTGATGGAAGTCACAAATAGGAAGCAGAGAAATGCCATGTTTGTTTCTGCAGATGCTTTGTGAAAAAAGCACACCTGTTTGAGGATTACTTGAGGGCATTTCAGGGCTTAAATTTGCTCTAATTTTAAGTTTTCATTTATTTCAGAGCTGAAGTTTAAATACTTAAAATGTTTAAGATGTAAGTGAAATAAAGCAGAGGTGTATTTGGGGCTGCGCCCTGCCTTAGAAACATGGCCTTTTCAGTGTTGTGTGGAAATCGCTGAGTTACATGTTTTAAAAATGAGTTTCTCCCTTGTACTGACAAGTTTTGGGGGAGGTTTTCTGTGAAGTTTCCAGGTTGGTAACAGCAAGGCAGAAACACTGAACATCATTGCTTTAAGAAGAGTACACAACATAAAGGCAAATGATCCTCTTAGTATCATTAAGGTTGTGCTACAGAGAGCACTTGGCCCAGTGACATGAGGTGATGCTGCCGTGTCCTCACGTCTGTCCTCAAACTTCACTGTTTTCCATCCTCCATATGTGGTCTGCAGGTGTTTGAACTCTGTTGCTCACTGCTGAGTTTGCACTGGCAGCAGCCAGGCCAGGAAGGCTGCTTGGCCCAGGGGTTGGTTTTCATTCTGCCCGGGGTAGTTGCTGCGTTTGGGAGGTATGAGTCACCTGAATCACGTGTGTTCCTCATCCTCTTGTGCTGACACTGCCGAATTTGCTCAGGTGGTGTGTGTGGTGGTGCTGAATAGATGTCTGCCCTCTTATTAAACTGCTTGTATTTGGTTACAGTTTCACATACTGTCCTTTTTTGGCAGCTGAACCAAATTGGAAGAGTCAAAATTGAGACCAGGAAATTGTATATGGATAGAGCAGGGAGGGTTCATTGAATTCCTGATTTGGTAGGAACTAACCCAGCTGTGTCTTGAGGAGAGAGGAACCACTGGTAGGTTAGAGGGAGGAAAAGGCTGGCAATAACCTGCAAAGCTATCAGTTGTGTCAATGCCATGTACACTTGATATGTTACTGGGAATGTGTGAAGTTGCATGTCAGAAGTTAGCTAGCAATGTGACATGTCACTCATTTTGTCCCTTCCAGCTATGGATGGAGTGCCTTTCATGATTTCAGAGAAGTTTGCCTGTGCTCCTGAAGAGGTGAGTTGCCTTTGTTTTTCTCCCAGTGTCTGAAATACATCTTTTTGTGGAGAGTGATCGCAAAGCATCAACACAAATTACCTGCTCCTGGGAGCTTTTCTCATATGGGGCCTAATACATACCCTGTGCTGGAGGTGATCCAAGGTTGCACTTCACAGTACTCTCCCATAAGGTAGGAATGGCTTTTGCCTGGTCACTTGTACAACTGAATTCTCCTGAGTTGTGAGAGGGTTTGTCACCATCAGAAATAGGAATGGCAGTGGGACTCTGGGTGCTGGAAGCATTTACAATTTCTTAGTAGAGACTGTAAAGAAAGCTGGAAATGCAGAGCTCTCCAGGATGTGACCTGCTGGGGAGATGGTGCAGTGCAGTCAGCTTTACTGTGACTTCACTCTTGCATCCCAGAAGTTCAAGGCAGTGGTACCGGGGTGGTGCTCCCTGGTGCTGGTGGCTGCCATGAGGCTCCTGTGGCTCCATACCCTGTGTGGACAGAGCCAGGCCGTGGCATGTGAGTGAGGATCTTCCAGAGCTTCTCAGTCCTGGTGGGCGCTGATGGTTCTTTGAGCGGCTGTAGCTGACTGGAGGTAGCAGAGTTGTCACAGCTGCACTGGCTGAATTCCAGTTTGGAGGGGAGGCTGTGCCCGCCTGTTTCCCAGTTCCAGCCTGGAAAGTCTGGGGAAGCAGCTGTGTCCTAGTGATGCCACAGCCAGATCTCGGCTGGGTTCCAGGGAGTAGAAGCTGGGATGGAAAGGATTCCTGTTGCCCTTTGGCATGGGAGATTATCTAAGCCAAAGTGTGTTGACTGCAGCACCAAACAGGCTGGGTTATTTTCACATACAGCATGTTTCTAAGGGAGGTGGCTCCTCGAGGAGAACCTGCCCAGCTCCTGCCAGGCAGCAGGGTGAGCTCGGGCAGGCACCGTGTCCTGCCGGCCGCTGGGGCAGGGCAGGTTCACTGGGCCAAAATGGAAACCCAGGTACTGACTCAGAATGACTTCTGAGCATCGCTGGGCCAGCAGTAATTTTAAGTTGGTGATCCACAGCTCAAAGGCTCATCATCCCATTACCAGTTCCCTAATCCATCCAATCTTAAAACAATCTCTCTTTAAAAATTAGTTTACAAGAAGCTGTTACAGCAAACACAAGCCATCAGCTGTGGCTGATTTTTCATGTCATGCTCCTGCTTTGTGCTTCCTCCTTCCTGCCGACACAACCTGCGCGTGCAGCCAGACGCAGTTTTTCACAACCATTGCTTTCTGAAAAGGTTGTTTATGGGCCGTTATTCCCAGAAAGCTGAAGTCCCTGCTGCGAGGACAAATGCAGAGAGATTAGGTCGTGCTAATCCTCCCCTCAGATCCTTTAGACACCATTGCCACCATATGGTCAGTTTGGTCAGGGCTTCCTGCAGCTGGTGCTGCTCACACCTATGTGCTGCAGCCATCTGAAATCCATAGGGTGTTGACATGGTGCATGCCAGGAACAGCAGAGCTGTGGCAGTGAGATGGGCAAAGATCTACCTGCACAGTGACACCAGATGAGTGTCAGCTGTCCCTGCTTAGGGTGAAGGGAGTTAGAGCTGCGATCCCTAACCCGTCCTTTGCTTCTTGACTCCTGTGGTGAGCTGAGGAACAGGATCATGCATGTGTTTACAGATGGTGCCTCTAAATCTCTGGTGGTAGAGTATTTGCTGACTTTAAATAAACCAAAACCAAAAAGCCCTGAATTTCGCATTTCTTTTTTTTTTTTTCCCTTGCCAGATGCAGCCAGTTGATCTCTTGGGCATCACAATCAAAACCCTTGCAGAAATCGAAAAGGAGGTAGGTACCCAGCCAGGCACTGAGCAAAAGGGTCATGAGAGCTGTGTTTTCTTTGTTGTAAGATCCCTTCCTCTATGGAAACACCTCTCTTGTCTTTCCCAAGTCACTGTTGGTGGATAAGTCAATGCAGAGTCAAACAGTAAGCTCAGAATTAGGAGTGTTGTCTGTGATCTGTGCTGGGTGAAGATGCTTTAGGTGTTGAATCTAATGGCAAAGTCTTCTGCCCTCTGTTCGGTTCCAGATGTCTGTCTTATTTAATCTTTCTTTATCATTTATTAACAAAACATGTTCCAAGCAGGCTTCTGTTTGTGTTAGGTTGTCTCTTGCATGTCAGGGAAACAAGTGAACTTGACTAAGCAATGTGAGGTAAACTACTTGATCATTTTTCAGTTTGATGGTGCTGGTAACTTCTTACCAGGAAAACCAGGCTGCACTTTCAGTGAGCTTGACTATTCCAGGAGCTCAGGGAGGAGACAGCCATCAAACCAAGGGCAATCTGGTGTTCCTCAGGGAGCATTTTGGCACATGCATGACTTGTGCTACATGGTGCCAAGGAGCTGCCTACTCTGCAAGGGTTGCCTCTTGGCTGAAGTCTCAGGCCTGAAGGAAAATCATCTTGGCAGCACATGTTTCTAAAGGCACTGTCAGTCACCAACATCTTCTCTAAACAGCCGAGTTGAAGACAAAGATGGTACGGCAAAACTTCCAGTCTCACAGCTTCTCCACTTTCTGATTCCAGTTGTGAGTCCAGTTTCCTAAATCTATCCTTCTCTTCTGCCTGGAAGTTCTGTCTGAGTACAAGAAGAAAGTGGTTGGTTGCCAGGGCAGGCCAGGGAAGCAGTGGTGGTGGCTCTCACCAGGAGCTGGCCACAGGGCAGCAGGTCTTGCCTGCCAGAAGGGAAGCAAAGTGGCTTTGGGTTTCCTTCCACAGCCCTCTGCAGTGCCTGGAGCAGGAGAGTTCTCGGCAGCTTGGGACACTGCCTGGAGCAGTGGGGCTGTGCAGCCCTGCCCCTCACAGACCTGTGGAGTGCAGGGACACTGGCACCAGAGCTGTTCGTGTTGTTTGTTTGTGAGGAGAGGGTGATACCTGCTGGCTCTCCCCACACCCTCCTGTTCTGTTACAGGCTGTGTGCAATTCCTTGTAATGAAAAGTATAATTATGCAGCCCATATTCCTTGATGAAGCATCTTGTCTGCACGTAGATAGCTCCGTGTATAAATATTGTGAATTTCTGCATGGCTTTATTTCCCTTGCAAGCAATAGCACCATTACAGCAAGTCTTCTGGATTTCCAAAGCAGCAAGAACATTTTCCCTGGAGCTAGATGCCTTGCAAAAAATACTCCCAAAGAATTCCAAGAGTTATTGTTCTCTGTTGCCACGTTTATAGATGTATGCACCCATCCTTCAGGCCACGAGGACCCCACCCTTTCAGGAGAAATGATGAAAATAGGTGTGGACCCTGTAACTTATTTGGGCTGTCCCTGAAGCCAGCAACTCATTGCAGCTGGACTGGGCCGGCCATGCCCTGAGGAGCACACAGAGAAGGGCTTTATGGAGAAGTGTGAGGTCCAGCAGCTGATGGTGGTTTGGAGCTGGGGGGCCGTTCACCCGCGGCTGTTCCAGTGGCCATTGGGGTGCAGGGGAGCAGAGCGTTGGGGCTGCTGGGATTTGTCCTCCCTGGTCTGGCATGTCTTGGATAGGGGACAGTCACTAGGCAGGCGAGGCGGGCGCAGCACAGGGCAGAGCAGAGCAGTGCGGGCGGCCGCAGAGGCTCTGGCACTGGGCACGGCTCTGGCACTGGGCGCGGCTCTGGCACTGGGCACGGCTCTGGCACTGGGCACGGCTCTGGCAGGCGCTGCGGTGCCTGGTGGCTGCAGTGGTGCAGGTGGCATCAGGGCGCCGAGGGCTCTGGCGCTGGCAGGCTGTGCCCGTCTGGGCTTCAGCTTGGCGTCAAGCGAGAAGTCTGGTGAGAGTCTAATTAGTAAAGTGAGCATCTAATATTAATCATTCCTTTTAAACTGACAAGGAAGGCAGTTCATTTAACCACTTAATTGCTACAAGTTTTCATGGGCTGCTCTTTGCAAATATGTTTAATGAAGAAGTTGTAAATCTAAAAGAGCTTAAAATTTTAATTCTATACAGAAATATTTTTCCTTGTTCTCATGTTTGTAGTCAATTCTCCAGAGTGTAGTCACATGAAATGTTCTTTAAATGAACATATTTGCTAACTGGCATGATTTCAGTTTTTAAAACATTGGTTCCAGCAATTAGGCATTTTTTTCAGTTCCCAAATGACTAGAGAAATTCGTCTTGATTATAATTGCTCTTAGCCACGCATATCTAATTTGTGTCTTTTTAAGTGTTAATTAGTAAACAGTTTGAGCTGACATCTTTATGTGTTTGTGTGTTGAAAAATGAGGCTTATTGCTTATTTAGCTCGGGGCTGGTACCGCTGGCTGTGACATCATGACATTGAGGTAAAACTAATGAAGCCACGTTTGCCAATTACAAGGCGGTGCGGCGGCGGGTGGTTACCGGGCGCCCCGTGCGCCTTCCTGGGTGCGGTGGCTGCGCTCCGGGCGCGGCTGTTGCGGGCCCGATCCCGCCGGGAGCGGGCACGCGCCGCGGTCCCTGCGCGCCCCCTGCCGGCCGCGCGCCTCCCTGCAGCCTCTGACCCCCGGATCGGGCCCCGCAGCACGTGTTGCTCAGTGTCCTTGCGAGTGTCCCCTCTCAGTGTCCTCCTGCTCTGTGGGAGGGGGGGCTGGGGTCTGCTCAGCATGTCTAGGGGAAGCAGATCCTCCCGCAGGTGGACACGTTGATAGGGACAGCGCTGGGCACAATGAACTGGGATGGAGAGGACGTTTTGGGGTTAGAGCAGAGGCAGCTGGGAGACAGCTGGACAAGCAGGTCCAGCTTGTCCCTCTGTAGCCCTCAGACAGCTCTGATGGGTCCTGCCATCAGGGACAAGCCAGTAGCAGCCCTGGCACAACCAACCCATCCAGCACTGTGGCTGGGGTCAGATGCCAGCAAAGTCGCTCAGTTCCTAGGGCTGCTGAGGAGCACTGACAAACAGGCTTGGCCCAACTAAGCAGGGGAATGCTGTGGTGACATACCAGGAGCCACAAACAGGACACTAGGAGATTTGGAAGAGGACAGTCCATATCCAGAGCTGTTACAGCTGGTGTGCGAGGGCTGTGTGCCACTCCCACCCCAGCACATCACTTTGCTTTGGCCATGCTACCCACAATGGCAGAGCCACCAGAGCCCCACCATCTCCTGGGGGTGCCACGGCAAACAAAGAGCCACAGCCCAGAGGGACCTGGGGCTGGGGTGCAGCCCATGGCATGCCACGAGATGGCAGTGCTACAGCACACGCCATGGTGGCAGGGATGTCCCTCGGGCTGCACCAGCATCCATCCAGCTGCAGTGACATCTGTGGGATGCGGGGACACCACTGGTTTGCCAAACCAAAAATGTTAGTTATGATGGTACCAGCTTGTTTAAATTCCCCTGCAAAGGGGAATCTTTCTGCCTAGCTGCTTTGCATGCAGGATGAGTGTGGTCATGTTTAACACTAGGTTTTATGTGAGGAGGTGAATCTGACCTGGGATGATTACAGAGGTGGGGTTGGCTGGTGCCGGCAGGGTCACCCAGTGTGGCACCTAAAGCTCAGGGAGCTGCTGAGCCCAGTTCTCCTGCCTTCCTCTGCTGGTTGTATCATCCTGAGAGCGTGGCTGCATGGCCTCGTGCCCCACGTTCCCCTCTGTCTGTCTTTGCCCACAGTATGACTACAGCTTCCGGACGGAGCAGAGTGCAGCAGCCCGCCTGCCGCCCAGCCCCACACGGTGCCCGCCGGTCCCGCCGTCCTGAGGGGTTGCCGGCACTGGAGCAGGCCTGTGCGTGCATACTACTGAGCGGGGCATGGCACCTGGGCCATCCCGCAGACCCCTGCCCGCCCAGCCACCGCCGCCCGCCCTGCGCTGCACCACCTCCTCCCGCACACGCCACTCCATGTCTTGGGACTGCGCATCCCACCGGCAGCTGCCCTCATCCCCCTCACTGCTGCAGACACCTCCTCCACGTGAGTACGTGACACGGAGCCTGATGGCAGCCCCCTCATTGTCCCCACTTCATAACCCCTGCTTCAGAGCTGTCACAAACTGCTGTGAACAGCAAGCCATGAGCTTGCGGACCATCCTGAAATGCTCAGCAGCAAGCCCTAAAAGTAAGGAAGAGTAGAAGACACGGCTGGTTAATCCACAAGCCCCTGGGCATCCTGCCCAAGCCGACGTGGAGCTGACAGGCTCTCGATGCCTCATGGCAGGAGGCCCCTGTGGTGCGCGGTCCAGCGGGCAGCACCGAGCCACAGCAGGTGCCCCGACTGCCTGTGCTGAGGTCCAGGCACACTGCGGCTCTGCTGCAACTGGATCAACCCCAGACTGGGATCACTTTTTTGCTGTAGGCTGGCGGAGCCATGGTTGCTCTCCCAGAGCTTCCCTGGGCTCCATCCCCAGGCCCTGGTGACGCAGAGGGGCATAGAGAGCCCAAGCTGTGCTGCAGTTCCTGAAGCGAATCACCTCCTCTCAGCACAGGGGTCCATGTGTCCGACATGACCCAGAGCAACAAACATGCTGTATTTCTTCTCGGGCTGCTTGAGCAGCCTCTGGAGCCAGGGATCTGCTGACAACTTGGGTGCTGTCACCTGCCTGTCACTTTGGACAGTTTTCTAATATTTGCCCCACTAGCTGCTAAAATGAGAGATGTGCCTGTTCCTTGTGCACTCACGGGAAGCACTGAACTCTGCCATGGTGCAGGATGAGAGTGGGATGCATTAAACCCTGACCTCAGCCTCCTTGTGATCGCTGACCTTAGCTCGATCCCCAGTCACATGCATGTCTTGGAGAAGTCTGTTGCTGTAATAAGTTATTTAGAAGTGCTCATCTGACTCCGTGCTGCTTTTTCAAGTCTCTGCTGTAGAACAAAGCTACATCATGGCAGCAAAATGGCAATTTTTAAGTAATTGTGAAAACGTAAAACTTTTTATATTGTAAAATACTGATTACCTAACCCTATTGAAATGCAATTGCCATAGTAAAAAGTAACAGTATTGTCGCTCTCAGTCTGGGTCATACGTATGCCCTGACCTGCTTTGCACTGCTTTTGATTGATCTTGTGTTTTCTAGTTGGACAGAATGGTGACTAACAGTAGGTTTTGTACTGTCAGCTGGTGTTTTTTATTTGTATATATGTAAAATATTTCTTGTCCAAAGATTCATTTCTGGTTCTAAGGCACCATACTGTATTACTGGGATAATGAGCACAAAATACTGTAACATTTGGGACAGACTGATTCCAAGTCTTTTCCTCAACTTCTTCCAATAAGGTAAATCATTTTATAAAGCTGCCTCTGTATAGCAAGGCTGTGCAATTTGGAAAGCAGAGGCCGATTTGGTTGTAGGTCTGTCATATTTGTGCAAAAGAATTAAAGCTGTGCCGTTTGCACCAGCTCTGGAGATGTGGGTGACCCCCTGGAAACACTCGTTTACTTGGAGGTTGCAACACCATTTTTAGTTCTTATTTATCCTACAGGAAAGCAAAGCCAGACCTCACTGCCAAGCTTCACAAAGGCTAGATTGATGGTGTCGACGTCGACAAATGAACATACCATGGCAGCCTGGTCATTCGGCTCAGGTTCACTTGAAGTTCAAATCCACTCCATGCTGTAGTACTGTGCCCATCTCATCCATCTTTTGTCCTTCTATTTTTCTGCTTGTCATTATTTCTGTAGTTTTCTACAACATCCATTTATAGCTTCTCCTGTGGCTTAGTGGACACCACAGGTAGGTGGAAGCCGTTGGCTGCGATGTGTTCCTCATAGCTGTGGGATGAAGGAGCTGTGGAGTGCTGCCCTGTCCCTGGTGGAGGAGGAGTGAAGGCTGTGGGCTGGTACAGGGTAGCCAGCACGGAGGCTGTAGAGCTCCAGGGGCAGTTCCTGCTGCTGGGAGATGGAGAGATGGCTGCCAGGAGCACCTCCTCCAGCTGCATTTTCCTGTGCCGAGGGCAGAGCCGACTGTGCCGCAGCTGGAGCACTTGGTGAGGAGCACGTTTGGATGGCTGCCGAGCCACGTGTACAGTGGGGCGCTCCCTGGGTATGTTGGAAAAATGGGAACATAGCTTTGAGTCCCTTCCTGTGAGATTTAGCTTAGAGAGCATCTGTAGATAAAATTGATGCTTTATTATTTATAGCAACAGTCACGTTTTCTCAGCCTTCCTAGAGACAGTGAGCTCAGCTTTCTCTTCAGTGACCTACGAGAAACACTGGATGCCTCAAAACGCCGACAGGACATGCAGCTGGGCAGGCGTCTTAAGAAACCTTCAGGCTATATTTGTATAGTTAAGTCTCACTTTTCCTTCTCTCACACTGGGCTAGCAAAGCTGCTTCAGGGTTCATCTGCAAAGAAACTTGAGACTTTAGTTTTATCTTCCCAGTGTGTTTCCTCATTGTGGCTCTGCAAGGATACCATGAACTGAAGGCATGAATAGTACAGGTGCAGTTCTGTGGTACAAACACAATAGAGGTGTTGTGAGCAAAGAGCTGCAGCTGCTGAGCACCAGCTGGGCTCAGACCTGCTAACCAAAGGCTGGATAACTGGGCATTTCCAAAGGGAAGAGGGCTCAGGAAGCACAGCCAGACTCACGGTTCAGGATGGTTGACTCTACATGTTGTCTTCTCAGTCCACCAATCACAGGAAGCTTTTAGATTGCAACTCTGGATTCCCAAGATCTTGAGCATCAGTTCAGCATTTCCACAGGCAGGTTTTATTTGCTGTTCTGTAACTTTTCTACTTAGAGCAACTCATTGCAAGGCTGGTCCTTGCATCCTCGCAGCCAGTCCTCCCTGCCTGGGATGTGCCATAGCCAGTACCAGCATCTCTCTGCATCTTCCTCCTTCCCTGTTCAAAAGGTGACACTGGTAGCATTGGCCCCAGCAATAAACATTCAGGAAGCCTGATGCTGACATCTGGCTGTGGAGAAGCTTTCTGGAGCATAAGGGGAGGGGATGAGTCAATGGAAAGGAACTGAAGCAGATTTGCAGAGCTTGACCAGATGTGCTTGGCTACCTTGCCTCTATTTCTAGAACAAAACTAGTCTCTAGGTAGCTTAATCGTGTGTCTGCAGCAGAGACAGAAAAGTAGCAGTGCGGGGTTTGCTTTCTGTAAGATACACCTGATGTGAATTAGTAGTGACACGCTGCCTCCCGAATTTCTCACGGCAAAGAGCAGGTAGCGTGCCAAGGCAACTTGTGTGCCATATAGGCCAGGCTGTGCTGTCTGCTGTGTTAACAATTAAAGGCAAGAAAGCAGTCCAGAAAATAACGTAGAGTGTGAACTTTGTGATGAAATTCAAGCGTGGACAGTCGTAGCAGGTGTCTTCCCTGTGGGAGCATCTTGTAGCTGTAGTTACGTAGGAATAAACTTTGTCAAACTTTTTCCCTTTGGCTGTTGCAGAGTTTGCCCGTGGTGTTTGCAGGAGAGGATCCCCGTGAGCATCCTGTGTAGGTTGAGGTTGTTGGTAGTCTGTAGCTCTGGGCTTGTTTGGTTTCATACCTGCCCCTGCCCCACCAGTTTCCTGAGTTTCTTCGATGGGACCCACACATCACAGAGCCTGGAGCAGGTCCTGGCACAGGCACAGCATGTGCCAGGTGGATGCTGGTGGCGAAGGCATGTGCCTGGGCACCTCCTCCTCAGTGTGGCCCTAAAAATCTCCTTGGGGAAGGGAAAAGGGGATGCAGTGCCTTGGAGCTGCTGGTCCCACATTGGCCTCTCCTGCCACGCTGCCCTCAGGCACCAGGTCTGCCACCGGGCCTGGGGCAGAGCAGCTGCGGGCACGTCCAGCAGGTGCCAGCAGACCAGCCCCCGCAGAGCCCTGCCCTCTCCTCCCCAAGGGCCTGTGCATCTTGCTGCCTGCAAATAACCACCTGAGCCTTCCAGCCTTGACAAGCAGACGGGGACCTGCTGGCAGCAGCGGCCGAGCGGGGTCAGCGGGAGTTACCCTGAGCCATGAGGCTGATGGTGCTGAGCAGAGCGGGTGCTCCTCTGCTCACAGAAAAGCTCAGTAAGGTGCTGCTCTATTCATTCAACACAGGGAAACCAAACAGTTTGGATATTCTGGTTGTTTATTGTAAAATTGTTTCCTAACAGTAACAGTTATAAATGTCATCATGCCAATGGAAGAGAGAAACCTTTTATGCAGTTGCAAAGTGTTTTTCTAAGATGCTATGCATTTTGTTGGGTTATTGAAAGTGAATTTACTGTGCATTAATCTTACGAATGTTACTACATTTTATATTTATTTTAGTTGACCCTCCTGTATCTTACAAAGGGAAGTTTCATTGTGTGATAACTTAGTCTGTATTCTTAATATAATTTGTTAAATAAAACTTGTTTTAATCAGTGCTTTGGGTTTTAAATTTGGACTTTAAGATGCTTATAACGCTGCAGCTGCTCTTTTCCTTCTGTGACATTGTTGCAGTGACCTGCTCTGATCCCAAACCTGGATGTTTTGAAAGAAGCTAAAAACATCAGGAAGAATGAAAGGAGTCATTGTGTTTTCTGAGCTGAGCTGCTGCGTAGCAGTTGTAGCTGTGGCACCTGGAGCTGTGTCTGTTCCTTGGTGTGATCTTGTTGTCTTGGTGCAGGTAATGCTTCCCACTGCAGGCCTGGACTTCAGCAGTGTTGGGCTGTGTCCCCAGCAGACATTCCTTAAGGAATGGGAATGGTTCCTTAAGGAATGGGAATGGCTGTGGGGGGCTCAGGGCGTCTCCCCGTCGGGCTTGGTCCCCATGGCTACCAGGGGTCCCGGCAGCGGCGCAGGCAGGCACCCGCGTGGCCGGGGCAGCAAGGCTCTGCAGGGAAACGGAATCCTAGCTAGGGAGAGGCTAATGCTACAGCACTGAAACTGAAAATTGTTATTCTTTGTGCTAAATTATTCTTCTGAACTTGACCAAAGCCAGTGGTGCACAATACGACCTCTAGCATCTTCTCTCACCCCAGCCAATATTTCTGTCTTGCTTATTTTGAGTGGTCTTTGAATTAAAGGAGATTAATACCCAAGTTCCCGACATTCTCTTCAGGCACATGTTTTTATAACCTCCTTTTGCAAGTGAGTACCACTTGTTCCACCAAAAACTTAAGAAACTGCATCTCGGAGCTGCTGTGGGAGCCGTCACCAGCACCTGATTGAATATCCCCCGCAGCACTGGGGGGGACATAAACCAGAGTGGGCCCGGCCCAGCCCGGCTCGCATTTTCCCGTGCTGGCCAGCAGTGGGCAGGCACCTGAGCTGCCACAGAGCCTGCGAACATCAGAGCAACTTCTGCCTAATGAGCTGTTACCCCTGGACATGGGCTCTGCTCTGTGACATGGGAAATCACGTGGGACTGCGCATCCACTGCCTGGAAACACGGCCGAGCTTCCAGGCACACCCTCATTCCACACCCCTTGGTTTAATTTCTGGTTGGACCCTGGACCACTCTCATCCACACGAGCTGCCCTTCCTCTCACTGCTGGTGAGCTGCATTCCTCCCCTGCCTGGCCTCCAGGGTCGCTCTGTTGTTGAAATACCCCAGCCTTTACCGAAATCCTAGTATTTCTGCTCAGCCTCTGAGTTTTGTGTTTCCTAATTCAACTCCTTGGAATTTTGAGGTAATTCTTGAATGTTAAAAAACAATTAATTCACCAAATCTCTGTCGTTTCTGCAGCATTTTTTCTGAAACAGCCATAATCAAAGGAGTTGCTGTCGGTGGTGATGAGCTGGGAGGACCTCACCAGCAACAGGAGCAACAGCGACGCCCAAAGCCTGGGAAAGTGAAGGCATCCGCCTCCCTCTTCCCTGCCTGCTTCAAGGAGACATCCCCCTCTGCCCCTCTGGACAGCGTGTGATGCTTTGGCTGGAGGTGTTTTGCTCAGAGGCCAAAACTGGAGTGTGGACATGGTGTTCCAAAACACAAATCGGCAGAGGTGATAAAAACAGAAAGAAAAGAAACCCAGAGCCTTAGCTGCTGGTCCCTTGGTGCTGTCAGAGGCCCAGCCAGTGCCTGAACAGCGTTTCCTTTTGTTAAGAAACAGAAATCTGCATCCATTGAGCAGCCAGAATTATTCTCTGATATTTCAGTTCCTTCTGCTGCATTTGTTCCTTGTTAGACAAACTAAATTTAAATTTGTCTACAAAGGGCTTTTTCTGCCAAGCAGAGCCCAGCTGGTGCTGAGGGGCCATCACCATGAGCCCTGCGCAGGGTCCCAGCAAGGACAGGTGCCACCATGCAGAGCCTGGGCGGTCAGTGGCACAGACCCGCTGGTCCCGGCACATGGTGTCTGCTCGATGTGGCCCCCGTGTGTCACTCCAGAGGTGCCAGGGGTCGGCAGGGACCAGACCCCTGGGCTGGGGTGCAGGGCAAGTCTGGAGCTCATTTACATTGTCTGTCATTCATGGAGTTTGTTTCTAAGGAAAGTTTCTAATTTCTGCTCTGCGTAGTGCTGCTGGCACCAGGAGCAGCCGTGTGTCTCCAGCGAGGTGTCTCCTGGCCATTCCTGCCCCAGGGAAATCCTCTGTCAAAGGGGAAGCAGCAGGCGCAGGGGCTGGAAGGAGCCAGACGCAGTCCCTGCAGTGTCAGGCGGTCGTGTTGGGCTTTGTGTGCCTGTGGCTTTGGTGGTGGTGTTTGTTTTCTTCTCTCCTCTCCCTCCTACAGCTTTAAAAATTAACTTGCCTGGGGAGTTTCTCAAAATCTTTTCCTTTCTCTGAAATGATGGATAAGCCATGTAACTGATTGTCATGGCCCTGGAGAGGATAAACATCTTCTGCAGTTTAAAATAAAACCTCCTCGCTGCTTGGTTAATAAGTGTTGAAAGAAGCATAAATAGAAATAACACAGGATTTCCATGACTAACAAGATGACCACATCAGTGAATGTTGTTTGGGGTTAAAAATGACTCAGCTTTTGCTTCCCTAGGGTAAGATGTTTTATCCCAGCACAGGAGAGGCTGCCAACAGCACTTTGAAGGTCTGGCAAATTCGGCGCAGCCTGGTTTGTGAACTGGGAAGTGCTTGAATGCAGAGTTAAAAAAAAAGTCCTACACTCTGCTCCATGTGTGCAGATTTCTCAAAGATAAAGGAACCCACAGCTTTATCCAGCTTGTGCTGACTCTTTTCTTTTCAAAAGCCTTTTCAGATGTTTTCACTTTTCTGCTTGCTTTGTTGAAAGATGTAAAAATTTAAGACAACCACAAAGTAAACATTTCAAAACTTTCTATTCTGAAAATTAGTGACATTTTCAAAATCCCTTAAATTCCATTTCTGCACTATCAGAAATGAAGATGTTTGTGGGATTTTTGATTGACAAATTTTCCAGGCAGGTTTTTGTTTATTGATAACCTTACTTTTATTTTTCAAAGAAAATAGATTTATTATTCAGTAGAAACACTAGATAAGTAGATGTCTTGTCAAAATAAAACAGGTTTTCTTTATTAGAGTGAAATAGTAATGAACTCATCTGCTTCCAATATTTATAAAGAGTAGGGAAGGCCATTAATTCTACTGCTTGTGAATAAAACCATCTGTGATTTCTTTCCATTTGATGTGTTTTGGTTTTAATATACATTTTTCACAAATAAGTGCAGGGATTTTTTGTGAAAATGTCACATTCAGAATCTCATAAAGAAAGAACGCAAAGAGGGGGAAACGAAATGTTTTGTTAGCTAAGTAATTTCTCACCTTGCACAGAGAATAAAATTCATGCCAACTTTAACACATTAGGCGACAGAATTACATGTTCAGCTCTAATGCAATCCATGACATGTAACACGGCAAATAGAGTATGTTTGGAAGTTTGTTTTCCTTTGGGAATCACACAGTACATTTAACCTAATCTGTCCTGACACTTGAATTATAACATTATGAGCTTCTTCAGGGAAGCAAAACGGTAGATGCCTCTTTTTAAAGCAAAGCAGAAGTTAATAAAATGGGCGATGTGTCAAGGAAAAAAAGCCCGATCAAGCCCTAGTGCAATTCTCCAGAGAAAACGGGTTCTAGGCCAGTTTTTTTTTTTCCACCAGAAATGCTGGAAGTCTTAGGACATACTTCTGCTGAGGGTGAAATTTGACCTCTAGAATTTTGCTCGATTAAACCAAAAACTGTGAGAATGCCCCAAGTGGGACCACTTTGTAGTTTGACTTGTGAGTGTTGGATCTTAAATTAAATCGAGTCTCCAGCCATCTGCTCTGCCAGGTTTTGTTTTACAGCTGCCCCCCCACCCACAGGATGGAGGCCGTGCCATGTCGCTGCTCTCCGACACTGGACCTGCTCACGTCGCAGAGTGTACTGCCACTTGCTTGCCAACACAGGCTGCTGATAAAAAAAGCCCAACCCTAACACCAGGTAATCCTCTTTGAGGGGCTTTTATGGGAACATGCCTTTAGATGTGATATGCTCAGCTGTGTGTCTCTCAGGAAGGTTACCTGTAGTTAAGTATTTTAAGGCCCCAATTTAACATGCACTGTTCAACAGGACCAAAGCAGATCCTCAGAGGTTCCTCCAAAACCTCCTTTAAAACCAACACGAGGGAGTGAAGGAACCTGAAATCAAATCAGGTACAGCCTGATGCCACAGCCAGAACTGCTGGCTGGGGCACCCAGGCCATGGGACAGGGCAGCAGCAGGAGGTGCTGGTGAGGGACACGCTTACTTGGTGAGGCACCCACAATCCTCTGCAGGACTTCTCCTTTGACAGCACCAAAAGTGCTGGGTTTGAATGGTAACAAGGAGAATCCATGCCGGATATTAGGAAAACCCTAGAGGGGAAACAGGCAAGGCCTGGGAGGGCTGTGTACTCTCCATCACTAAGTCCTTGCTAAACCCTTGTTGGGAGCAGCAGAGGTGAAGCTGAGCCTCTGCAGGGAGGGGAGGGCAGCGGTGCCCAAAGCCGTGTCCCTCCCTCCCTCCCTCCCTCGGCACTGCCCTTCCTCTGGGAGCACACCGGTGGGCTGTTCCCATGGTCATGGCAAAGGTTTAGGATTTGGGTCGTTTGGGTTTGCTGGAAGCAGGGGGGAGGGCACCTACAAAGTCACTGAAGTATCAAGAAAACAGCCCCAGAAGCCGATGTGCCGTCAGGTCATTTCAGGTCATTTCCCTGCCAGGGAAGTGCTCCCAGCGGGAGTGTCTGAACAGAACCAGGCTTCAAAAACTGGGCAAGAGCTGTTGCTGTTCCCTGGAGTGTGTCCTGTGGGAGCACCTGGTTGGGATGTATCAAGCAAAAAGCAGAGGGCACGAGGGGAGCAAAGGGAAGGAGAGGGTAACCCAAGGGAGGGTAACTGCTGCCTCCCCCCCAGAGTGTCTGGAGCAGGACACACAGGCCTGGAGCGGAGGCAGCCCCAGGCCATCAGCCAGCATGGCACAGTGGCACAGTGTGGAGGAACAAGGGAAGCAACAAATGGGCTCCAGAACATGCATGTTTTTATTTTTCAGTGACTAACAAGTTCTTCACAGAGTGGGGAAAAGCCATCACGTCCAAGAGTTGGGCCACACTGCCAGCAAAAGCTGGGAAGTACAAACTTGGGGGATATGTGAGAATCGGTTTGTTTGAAGAGTGCTGGAGGTGATGGAGGTGGTTTCCTGCAACTGACTTTTATCTGAATTACACAAAGATTTTCTGCTCTCCCCACCTACACCTAAAACTTTTCCCACAGTCTCCCTGCAGTGACCTGTTGCAGTCAGCAGAAGCCGGTTGATGGACCTAAAGCCCTTAATGCAAACTTTTTGCCTGTTTTAACTCTAAATTCCTTTTTCTGCCCAAATGCCTACTTATATGAAACTTTTAGGAACTTAATTATCCTTGAGGCTTCTACCTCTTTGTGAAATCTGGTTTAAATCAGTAAAGAAAAGAGTTCAAAGTTATTGGGCAGGACAGGCAGACAGACAAGCATACAGGGATCACAGGAACCTTGTTTTCATAAGAAACTAGATTAAAAAAATCCCACAGCAGTTACCAGCCCCTTCGGTGGCACCCCACCCCCTGGGTCCTGTGCAGGGCAATGCTCGGGGCGAGGGGCCGGGCAGCAGGCACAGCAGCCCAGGAGGGGGACAAGAACAACCCCTGCCTTCCTGGGCAGGCTTTGCTGGGCCGTGGCTATGGGGCTGCAGCCATTCTGCAGCCTGACTGCTTTTCCCAGCTGGATGCAGATTCATGACATCCCTGCTTTCTTTGGCATGCAAACCTGTACCTAATTTCTTCTGAAAAGGGCCCTGAGGAAGTCAGCAGATGTTATTATTAAAGCATTGAGTATCAGCAGCTCCCAAGATATTGTCAGTCTGTTAATGAGCTGATCAAACTGGGGAAAGCAAGGGGTTTCCCAACTTCTTATTAAGGAAAATAAGACCTCCAAGGTTAAAAGACTTCTTTTAAACTGCACCAGGTTTATAGGTTGCAAAATTTTCTTTAATCAGTTTATTCTTAGAAGGCCCTAACTGTCCAGGCCCAGGAATGGGCATTATCTTAAATGGTCCCCATAAGGAAACACAGCAGCTCTATCTTGGTAACATTTGCCGGTGGTTTTGCTTGCTAAGTAGTCTTCTCACCAAGCCAGTTGTGTGCAGTTTCTGTAATTCTTTTGTGAATACTTTGGGCATCACTGCCAGCAGCTCTGTTCCAAGACTTCTGCTGATTTGTGAATGATTATGTTTTGCTGTTTGAAAGTTAAACTGATTTTCCTATCAATAGATTTGTACTCTCAGTTTGGCAAACCTTAAATCTCAGCTGTTTCTCAAGGCTGCAGGAGACACAAGATGCACAAATGAGCAAGAAATTACCCTGAATCAAAATTCTCCCTGCACTCCTCCTGTGCACTACCTCACCCTGAGCTTCTTTCTGTATCTGGGGATGCACTAGATACTGGTCTCCTAAAAGCAACAGTTAATGGGGAAACCACTTTGTTGTTTCTACTTAATTCCACACTATCTGGAAGTTTCCTTGGGGTTTTTCAGCTGCAGGAATGTTTAGAATTGGGACAACAGTGCTAAATTGGTAACAGCTAAAAGTTTAGGAAAACCATTTATTATTTCTGTAGTTCAGCGGAGGAGCATGACATGCCCCAACAGTGCCTTACCACTAACACCACAGGAGACAGGTCCAAGACACGACTAGGATAAGCTGAGACAAACCCTTGTCTTGGGGAGCTTAATTATATCCAAGATGCAATAAGGTAAACAGCTACGGAGGGATGATCAGAAAAAGAGAATACAGAGAATGTTCCTTTTAATCCTCTGCATCTGCTCTTGGGTGCAAATGTGAAAGAAAACAAAGGGGCAGATCCCCACCAAGGTGCCCTGTGTGCAGCAGTCCTGTGTGGAGGGCAGGCAGCCTGCCCTGTGCCCACAGGAGGGGCTCTGTGGTCCAGGTGCTTATCAACACTTCCTTCTTGCTATGGGTCACTGAGCTTCACATCCATGTCTTGATTTATTTTAACACAGACATATTTATACCATCTGATAAGCAGTGACTGCTATAAATATGTCTGTGCACTCCCTTTTGCTATGCACCAGTGAGGAAGGGGCATGTTGTGATAAATTGACCCTGAAATATAGTGTAGGTACATAATCTTAGAGACAGAAAGGATTGGGTAAGTTTGGTGTCCCTCTGTTGTGGTTCTATTAGTTATTTTTAAAGGCATCTGCTGAACTGCAGCCTCCAGGGAACAGTTCTGACATTACCTGTATTTTTAATCCTAACGTGTGTCACTTGGTGAAACTTTATGAACACTAATAAACAAGCAGGCCCTGAACTATGTCTCGGCATCAAAGCAGCACTCTTCCTGCTTTCCCAGCCTTCTGCACCATCCTGGTGCCGCTGGGGAAGGCAGGTACCTGTCAGCAGCCAGTGCCCCATGGCACAGGCTGGGCTGCCCATGGCAGCAATGGCAGCTCTGCATGGGCAGCACTGCTCCTGCCCCTTGGACTCGGGCTGCCCCGGGATGGGGACTCATCCCGAGAGCTGCAGGCAAAGGGCCCTGGAGCCCCCTCACCAGCCTCCCCAGAGCACCAGGCTGGGCAGGAGCCCAGGGGAAGGCAGCCCAGCTCGGGGGCAGACCCTCCTCTACCCTGGCAGGGGAGAAGCCAGGTCCATGCTGGGGACCCACTGCTGCCACGGTGGGTAGAGCAACGGCCCGTGGGCAGCAGGGACCTAAGTCCACTTGCATTTCCCATCCCCGCTCCAAGACCTTTGAGTAACCTACAGCCAAGAGCATTGCACACATGTTTGTGGTCAGTAAGTGCCCTTCCTCTGCCCTGGGTCATTGCTGATGGCTTCAAATGATAATGTGTAACAGAGAAATAATAAACCTGAAAACAACCCTGACAGCCTAGAGCTGGCCCTGTTTGTGGGGGAGGATGGCAGGGGCTGACCCACGTGCCCAGAGCCCTGCTGAGGCCAGTGTGACCACGTGCAGAGAACATGACCAGGTGCGAGTCTGTGGAGCCAGGCTCTGCCACAACCATAAAAGGAGGGACCTGGCAGAGCTGGGCTGGGTGGGGGTGGTTTGTTCATCATTACCTTCAGGTGGGTAGCCCAGTAGCAGCCATTGCAGAGTGGCTGTGTTGGAGCTGCTGCTTCTGTCTTCTAAAGTGTGAGTATCAGTTTTATTTTTTAATCTTCTGGAGGAAGTTTATAATTAGGCTGGAATTTTTCAGGAAGAGGCAAAGGTTGGGCTGGTTTGGGTTGGATTGTTTTGTTAAATCTCAAGAAAAGTTGT
The DNA here is from genome assembly GCA_020745705.1 of Hemiprocne comata. Taxonomy (NCBI): domain Eukaryota; kingdom Metazoa; phylum Chordata; class Aves; order Apodiformes; family Apodidae; genus Hemiprocne; species Hemiprocne comata. Next base: position 11,795,658 of record CM036604.1, read on the forward strand.
TCTTCTTTAAAGATGGTGTGTTGGCTTTTGCAGAAATGGCTGAGGCCTTTCCCCTTTCTGCTATCCAGGGTCTTGTGCATTTCTAAACTTGAATTTGTTTTCAACGTTAATATTTAAAGCTTGCCTTTCCTTTTGGTTTCACTAAACTTGAACTGAGCTGGAGAAATGGTTGTTAGCCCTGGCTGTGCAGGCCTCAGCTGTATGGACACTGGTAGTGTGCATGGCTAGTAACTGAGTAGCCCAGGAAGGTTTGTCAAATGAGTATTAGAAGGAGAAGGCTGGTTTCACAAGGAATTTTGGATGGTTGTTGGTCTCTGCACAGGGCAGAGCAAGAAACCTCAGTAAGTGAATTAGGTAGGGTAAAGTGAGCTGTGCTGCTTTATGTGCTTGAGAAGTTGGCTGCTTTTTCCTTGCTATGTAATTGTTTGTTTGGTTCCCGCTTGAATTGCATTTGGGTAGTGATGCTTCTGGGTGTTCATGGCCGCATTATGTAACTTTTCAGATGTGTATTTTAATTTTATTTTTGAAAATGTCTTTCAACTTTCACTGTTCCCAGATCCCACCTGAGTGAAAAAACCACACCTAACTCATTAAATAACAAGAAGCCAGATGAGCTGTGTATATGTATTTATGTGTATATGTATTTATGTGCTGTGCAAAAGCCAAGGAAGGTGGTTCTTCACACAGCAGGTCATTACACCATGAAATGTGTAACCATGAGTTGTGATGAGATCTGGGAGGGGAGAAGTTCATGGGGGGCTGTGAGACACACAAACCACCTGTGTCCTGGGCAACTCTCTCACCATGGAGTGTCAGAGGAGCATCCACAGGATGCACTGCTCTACTTTGGGCATTTGCTCCTCACCAGAGGCAGAGTCTTCGTTGAACAAATCCTTGCTTTGATCTCTTGTGGTTGCTTTCATGTTTTCTATTAGTTGGTCACAGATTTTAGGTGGAAAGTTTTCCTGCAAACTTTGTATCATTATAGATGCAGAGCAGGAGAGAGAAGTAGGAACATTGTTATTGCTGTGAGTGTAAACATGTCCCCCTGGTCTGGCTGGAAAGCACACCTGGAAGTGCAGTGAGGCCATCGTCCTGCCTGTGGTGTCAGAGCTGCATGTGTGGCTGCTGCAGGTCTGGAGGTGAGAGTGTCCTTGGGTAGGAGGGGAGAGCAGGAGGTGCTGCCAGAGCTGGACCCCTCTGCCGGGGTGGCAGGGCAGGTGCTGCCATGTTGACCTGGTTCACATGGCCCTCAACATGGTGCAGTAGTTAAGGCTCCAGACATTCACTCATGGGAAGGCTTTTTTGTCCAAAATAAATCTGAAAGGACCAAAGCAACAATTCTGCTCTGCACTGCACTGCCCTGGTGAAACACAGCCCCATGCCTTGGTGGTTGAGTGCATGTTGCTTAGGTCACCAAAGCCTTAGAAAACGTGAAAGCACTTAATGTAACCAAAAAGGGCACCAGATACAGGCTTATTTCTGTATTCGATATTTTGGAAGAAAGAATTTCATCATTAAAGAAAATAAATTAAAAAATCAAGATACAGATTATGTTCTTCTTATCATAACACCAAAAGGAAACTAGTGCAACTTTTAGAAAATTAGAAACAGGCTTGAGTATTAGACTTTACATTGATGGTACTCGAGTATTAATCCATTAAAGTAATCAAAAGAGCTTAAATAAGAATCTGAAGGCTGCAATATATATGTCAATGAACAAGCTGTAAAACTTCCTGAAAAGGTGATTTCAAAGCCATATTGCCCAAGCTTGGCAAATTGCATATTTAATTATTTTGTCAGTCCCTCTTTCTACTCTAATCTTTTGGTGAAATACCTTTAGACATATGAAATCAGTTAAGATAATTAGGGTATGATGGAATTAGGTGTTACTTGATTTTTAAGAAAGATACCATCCTCTGCCTTAGTATAAAATGTGTGCAGACCCCAAAAGCTAGACTGTATTGTAATGTTTTCTTTTCTATAAAGATCAAAGGTCTCCAGCCCCTTTCAAGATGTTTGCAGAATTTGTTTCCTAATTATCCCACATTTACTTATTTGTGTGCTGGGACATCAGAGTTAACTCTTTGATTGTAAAGATGAGATGGGACCTTCAACCAGATGACTGTAGGCCAGCAAAAGCCTTGCATCTCTAAATTGTTTTTTAGATTACCTGGTTTCTCTAATTCCAATGTTCTGGTGCAGTTTAAGGCATGGCAGATGAGGTGTTGTGTTTGCTTTATTTTAATACCCCAGTCCTCTACAGCAAAGATTTGTTTTTCCTCAGTAAGAGTTTACACCTTCATTAATATCCTTTACAAGTTTACATACTCCTCAAAAGCAATAGTAAACTATTTAGTCTTTGATTTGTCTGGGAGTTGGAAGTGTTTTCACCAAACCTTTATGATCTTTCCATGATGTGGTGCCTGAGTTTCTTCAGGATAAATTTCTATAAAAGTTTTGAAATTAGAATTTTTTGGCTCACTTCATTGCCTTTATTTGCCCCCATCTAGAGAGGTATAAAAGACTGACAGGACACACCAGAAATGTGAAAACAGGCTGTAAGGTTTGCAGTTTCAGTTGTGAAGTTACAAAAATAAAGTTGATTAGAATAGCATGAAATCTATAAAATAAAAAAGTAAAATGTTTACAGGGGAAGTCTAATATGAAACATTTTTAAACAATGTGTTTTATTTACTTTTTATACATTTCCTTTCTCATATTCCTTTGAACTTTTTTGAATCTTCTCATGTGTTTCCTAATTACATTTGCCTCTACGACTGCTGTCTCTATTTTTGCCTTAGCACTGAGGAGGCAGACTGTGTGTCTGGGTTTGTTTTTGTTTTGTTTTCTTTGAAAAAAATCAAGGTGCTGCGTCAAGCTTTTCCGAGGGAATATTCGAAATGGCGGCCCCGGGGTGGAGAAGCGGCAGCTCTGGGGGCAGCCCCGTGCAATGCGAGGTTGAGATAACGAGCGGTCGCAGCCTGCGCCCTGGCAGCATCGATAAATCCTCTCTTTGAGGATGATCGTTCCTATTCGGCCCCTTTAAGCAGCGGCTCGATCAGATCCGCGGGAAAAGCGCGTTGCTGCTCCCGGCCCCGTTCCGCGCGGCACCGCGGCCCTTCAGCCGCCCCGAGCCGGGGCCGCCGGCATCGCTCCGCTCCGAGACCTTGGGAGGGAAGGGGCTGGGCTTAAGCCGGGCAGCTAGCAGGATCGAGGGTCTTTCTCAGCCGGAATCGCGGAAAAATGCTTGTGGTGGCAGCTTCTCCTTTCCGTCCACGCCCTGGCCAGGGTTTTGCAGGGTCCCGGCGGGGCCTGCAGCGGCCGCCGGGGCTCCAGGCGGGACAGGGTTTGTCTCCCCGCAGGACGCGCGCAGTGCTGGCCGGGGACGCTCCCCCTGTGCCCGCGGCAGCGCAGTCCCGGCACGGCACAGCGCAGGGAGGCCTCCAGGAGCTGCGCGAGTGGAAGAAATACTTGTATGGCTATTTCGGCGTGGGGGGGAATGGCTCAGATGCTGCCAACTGATCAGTATAAACTTTTTTTCGTGTTATCCTGCAGTCCTGCTGCGGTTCAGCACACCACACCGGGGCACAGCGCAGGCTGCGCAGGGCTCGCTCGAAGCCCGCGAGGGAGAGGAGGGCGGTGAGCTCTGCTGCTCGCCACGCTATCCTCTAGCCCCTGCCTGAGGGGACCCTGTCCATGTCACGCTCTCTCGTTGTGTCCAGACCGAATGCCAAATGATCACAACCACGGTACCGGGAGTCGATCTCTCCTCCCTCCCAGCCGGACTGGGCACAGCAGGGTCGCCCCTGCTCTCCCACGCAGACCCACCACCCGCTCCCTCTCAGGCCGGGCTGGGTCTGCCGGCACGGGGGTGCCCATCTCGGCGGGCGCCGAGGGAACAGCGTTGGTTCCCGGTAGCGCCTCGTGCTCCTTCCCGCGGCCCGTGCCCACCTGCTGCAGGAGACCCCCAAAGGGCACCCCTGCCCGCCTGGACCTCCTCCCGCCGCAGTCTCGCTAATGAGCCTCGCTAGATGCCCTCCGTGCAGCCTCCATCAGCCTCCCCGGGCATGTGGTGCTCGGCGGGGTCAGCGCCCAGGGCCTGGCTCAGGCAGCGCCTCCGTGTGCGCGGCCCCTGCGGCTCTAATGGGGCTGCGGGCCAGTGACCTGTATGGTTAAATGCTTTCCTGATTTTTGCGGTGCTGTTTATTTCGTTGCCATCTTATCTCAGGTGTGAGGTTACTTACTGTTTCTTTTTTCTTTGCCTTTTAAATTCATGGAGATTTCCTCCAGAATTCACCAGTTCAGTCTTACTTTTTTTTGTTCAGTTCTTTTTTTTTTCCTTCTTTACTATTTACTCCCATGGGACTTTAAATTTGTCTCTTTCACTCACTTCGTTAAGAATAATTTTCTTCTAATTCAGTAATGAGTAAATTTACCTTTTCCCCCCAAGAAGTCAGAATTCATTTTAGTATACTCATTTGTTGTTATTCTTGACTTCAATAACATTACAGCTGAGTTTTTACATTATGTACCCAGTTCAGGAAGGTGTCAGTGAAAAGTAAATATTTTTTTTTAATTAAACACACCTAAAATACTTCTCAGATTCTTACAGACTGTTGCTGAGCTTAAATGCTTCAGTCATTAATATTTCAGGTGATGCTTTGGACTATGAAATGCATTTCTGTTGGTCTGGGGTAGTCAAAACATTTGTTCTGAATCTTCCATATGGCTACAGTTCTTAAAGATATCCAGATTTGAAATGAAAAAGCATCTTAGGTGTTTTAGTGATAGTCCTCATAAAGGTCAAAAGGGTCTCCCATGCACTTAGATAAAAATTTTAGCTGAATGTGGATTTTCAAGCATCACAGGAGCTTTTTAAATAGTTGGCCCCGTGTTTCCCCAAGGGGTGCACCGAGACTGTCACTGCCCTTCAGGAGCTGCCACCAGGAACCTGCTGCGAGCCAAGCCCAGGCAGTGCCAGACCAAGGCATTTGATCCAATCTCATCTCGGAGATGTCTAATCTAAGCTACTCGAGGGCTCCAGAGCTGTTAATTTGGCTTCTAGCTGCAATTCTGCCTTGATATCCCTGCACTGGGAAATTGTATTTAGAAAGAAAGGTTAAAAAAAAAAAAAAGCCGGGTGGAAGAGGAAGGAAATACAGGGAGATTTTACTGGAGAACTTGTGTAAGTTCTGGACTTTGTAACTAAACTTAGAAATTCCTCAAAGGTACAAACTGTCGTATTGCCTCAAATGGGGACACAGAACATTAGTCCTTGGTTTTCTGTGCATGTTGTCCTTCACCACCCCCCCTGCATTCCCCAAGGATAGGAGCAGGAGCAAGGCTTTGCCACAGGTACTTCAAGTGTTCAGTGGAACACAGGGAATTGGCAAAGCAATTGCTTGAACAAGAGAGAACTTCAGCATCCCTACATGATGCTGCTGCTAGATGGGGATTACTGTGAGCAGCAAAATAGCCTTCTTCAATACGTATCCATGGAAAACCATAGATACATCTTTGTCCAAGTGGTTTTAAAAAAAAAATCTCAAAGTTAAACACTAAAGGCAAAGCTATCCTCATTTAAATATGTAAGGTATGTTATTACTGGTAAGAATTATGTAAACTTTCTTTATACTTCATTCTAAGCAGGTTAATAAAATATATTAATTCCATTAAGAGTCTTAGATAACTTCCTACAAAAGAAAAGGAAAATCTGCCGTGCATTATTTTACCTATCCTTTAGAGTGTGCCTAATTGATTGTAACTTACGCTGCAATTTTAGCCAAAGCAGCGATAAAGATATTTGAATATATATATTAAATTAACCTAGCATTTATTTGTTAAGTTAGTTAAACACAACTGTAAAAATCCAAGCATTTACCTTGCTGTGATTAGAGGCAGCAGACGCCCTAGAAGGGGAGGCTCGGTGATGTGCAGCCCAGAAGAAGCCCGTGGAGGATTAGGGTGTGTTAAGTCTCTCCTCAGACAGGTGCACAAACACTTCCCCCTTTTAGGTGCTACCTGCTCTTTACTGGACGTTTATTACAAGGCAATGCAATTTCACAAAGCACCTGCATGCAATAAAAACCTATTACATGTGTGAGGCCTTAAGGAAATTAACGGTTCCTCCCTAGGGATGCATATTTTGTTAAGATGTTTATTACAGATGAAGTGGTCCTGGGGTAAAACATTAACAAGTTGTAGAGTGATAAAAGGAATTTTATCATTTCTCAGTGACATAAATAGGAAGAAATCTTTAACTAAATCTATAAAATTCCTGTTTCCTAATGAATTTGCTTTAACTATTTATTAACTGGATGAACTTGTTCAGGACACGATTTGTTTTTCTTCTTCCTCGCCCCCTTCCCCCCCCCGGCCCCCAAAAAACCCAAGCAGAAGCTGTCCAGGCTATTTTCTTTTAACTGATGTGAGCTCTGGTACCCAGAAAAGAAACGTTATCTCAATATAATTATTTTTCTTTAAATCATTAATTTTCCCTTGTGAGTTTAAGGGAGAGCCATAAAACTCAGCTTGGTTTTTTAAGGCTGATTTTTAGAATTAAATACAATCTTAAAATTTTGTATTAATACAATAATGCTAACTCATACCACTTAAATTACATGTTATATTTTAGGGTTCAGTCCAGCAATTTAGTTTTGGTTAGCGTTACAAATACAAATTCTTTTTTTAACACCATATTAGCCAAGTTTGCTGTGCACCATTATTAGAGATGAAAGGACAGAATACTGGCTTTGGACTAAGAATGCTCAATCTAATTGAATTATATGAATGTAGTTAAATGTCTACTTCAGAAAGGCTATATTCACTTTCAAGATTAGTTACTCCAAGAGTTAATGGGCTATTTAAACAACATAGTCCAAGAGCCAAACACAGGTGGGCTGTGTTAATAACTTTATTTAAACCGTTTTTTCCCCTTTTGAGAGGCACAAGCCATCCATTAATGCATTCATTAGAGTTTATGGCATAGTTCTGCTTTTCTCCTAATGACACTATCCAGACTCAAACTTGCTCAGCTAATTTAGCCCAGCTGCCCTTTGCCTCTCAGCAACAGGTCTCTTGTTCTTCGGTCATACATGCCGAAGTGTCATGATGATTACTTTTTGGTTATTGCTGCTCTTTGCAATATTGTTTTGTGTGTTTTCTGCATCAGATTTTACTCTTCCTTCAGATTGTTTGCTGAGCAGTTTGCATGCAGCAGCCGTTGGACAGGGCATGGTAGCACAGGGGCATCGCCACGCTTGCTGCAGCCCTTGCATTCCAATGTGATTGAACATAGTGGTTTATTACTTTACTCTGACCAAACAAGCTCATGGGTTTTAATATCCAGCCCCACTGAAGGTATTTGTGGCAGTTCCTTGCAACTGTGGCATCTGAGCTTTGCCTGGACTTTTCAGTTTTAAATCCCATCCAAAACTGCCTTTTACTGATGTCGTTACAGTTGTAAAATATGTAACTGAGGACAGAAGTGCTTGTTTCTTCCAGTAGCTGTGATGGAGGTAACCTGTATGTGTTTAGTAATGAATTCCCCAGGTACTAATGAACATCACAGTGCATAGGAATGACTAATGCATCACTTGGATATTAACAGCCAGGCTGGCTTGGACTCTGCACTATCAGCTGCTGGCATTTGCAGGGTTTATTTTGGAATATTTTTATCAGTTAGGGTTTGCATTTCTGGTGTTCTTGGGAGTTCTGTGTTAGCTGCTGGCTTCCAGCCTGAAACACCAGCCCTGCCTGGTGTGAACAGTGGGAGCTGTCTGGGCCATTCTGAGGTGCTGGACTAGCCCTGATCCTGCTCAGGGTGGACCCCAGTGCCCATGAACTCCAGCAGCCTCAGGGACAAGTGCTTGTGTCTGCTTACTTACAGATGTGTTTTCAGGGAATAACCACTTAGAACATTTCTGTACTTGTACCTAGAGATCTGTAATTAACTTTAGCAGACTGTGGGATACTGTGGATATGACACATGTTGCTACTTTCTCCCGAATCAACTGTGTGAATGATTTCTACTGATTCCCACTGCAGAATCTCTCTACACTTGTAAACCTCAGGGCTGAGGCATTTCCTTTATTAATCTGTAAAGCCCCCCACACTTCTGACACTATATAAATGATAATAATGATATATTTTGCCTATCAAATCATTTCATGTGGTTCCTGGCCCTGAGTGCCGCTGCCGGGCAGGGTCTGCCCGTTCACTGCTGCACTTTGCAGGTCCAGCTTGGCACCTGCAGCTGGGCTGGAGGTGAGTTCTGGCTGCATAGACATTTTGTTAGTCCATTTCCTGAGAGCTGTTAAGCTTTCTTAAAGTCGATCTTACCTTGAATATTGTTGCCCTGTGTCCCAGGCAACACATAGCTGCTCTTTGGCTATGCAGTAGTCTCCCAAGAGGAAGAGGGAGTGTTTCACATACCTTGGTGATACTGTGCAGAGCTCATCGCTTCCCAGGATGGCACCCAGAAGGAGAGAGTATGAACTAGCCTGGTACCCCAAACTGGCCCAGTGCACAGATAACACTGGGACATGTGCAAAGTGTTGTCTAGGACCGGTGCATGAGGGCAGGATGCTAGTACTTGTGCTTTGGTGGGTGAGGAGAGCAGGAGACTTTGTTCATAGCTGACATCATTCCTTATAACTACAGGTAAAGGCCAATGTGGAAGAGCAGAGACCAGAGAAATATGTGCTGGGTCCCCTCAAGTCCCCTGTTTAGTGCTCACCAATCTCTGTCCATCTGTTGTTGCAATAAATAGCTGTTTTGAGGCAAGTGAGGAGCTAATGCCAAGCACCTCCTGCCATGAGTAAATTTAAATGGCTGGTGGAAGGTGGCCTGCATGGGGCAGGGGAGGGCAGGAAATGTGGCATCAAAGAATATAATGACCCTCAAGAGTTGCATGCTGGTGCTCTCATCTGTGTCCACCCGTTTCCAAGAAGCCTCATGCCCAGCTGTGCTAAATGCAAAATAATTGGCAGGGTGTTTTTTCTCATTCCTCTGTCCATTCCAAAAGAGAGAGAAATATTTTCATTTGTGGTGGGAGTTGGTGTGAGGCCAAGACCTTGCAATGAGTCAGAGTGCTGAGGCAAGTAAGTACTTGCCAAGAAGAGCTGCTCATGTGCAGGCTCCCTAGCCTAGCAGTCTCTGTGAGCAGGACACTTGAGCCAGTCTGACTGTGTGTGAAGCAGGGCAGACCTCGCTCACCCTGGGGGGTTCTGTTCTGCACTGCTGGCAGTGAGAGCTCCTGCACGGGGTGTCCATCCCTGCTGACTCCAGTGGGCCAGGTCCCCTGTGCTGCTCAGTACACGGATGGTACCTCCTGCATCCAGCCACTTATTCAGCACCAACCACAGCCATGCTATTGTGGAGCCTGTGGGAGCCTAAAGCCCTGCTATAAATTGTGTGCTGATTCTTAACATGATACAGGGTGATGCTGTGTGTGATAATACACGTCCTACTGCTCGTTAAAGGGCTGGGAGAGCAATGAAGGGAGAGGAGAGAGGCAGGGTTTGAACATGCATAAATCTCCCTATATGCTCCTCGTATATCACCATCTGTAAACCTGTGAGGGAAGGAAACTTTACCTTGACACAAATGAGTGAAACATTTTCCGTGCATCTTTATTTTGGGTGGTATTAGTTTGTCTTTGATTTAACATGATTTTTACATTTTATCCTGGGGAATTACTTTGTGCTGCTTATACCTCGATCACATTCCCTTTCCCCCTGTGCTGGGGCTCCCTCTGCCCAGGGGAAGGCCAGCCCGGCAGCAGGTCTGAATGGGGAAGAAGCTGGGCAAAGAGCTGGCAGCTCCACTGCAGCTTTGTGTGGGGGCAGGAGGCTGGGGCAGGACTTTGCTGTGCTCCTGCCACAGATCTGTGCTGGATGGGGTGTAGGATGGGGGTCCTGGGGCCAGGGGGATGCCATGTCTATGGTGTTGGGTGCCACGTGGGAACATGGTCTCGTTCTGCCTGTGCTTTGCCATGAAATCAGCCTCATGTGGCCAAGTGCAGCTGGGAGCTTTCCCTGCCCAGGACCCAGCACCTCCTGCCCCACCGGAGGCCACCTGCAAGGACCAGCACCCTTTGAAACCACAGCAGGCCCAGAGGGACCAGCAGCAGTGCTCCCATTACAGGGCACAGCTGTAACTGTCACGATAGCCTTGTGAAACCAATGCAGTGCCCCCCGGTCACGATGCGAGCCGATCCCCTGTTGATCTAGCATCCAGGAGTTCTTCCCCAGGGTGCTCTCCCTAATTTCTGCTCAGCAGAAGTCTGGAGAGGTTTTCCCCTTCCAGTACTCTGGGGTGAACTGCTTTATTACTCTGAGGAGCTTGTCTGGCTTGGGGAAAGGAAGGTGCAGTGCTGATGCTGCTGGGATGCAAACCATCTGAAAGCAATAGCAGCACAAGTCAGCTTTTGTCACCCTGCCAAGTTAATGAGTTTATGCATGTGCTGGGATCATCTCTGTTTCTAGCAATGAGAGAGAGTGTGCACAATTTTGGTTATCTTTAAAAGCTGTGGTGAGTAGTGCCAGCACGGATGACTCTGTCCATGGGAGCATACAGGTGAGAGGTACGGACTGACCCAGCCATAGTGGTCAAGTCCTTAATGACAGCCCAAGCAGTTGCTTCTAAAGTAGTGCAAGAACTGTTCAAAATCAGAAAATATTTTATACTTAGCATCAGGGGCAGACATTTAGCTTGAATCATTGCTTCATCGTGCAGCACTCCCTGCAGCTGGAGAGAGCAAACCAATGTCCTGTGTGACCCACCGGCCTTTCCAAGCAGGCTGTCTTCCATTGCACTGGGCTGTCTGCATCTCTCCCACCAGCCACCTCTGTCCTGCAACCTTCAATTGTAGTCCATTGTAACACTGGCAGAATGAACTCTAGCAGGTGAGAGAGAGAAATAAAAAATACAGTGGCAGGGTTGCATGCTCTCTTCAGCTGCAAGGTAGCCTGGTCTAGAGCAGAGAGGCAGATGGCACTGAAGGGTCTGTTCCTCACTAAATTTTGTTTGTAAACGTTTGTTATCCCCAGATCAAAGAGTGCATTAGGTCAAAACATTGCTACTTACTTCTGCCATTATGCTGTTTTGATATTTAGTGTATTTACTGGCACAGCTGAATGCACATGCTGCAGAGCTGGGCTAGCTGAGGCGCTGGGTGGTGGGAGGGAGGTGGTGCGCACAGACCACCCTGCTGCACAGTGCTTGGGAGCCAAGGAGCCAGCACCAGACTTGGTTGGCTCACAGATGGGTTTGTGCCTTTTAAAAAATGTCTATGAATGAAACTCAGTGCTGCCCTTCGCCAGACATTCTGCAGACAGTCATGTCCTCATATTAATCAGTATTGCTGGGGTCAGATGTGCTGTCTGGTGTGCTTGCCTGGCCCCAGGCCTGCCTGTTCCCCCTTGCTTCCACGGCTGCTCTGCTGCCTGTTGGCTTCCTGGAGGGAACCAGCAGGTTCTCCAGTGCAGGACACTTGGTGACTCTCGGAGTCTCATGAGGTTTCCAGCAGTGAGAAATGAGCAGCCAGGCAGGGTCCCCCTAGAAAGCACTCATCTGCTGCCTGGCTGCTGGAAGTTTCCTGTTTCTTGAGCTTCTTGCTTACACCCTGCAACACTCTCTTCACTGCAAGAGGGGGCCTTGGAGGTGCCCTGACTGCAGAGGGGTCAGAGCTCACCCCAGCAGGGCACAGGATGGGGAGCAGTGGGCAGGACTGGGATTCTCTTGCTTGTGGGCATTTATCTCAGCAGCAGATGAAGAGAGAACCTGAGTGTACCTCAGGACCCTAAGGAGTCCTGTGGCAGTACTGTTTGAGGAAAGAGCATTGAATTACAATTATAGGTTTGAGGGGGTTTTTTTTGCCCCTCTGCAATAATTGCATGTTGCAGGCTGTGAGTGTCATTATGAGGAGTTATCAGTAATCCCTTTCCCTTTTTCATGGCTGCTTCATTTGATGACTTTTGGCAGACTTTTTTACATAGGCATGCGAGTTCGCTATGTTTTCTGCACTACTCTAATTATTAATTAACACACTCAGGGTCTTTGAATGTGAAATGTCTCTCTGCAGAAAGGGGAGTTGTCCTGGCACAGGCATCTACAATATATCTGGATGAATTGGAGCAGGATGTTGAAAATGTAACATCTTGTGACCCTAACGCTTTCATCTGTAGTAGCAGTGAAAGAGTTAATGCATTAGTTAAAAGATTTTTAACATGGGTTTGAACTGAGGCTGACAATCCATTATTCATAACTCCTCAGAAACCTGTAGCCTAATTCTTTTCTCTTTCTTTCGTGATTTACAGAATATTACAACAACTGTAAGCACTTTGCAGTTGGAATTTTATTGCATAGTCCAAAGTGAAGAGTTATGATTTGGAATTCATGATGAGCAAATGTTTTCTGGAATTTGTACATCCTTTTCATCTTTGTGCCCCCACCTATAGCTTGCCCCTGCTTAGAGCAGGGAACTTCTGCTGCCTGTGGAAGCAGGTGTTGCCCGGGCAGCTTTGCCGTTGTGCTGGAGAGCTGGAGGCCACAGCCCGTCTGCAGAGGGAGGTGCTGCCTCGCCAGAGCAGGCCAGCTCTGGGGGCAGGTGAGAGCTCTGTGTGCATCCCAGCAGGCAGGACCTCTGGACAGTGCTGGGATGAGGGGAAAGCACTACATGGCTCCAGCGCAGGGTTTACTGCTGTTGTGCCCACTTTGCCCTTGCACTGGACCCTGAACGCCCACAGTGGATGTGAGCCTCGAGTGCAGCCTCCGCTTTAGTTGTTTGAGGTAAAAGTCCCGTTCTCACCAAGACACGGGCCATTGGGAAGAACAACTTTCGGGAGTGGTTGGAGACCAAAAGTCTCCCTCTGCTGCAGCCTGCACTGGGGCGTGTTGCCGGTGTTCTGCCCGTGTCAGTGCCTGATATAGCAGCTGCTCACTTCTTCTCTGAGCAGCTCCTGGAGGAAAACGATTGCAAGAAAGTTACCGCAGTTACAACTCAGAAACACCTCCCTCGAGGGGGTTTGCAGGCACATTTGAGCACTACTGCAGCAAATGTTAAGGGGTGGTCCATCATCCAAAAAGCATTTAAGTGCCTTTGCTGCAGCTCTCCTTGGCTCTGGAAGGACAACTGCAACAAGAGATAATTTTTCATTATGGACAAGAGAATTATGAGGTACAAACGAGTGTGCACAAGAAGATTAATAAATTACTTGGGATTAGCTTCAGTGATGGGTAGATCTGCTGTGTGCAGCATTAGCCTGGCAAGACAGGATCCTGTGCAGTGTTTGTCACAGATCAGAAACACTAGCCCTTTGACAGATGCCACGTAGATCTTCATTTCCAAATTCACCCATCTGAGAAACATCTGTGTGCTTAGGCTGGCAAATCTCAAGGAATGCTCTGCCAAGCAGTTTGCTTCCGCTTTTATAGCTCTGTAATCCTCACTTGGGACTCCTCCTCTGGAAAGAACAGAAGTGTGTGCAGAGCTTCAGGAAAACTGCATAGGTCCAGGAGAAGTCTGTGAGGAAAAGATTCATGGCATGATCAAAAAGCACCCAGGCCTTTTATAGACTGGACTCAATAGGTGCTTTAAACAGTTATAAATAACAGCAGGGAGGAGGGGAACAGATTAAAGAGCCAAGGGCTGTGCTGGGCTGGGCACAGCCACGGTGTTTGCTCACTGCTCTTGCACAGCAAGATGTCCCAGGTGTCTGGGCAGGGCTGTGCACCCACAGCAGCATTGCCCGGCACCGCAAGATGCAGGCCATGCAGCTGGCTCTGCTCCTCAAGCCAAACCAGAAGGCTTCATGGCTCAGCTTAGACAGCTGATGTTCAGAAACTAAGGGATTTTTCTGTGGAAATCCACCACGAAGTGAGCTCCCTTGCAGAATTTCCAGTGGTTTGCTGATCTTGGGTATGACAGAACTGCTTTGTAAACAGAGCTGTTAGCAAGGGTCTGGCGCCCGGGGTGTTAGCCTGGCCTGAAAAAGCAAACACTGACCTGCAGTACTGAAACCATGGGAACTGTCTTATGTGTTTTAAATTCTGGTTCCAGCTAGCCCAGTTTGCTCAGCTGTTTCTGTTTTGTTTCTTCCCCATGTGCTTTTCCTTTGCCTTCAAGCTGCACCAAGGAACACACTTCAGCTTTACACAGCTTCCCTCTGCCTGTGCCTGGCGTGCCAGGCACCCCAGCTGCTCCCGCCCTGTGGCAGGGAGCTGGCACAGCCCTGGGGGCCGGAGAGGGTGGAGTGGATGTGTGGGGCATGGGCCCGCGGGGAGGAGGTGTGAGCAGAGAGGCACGGGTATAGCCCACTGTGTGCTCTGGAGCAGGTCTGTGGTCGTTCCCTGTGTCCCTGCTCCTCTCTTTCCCCTCGCGGCCTGTGGGTGAATTCCCTCTATACCAGGTCTCTTGTGTCTTTGTGCATGTGTGCCTCCTTAGACCCCTTTTGGAGTCACCAGCTCCTGTGCTAGTTATAAAACAAGGCCCGTTTCCCCAGGGGATTTTTGATTTGGAGCACTTCTGGGAAGTTGCTGGATCTTCCATACACAATCTGCAGCAGTCACTAGCTTTTTTAATGCTTCTGTTTTATTTTGAGATAAACCTTTGGAGAAATATTAATAGCCTAAGGGCTGCCCCAATTTTTTCCATTTGTGAAAGCAAAAGAATGTTGATGGGGAGGTGCAGAGACACCCACAGCACCCTCAGGGCTGAAGATCTTTCATAGGAAATTGTTGTTTTCAGACAGATGAAAGCAGATCCCTTTCATTTTTTTGTAAGGGCACGCAAGTAGAAAAAAAAAGCCCTGTTCAGGTGTGCTAATATTATCCCCTTGGATTCAGGCTCTGTCTTGGTGGAGCTTGCTCTCAGCTAGTCTAAAAATGAGATGTTAAAAAAGAATAGGAGAAGCATTTTGTTTCAAAAAAAGTGTTTTGGCAGGGGGTCCCAGCAGGCTGGGATCCCAGCGAGGCTTTCCGTTGTCCCGCAGGGAGGGGCCCTGGTGGGTCCGGCCCCTCTGGCTGCGGTTCTGCCGGCGCTGCCGCGGAGCAGCCGGCCGGGAACACGGCCTCTCGCCCCCCCTGGCAGCCTTTGGCCTGGGCTGCTTTGCCACAGCACCGGGGAAACCTCCCCTAATCCTCTGCCCACATCTATGCATCTACTGTATGTTCTCTGTATTCCCTCCTGCCATCGAGGAAAGCAGTGTGTTTTCTTAACATTTGAGGGCATGATTTATAAACAACCATTAATGCGCCTTTAAACCTCTTTTTTCATTGTTTAAATTTCAAATTTTTTGGATGCAAACTCCTTAAATCAGTTCAATATGCTCTGAAGGGCTTTGCTAGAATTCAAGTTGAATTGTTTCCAAATGGAAACACTTACAAAACAAAAAAAAAAGCATGTCAGTGATTTTAATTGACTCTTCACTGTGTATGCACCCTTAAATAATTGAAGTGTTTCCAATACTTAGAGATGCCTTGACTTGGCAGACGTTTGCATATAGCCATAAAAAAGGCAGAAAATAGAAGTATTATACCTAGGGCTTCACAAGGGATTCACTCTGGACTTGGTTGGATTCCTGTGAAGTGATGCAGAAATTTGGCAGTGAAACTGGAAATCAGGTGAGCTCTTGGTGAACCTGTGTGAGTTTTGGTATGACCAGTGCAGCTTTGAGGTTTTGGGCAGAAACCAGGCAAAAGTCACTGATTTCATGTGAGCCGCCTTTTCAATTTTGGGGGTTGTTTTTAGCTTGATACACAATACCAAATCTGAGGGATCTGAATTTCCCTGCTTGGAGACCTCTTTGAATGAGGCAGGCTAAAAAACCGGTCATCTGAGAGTTGGGCTGTTCCTCTCTGGAGAGCCTGCGAGGTTCTTTGATGGCTGAGGCTGCTCCAGGGTTGGCTTCTGCACTAAGTCACAACAGGCTGGTGATGTATTTCTTCACTGCCATGTGAAGGCTTTGGCTTTGGTTACAAACAAGAAAAAAGTCATCAATAAAACAGGACATTTCATAGCTGAACACCATCAAAACTGCAAGATTTGCTCTCCTGAAGTTCTACTGAAGTGAATTCCTCTTAACCCAGCCCATACAAAATGGCATGATTGTGATTTTTGCAGCTGCAATACTACTGGACTGAGAGAGACAAGGTATCTTATACAAAAGTTGCTTTCCTGTGCAGCTAAGGTGCCCATCTAGCTCTGTCTCAGCAGGAGCAGGGTCTGCTCCTCGTCTGGGCTGGCCAGGGTGCTGCCACTTCCCTCTCCTTTCATGGAGGCGCTCATGTCTATTTTCTCTTATTTAAGGATATTTCACTGAAGCGGAAAGAGAGAAACTGTAGAAGTGAGACTGGACACGTGGCAATGCAAAGCACAAACGACTGCAGCATTTTAAGCAATGCTGGTTTATTTCACTTGTGCTAATGTGTTTTTTTTAATCTGAATGTTTCCTTTAGTATAATGAAACAGTGTTTCAACAAGGAAAAAAGACAATTGAACCAAAGTTTCAACAACTTCTACCTGGCAGGCAGAGCCAGGAGATCAAATACACCAAGACAGTGAAAAAAAAAAAAAAAACAACCCAGAACTGGAATAGAGCATTCGTCTTTAGTAGTGAGAGTAATTAAGCTTTTCTGCAGATAATAAAAGATGGCAAACACTGCCTTCTGGGGAGGTTTGAAGTCCAGATGAGGCACAGGTTCACCTTAACACAAGCGTTGCTTATCCAGATCAATGCAGAAACCAGCGAAAGCTCAAGCTCAATTGTCTGTATCATCTTTTCTGAGGATAAATCAAACGAAAATGTAGAGGCTGGAATTTTTTTTCTCTTCTGTGCATTAAAAATTCCTGTGTCAGATTTTAACATGCGAAGCTTCACTGTCTTAGCTTCATTGTCCATGTTTGAACCCGAGCTGAAATACCTTCACCCACTTTCTTATAAGAGACGATGGTTCCTAAGGCTCCCCGCCCCCCAGCTCAGGGTGCGGTGTGGCCGCGCTCGGGGCAGGGGATGGAGGGAAGGCTGGATCCCGGCTGCATGTCCAAGCAGAGCCAGGAGCCTTGGCCACGTGCTGGGGCAGCCACACGGACACCAGAGCCAATGCTCAAAACAGCACTTTCCTGCTAGCTTGAGCACTTCGGTTACATACCAGCAGGATGTGAAATCTGCCTCACTTTGTTTTCTGGTTGTGTTTATTAGATATTCCTCTGACCTTCCTTATTTTCCCCAAAGAAGGAAGCTGTGGTTTAGTAGTACAAACACTGCGAGCACGCTAAAGAAATGCCAAAAACATTCAAAACACATGTATGATCCTGTGTTGGTTTAGGCTCAGTCTGAAACATGTCAGGATGCTGCTCAAGGCAGTATCTGGGCCTATGTGTAATCTTCTTGAATTTTGCTCCTGCACACTAAGTTTAACAAAAACCTCCTGAGGTCTCTGTGCCCCAAGGCTGGGCTGATGGGCTCATGGTGGAGCCTGCTCCCCTGGGGTTTCTCCCCTCAAAGCCAGCTCCTCGCTGCTGGGAGCAGCAGCTGTCAGCCCGAGGGCAGCCCCTGCACTGCCCCACAGCCCCGCCATGGAGTTGGGCTCCTTGGCTGGAGGCAGCCTCGCAGGAAGGGCCCGGGGTGAGGCCTGGCTGGAAATCCCTGAGCTGGGTCTGTCCTCTGGGCCTCCCTCTTTCCCCTCTGCATGGTAATGGCACCCACAGCATGGGGCACCCTGGGGAACTCTTGACTTTCCCTCTTGCCCTGCTTCCATGTTCATCAGCACCAGAGACAGGCAGAGGCCAACCCCAGCTGCAGGTGCTGGAGTCTGCCCAGACAATGCTGCAATTCTGTGATAATTTGCCATGTTCATGATGCCTCATTTACTGCTATCAGGAGAGCAGGCTGAGAGCTTTGATCAGAGCGAGGGCATCTGGTGTGATGGGGGAAAACTGAGGGGAAAAGAGGGTCAAGGCCCAAGGCCGGGTGGCAAAGAAATCAGGTGTGCGAGACCTCATGGGAAGGAATTAGCCCTTTGGGTTAGACCTGACACTGTAAAATGCCATTAAAAATACAGTATGTCCTGCCCCATTTTTCATGGGCATGGCTAAAAGCTTTCAGTGTTCACAGAGGCACTGGATTAGTGATTTGAAGTCGATGATCTCTGAGATCTGGCAGATGCTTGTCTATTTAGATGAGAAAGCAAAAGTCATCAGAAGTTATTTTCAGGATTTTTAAAATCTTAAGGTGGGAAGTTACCCACAGAGTTAAGTAGTTAGGAAGGAAATGTTACTTTCAAGCTTCGTTATGAGAAAATACGGTTCCAGGCAGAATTGCAGTTACTGATAATACTGATCATGTCTGTTTTTCCTGCAGTAAGAGGGGAAGCCTGAATCAGTATTAGAAAGAACCCAACAGAAAAATTTGTGTGTTATTCCTTCATTTTAGAAGGCTGGTTTTATTTTACTGTAGCTGTTCATGTGATTTTAAAAACCTCAGACGTGAAATCCAGATTCCAGGCCAAATTCTGCCAGTCTCAACTGTTTAATATCCCTTTTTTTCCCCAATAGGTTTCTAGTATGGATAAAATAAGCAAAGTTGGTTCCTAAGGCGTATTTACTACACAAAACCATACACTCCTCATTGGTATAGAAATTTCCCTTCTATCTTAGTGCAACACATCTCACAATCTGGGTTTAGCATTCTACAACTAGACTGTACGTTTAGATTTCAGACAGGTTCCCCAGTGCCATCAGAACTCAAGTGAGCAGGCAGCAGAGGGAATTGGCCCAGTGTAACAAACTAAAATGTTCGTTTCTTGGATACAAAACATGTCTTATTTTGACAGTATGTAATACCTGTTTCTAAAGTGTATGTTGTCCCTGTACTGGGCATGAAACAAAGGCATCCTAGAGATTCTTCCATCAATTCTTGCTAGAAAGGAGATGATGCTAGGCATGCTGTACCACAGCAGAACATACACGTATATTTTTTTAGACCAAAGTCCATAACATCACCTGCTCCTGCAGCAATTAGTTAATTAGATTTCATGACACACTGGCACAAGTTATTCAATCTTTTCATATCCACAAACCAAACAATCAGGAAAGCATGTGGGCAGAGGAGCTCATCCCATGGCATGCAAACTATGCATGTGGGGGAAGATGCAGAGGAAAAGGAAAAATGTTGGAATTTCCAGTGAGTGTGAGTCATGCCGCCCAGAGCACTCTTGCAGGATGAATGGTCTAATGAGGCACAGAGCAGGCAGGTTCAGTTTCTGGGGCTCAGCCAGTCACCCCATCCTCTTACCCAAACCTGGCTGTACATCAGCATCTGAGGCTGCATCACTGGGGTGCCCAAGGCAGAAAAAATAGGGAGGTTTTCTCCTTTTATTTCCTGTTGTTCCCTGGGACTGTGCATTTCGTCTCTCCCCAGCCCCAAGGTCAGATCATCTCGAGGTCTCAGGTGGCTGAAGGGCACAGTTCAGTCAGGTTGGGGCAGCATCACCAAACTAATTAAAGATGCTAACCTCTCTGCAGTTTGGCAAGACAAACTGTAGACAAATAAAGACAAACCTTCTTTCAAGTCTCAGAAGAAAATCACATTGGAAGCCTGAGAGCATCCTGCAGGCATGTACATGGCAGAAGGCTGTGGGAGGGACCCCCGTGGTCCCTAGCTGTCCTGGGCAGGATGGAATGCAGCAGAGGGACAACCCAAAGCTTTTGCTGTCCCAGCTGCCAGTCCTCCCCTCAGCAATTTTCCTGTTCCCTGTTAGTGCCCACTGTACCAAGAAGCTTTTTCCTTCAACTTAATTGTCTTCATCCTTCCTCCTGAGCCTTGACCTTCAGGAACAGAGGAACAGTTTGAATTTGGCCAGGAGTTAATACATACTCAAGCATCTTTAGCTATTGACATGTTTCCAACCTGGAATAATTAGGAAGTATCAAGCATCTTGGAAAGCAGTTGACTCCCATTAGATTTCCAGCCTCATCACTGAGCCAAAGGAATCAGATAAGACATGGTGATGTTGGGGAATGCTTCATACAAACCAGATCTGCCCTTCCTGTGTGCTGTATGCAGGAATGCATTACAAGCACCAATCTTTCAGTACACGCCTCTGATCTATAAAGTAATTAAATCCTCTTCATCTCACTGTTCAGTTCTTCCTGTGTTTCTCTCCTTTTAAGCTAGTACCTCTCTTCCTGAGCTGTCTTGCTGACACTGGTAGGATTTCAGGGCAATGTCAGTCCTTTGTGCACACGCGGTAGGACTGGCTGGACACCTGTGACCGTCTCCTCCATGTCCCTCTGTTGTGGCCAGCCTTATCAGAGGTGCTGGTCAGCTCTGGGCCAGTGGCCAAGTGGTGGTGGTACAAGCCATGACTCCAGGAGTCCCTGGGTGATGAAAGACCCCAGGATTGCGCTTGGTGTGCTGTATTCCTGCTTAGTGTGCAGTGTCCATGTGTTGTGGCAGGCTGTGGCAGTGGCAGGAGGCTGCTAAGCTCTTGCTGAGGTCATTTGCCAGGTTCTGGATAACCTGGTGTCCAGCACACACCACATGCTCAGCTTCAAGGAGACCCTTGCTTGGTTCTTGTTAGATGGTGAGACCCGTTACACAGTCAGTACAAAGCTGGACACTCCCAGCAGGGTGGAAACGGGTTGTGGCTGAAGCTCTCCGAGCTCAGGACAGTCTCTTCTTCCTCCCTTGTGTCTGTGCAGCCCAAGACACACAAGTGCAGAGGCAGGTTTGTCTCTCCCCCATCAGCTGCAGTGTACTCATCATGGTGCTCACACCTTTCAGGTTGTGACAAGAAATACAAGTGTTTTGAGGTTTCTCTCTGTGTCACACATCTAGGACATTTGCGTTGTGTAATTAATTGTCCCCGTGGTGCAAATATCCAAGAGGAAATAAATAGTTTTAAAGGTGCATAACGTCTGGGAAGCATGCACTGTGCTGTGATCTCTGGGGAGCAGCTCGATTTCCTGAATGCATTTTGAACCTACCACTTCTGACAGATCTCAGTGTTTCTCCAAGCCATTTGCCCATCAGTTACAGAACCCACTTCAAGCCTGAAATAAGGTTACCAATGTTTTCTAGTATTTTTTTATTAACCACCTCCACCATCTTGTAATTTAAAGCACCTGTCCATTTAAATTTTCCTTCTGACCTACTAAATAACCCTGCATGATACATACAATGAAACTAATGGCTTTTGGATGATGTTGTTGAAAACTAGCTTATGAAAAGTGAGTTGAACGAACCACACTGCAGGAAATCCTTTTCATACCCCCTGGAAAACTGAGCTGGAACACCTTTCTGGTTCAACATACAGGGCTGAATTCTTAAACAGTTATCACTCACTTTGCACTTGAAAAATGAGGACTGTTGTGTGAGTTCTCAGCATTGTTGGTGTCATTGTGCAGCCCTTCCTGCGGCATTTTGTGAGAAATGCCAGAGGCTTTGCACGCTCAGGTGCATGGTGAAACCAAGTATACTTGCCTACTAATGACAGAGCTGTGCAAAGAGACTATCTGCTGCCTTCTGCTTCACTTACTCTTATTCTTACAAAAATAGAAACTTTGTTGTTTTTTTCAAGGATTTTCTTCCAGCTACAGCAAAAGCACTTCTGTGCTTTTACTCCACTTAGTGCTTTAGTATCTGTGAATCCATAAGCACAAGCTTGGTGAGTTCACAGAAGGATGCTTGCAGCACAGGGCACTGGGTGGAACTGGACATTGCTGTGGTGCTCCGGGGGTTTTCAAAGGGGCTCTCCTGAAGCTGGGAATGCCAAACCATACCGGAGGCGGAATGACAGAGCAGTGCAGAAGCCTCTTCGGTGGGGCTGTGCAGAAGGTACAGACCAGCTGAGCGCTGGGTCAGGCAGCGGGGCTCAGGCCTGACTCCTGCAGCAGGGAGGGTGCTGGTGCCAGCACTGGGAGCCCTTCAGTTTGCCAAGCACTCTGCTGGATGGGGCGGCCACATCAGCCCTGGCTGGGAGCAACGAGGCTTTGCAGGCTGGTCCTCTTTCGGGTGTCACTGCGCGGGGATATGAGCGAGGGAGCAGCTGGGGACTGCTGAGGGTCACGGGCCCTCAACCCGCGATGGCTCCTCCTGGGCACCGCACAGCCCGGAGCTGTGGCGGGGCAAGTGGTGGCAGCCGCACGGGGACCGGCTCCCAGGGCCAGCATTCCCCTCCAGCTGCAGACAGAGGGGACGCTCCTCGCTTTCAGACGTATTGTACAAATGAACTGTTACCGACGCGAGCTTTTCACTGCTGTCCCGCAGCTGCCTTCCCCCCCCCCTCCCCCCCCCCCCGGCGCTTCCGCAGCTTCCCCGCAGCAGCGGTCACCGCTCCGAGCTTGCGAACCGCGGCGGGAGCTGCGGGCGAAGCCCCGCTGCTGTCACCACACAGGGCTGGGGAAAAACCCTGGCTCTAGGCAACGGGAGGCAAGAACAAATACTAGCGTGGAAAGGGACTTGTTTAGGGAGAGCTTTCCCTTAATTTTGTCATTGGACATAGCACTGGTAACAGAGCCTTTAGTAAGTAATGCTAGAAGTGGGGTTTTCACTAAATAATATTTTTTAAAACTTATGGCAAATGTCAATTAGGTTTTTATTATTTCCTTTAGCAAGAAAGTCCTAAAACTTTTGATGTGTTGAATCTGGATTAAAAATAGTTTTTAAATTCATTATTTAGTTTGAGAAAAAATGAGTTTGTGCTGAAATTACCCTAATGAAGATCTTATTTTTTAATTGAAAAAAAAATGTTTTGCCTGCATTCTAGCTGATTCTGAGTGCTATCCAGGACCTATGCTATAAAACAGCCTAGAATAGAGTGAGACTTTACAGGTGGGTCACACACCTTTAGATAAACTCACAGGATTTTTTCTTTTTTGTTTGTTCATGTTTTTCATGGGGGAAATTTGACACAGGAAGAAGTAGAGATTTGACTTGTTCTGATGCTGAGGGATTTCACTAGGGCAGAGACCCACACTGTATGCATCTCACTGAATTGGCCATGCCACTTTTCATCTTGTTTTCTTACTCAGCCACTGGTCTGTGCCCAACAGCGCCGCGTGGATTGGGAGCGAGTGGGGCATCGCTCTGGGAGTCGGGGTGCCAGTGTCTGATTTCTCTGGCAAGTCTGTGCCATGGACCTGCAGACACAGTGGCTGGGTAGCATGTCCCCACTGCCCACAAGTGAGCCCTGTCGTCACTTAATCTGGGCAGACACCAGATAGCATCCGCTACCACTGGGTTAGCCCTCTGCAAGCTCAGGGATGGTCCCTGGCAGAGTGTCAGAGCCTGATGCCACTAGAGAAGGTCTGTGACAGCTGGGACAGAAGTACTACAGTCATTCAAGATGAGGGAGGCCCTGGAGTCTGGGGATTGGTTATGTATTTAGAAGCTCTTCTTAGTAACAGTGTAGGAGAACACTATCCGTAGTTAGTTACAGATTGAGGTTATGTGGTGCTCTGTGGTGTTGTCTGTGGATCGTTAGTGACATCAACTTTTGCATTAAATGCAGCATGAAATACAGATAAATAAGCCACACATTAAGGTGACCATACACAGTGCAGGAGAACAGCTAGAAAAAGAAGAGTCTGAAGGAAAAACAATAAACATGAAAGCAGAGACTAGCCAGAGACACCTAAAACAAATTCTTGCTCTCAAAGAGAGCAGATGGGTCCATAAGGAACATCCATAAGGAGCAGGTTCCTGGGCTGTGGTCCCAACAGAAACCTGCTTGAGTTCAGCAGTGTCCTGTGTGCAGATGATGCCTGGTAGACGCCCACATCCAGAACTGAGGTCACAAAAAGGGAGTTTCTGGTTTTTCGCAGAAAGCCACTTCTCTTGACGGCCGGTCAGGCATCGTTAGCTACATCCTGGCAAGGGCTTGCCACAGGCCTCTGAGATTTGTCATAGTGAGTAAGAAAAAGATAGTTCAAGAGTTAGGTAATGATGTGCGCTGAGAATTGGAGACTGCAGAGATAAAAGGCAACTAGTAGCAAAGCAAAAAGACTGACACCACTTAAAAGGGCAGGAGAAGTAAAATGGCTAGACACATCATAGCCTTAATAGGAAACACATGAGAGATGTTGATCAGAGAATGCTGGCAAACAGATGAGGTCTCTGAAAAAAGAAAAAAAAAAAGGAGGAAACAGAAAACAAGATGGAAAGATAAAATTTCAAAGCAAGCCCTAAATGGGTAGCAGTTCCAGCTAATCGGAAGACCCATAGTGATTTTGCCAAGTAGTACACATAGAAGCTGATGATCATTAATGTCTTGATAAATTTATTATCAGACAATTGGACCCTGTCAATTTCAATTCCTTCCTAGAGACTAGAGGGGGTTTGGAACATGAGAAAAAGTAAGTTAATCCCTAAAACAATCAATCCTCCTTGTTTACATCTTCACATACGAAATATTTAGGAGTTAACAGTATGACAGGCACAAGAGCAGCCAGGGTCGAGCCTGCAGCTGCATCTCCTTCCCTTGTCCTCGCAGAGTCTCCTGCGTCTCCCTCAGCAGTGCCCTCTGCCTCCTGGCACAGATGGGGAGTAACAGAGCGAGTCCCTGCTCTGTCCTGCAGCTTCCTACCTACTGCGCAGTTTCTAGGAAAAGCTCTTTTCAACATTCACCCTGTGAAAATAGAGAAAGAGGGAGGGAGGCTCCAGCAGCAGGTTCAGCAGCAGTGAGCTGGAGAAGCATCTGTGGGCCCCAGTGCTGCAGCACAGAGATGCCTCGTGGCCTGGGGAAAGATTCCTGCTGGGGAGACACTGAGTCAGTCTGTGTGCTGCTGCTGGCAGGGGGTTGTGCTGGGCAAAAGCCTCATCTTTGCAAACCCAGTTCAGCCGGGAGGAGAGCCTCTCTCCACCCAGGGAGCCCTATGAAGAGAAGAAAAATTAAATCTCAGCAATCCTGTCTGCTCCTGCCACCACCTGGAGAGCTGCTCCCATGTTTCCCCTGTTGCTTTTGGAAGGATTTGCAGGCTCTAAAACCAGGCTGAAATTGCTTGTGGGATGGGGAGTCACCAACTTGTGACTCACTGCCAGCGAGGCGCCCAGAAATGTCCTTGTGAACTGAGGGGCCATCAGCTGCATGGGGGGCACGGCTGCTGCCCTGCGCTCCGCACCCAGGGTATGTGGCAGCAAAGGCAGTGCTCCAGGGAGGATTCACTCATTTGCTTTATGGAGCTTGGTATACCTTGATGTTTTTTTAAAGTTAATTATTCATGCTTCACACCATGTTCTGCAGCGAGGCTCTGCCACATTCTTAAACTAAAAATAATCTTCTTACATTTTTAATCAGGCTTTGTTATGAATGGCAGATGCTTGAAACTGAAGTGAAAATCATCATCAGTTGTATTTATTGGCTAAATTCCTGCTACAGTCAAAGCTTGAGAAAAATCAAACACATTTGACAGCTGGTAGAATAAAAGGAAAGGATAAATCTTACCCTGAAAACATACACCATATTTACCATAAGCTGTAAAAGAAGCATCAGCCTTCACCCAGAATTCCATTACTGGGCCCTTGAGTTGCTGTGCTGTTACCAGGGGGATGGGAGGTTTGCCCATTGGGTGCCAGGTGCACCGTGGTCCTTGTTGGCTCTGTCCAGGTGCTGGAGCACGGTGGGCAGGCAGGGGCCTGTGCCTCTCACCAGCGGGGTGGGCAGGGGTCTGTGCCTCCCAGCCCCTGGCAGAGCTGCCACTGGGCACTCAGGACCTGTGGTCTCACCCGTCTGCTCCTGAGCATGGCCAGCAGCCTTGCTATGTTGGAGAGGTGGAGAGCCCCTGGGCTTCTCCTTAGCTTTTCATCTTGCAACAAACTACACTTGCTCACGGTAGATAAATGCCTAATGAACCTAACCACTTAGTGGCTTCAGGACCAGAGATGTGTTGTAGCGCCCGGCCCAGCTCCCACATGTGCTCCCGGGGGCAGCGGCGGGGCCGTGCAGGGGACGGAGGGTGAGGGCGGCTGGGCTGGGCTGGGCAGTGCGGCGGGGCAGGGGGGACAGCATCCGACCCCTGAGGCCCTTCTGGAAACAAGGGATGGTCGATATCTTTTCAATCAGGGCAGCAAGATGATTTCCCAGTAATTTAAGTACAGAAAGATAAAGTTTCAGCTAACTTGTTAACCTGATTGGTGAGCACTAACTCCAGTGTCACATTTCACCCCCAAATAATTGGGGAATTGTGATTTGCATTCATTCCTGCTTCACCTGCAGGTCAGAGGTCCACTGGGTGTCGCACAGCATTTGAACAGCTGCTTTGAGGTACTGGTAACATGTCGCGTCCTTCAGAGTTTCTTGGGTCGTTTAGGCCATCATGTGCAGACTTGGGCAGGACACCCTCTCCCTCCCACCTAGAGAGCTCAGGGTAGCCTCTGGGTTTGTTTCATATCACAAGTAGTTATGTGACTCTATAAAATATTTGCTAACTTTCTGTTGATACATATTTTATGGGCTTGTATTGCTGGAGGACTGTCTGTCTGTGAAATACATTCCTAAGGAGAACACTGAATAAAAAAAATATGTCTGAAATAGCAATGCATGAGTTACAGGAAAATCTCATTTTACTACCAGAGGTTTGCAGATTATTATTTGGGTCTGTTTTCACTTGATTTCACACTATGCAGATTTATTAGGTTACAATTAAATATTGGGGTAAAATAATTCTGCAAGTGATGCACCGTGTTAATAACGCAATGCTCTGTATCTATACAATTAGTATGTTACAATTCATTATATTTAGCTTCCTACTGAATGTAATCGAACCCTAATTCCAGCAACTTTCACAAAATATCTGTCTACAAAAGGCAATAGAAGTGGCTGACCTTATCTAATTTGAAAATGAGCTGCAACTTTACACTAATAAGAAACAACCACAGCTTTTCGAAGTAGAAAATATTTTATTTACCCAAGTATTAGCACTTCTGAGCTTCAGATAGGATTGGAAGACGGAATGCCACTAAAAACCTAGGGAAATAGGTAACCAAAGGGCATTATTTGTGTTTCAAGCACACAAGAGGCCACATGCCCTGAGATACACACATGCTGTGGTCCCTGTTCCCAGGACCTCACGGCAAGGATGGATTTTGGCCTTTGATTTCCCCTCAGCATCGTCAATCATGGACCATTTACCCCTGGCCCAGCCTCCTCCCCAAACCCCTCCTGTGCCTCCCCCTGCCCCCTCCCACTGCCCCATGGTGATATCCAAGCTCTTTTTCCTGAGCCCTTCACCCACCAGATCTCCAGCAGGAGCTACAGCCAGATGTTCTCCCACACTGTGGTACATCAGCTCGGCCTCTGCTGCCATGAGCCCCTTCCAGTGCCAGCTAGGAAAATCCCCTAATTCCTGATGGTCTCAGGAGCCCTTTGCAGCAGGCAAATTCAGCAAAGCAGGGAGGAGGGCTGGTTCAGCATCTTACAGTTCTGACATTTAAGTTTATGGGTTAGCAAAGGAAACTGGTCTTTGTGCCCCTGCCATGACCTGCAGCACTGAGCCCAGCAGCCACCTCCTTCCCAAACTTGCTTTCCTCTGGCTTAGGCCCTTTGCATCTTTGTCTTAGAGATTCTCCCACCGAATTAATTTTGATCTCCCATTTTCTTTCCTCCACACTTGCATGGAGCAGTGGGAGTGACCCCTCTTCTACACCAACTTTCCAGCCTGCTCTGTCAGCTCCATGTCTGCAAGGAGGGATGGGGCTCCTAGACCAGGGGTGGAGTGGGTTGTGAAGCTGTGACAGGGATGTCTTGTCAACTCTCCACTTCAAACCCCTAGAAGAAGTTATCCAAAAACTCTGGCAGCTTTCTGAAGCCAGCAGTTTTCCCACATCTTTGTCTTCCATATATGTATTTCTCATGTTACTCATTCAGTTTGCTTCTCAGTCATATCTGAGTCTCTGCAACTACTAATAGTTTTGCGGGGGTTTCCTGCTTGCATTACACTCTCTTCTTTGTGAGAGGCAGCATAGAAATAAGTTTAAAGCCTTCATTTTAACTAAGCTTTTGCTTTTACTCCCTTTGGGAGTCACACGAGTTAGATTGACCCTAATTAAACATCAGTATGGGCTAAGGTAGACTTCCTCTCCATCCTGTAACTTCTGCTCAGAGGTAGTAAGTTCACGCCTGATCCTTCTGTGTCCCTGCTGCTGCTTCCCCTCCAGACCTGTGTAGCTGGAAACAGCAGAGGAAACTCTTTCTGGGCAGCGTACCAAGAAGATGCTGCCCTGGTTGCTCCTGAAAGCTTTGACTGGGGCATTGTGTGTGCACACTCAGTCTGTGCTGGAGACTGGCTTTTGCCAGATGAAGGGAGAATAGACTGGAGGACAGAAAAACTACATTTTCAAACTTCAAAGCACATTTTGCCAATTATGAAACGTATTAAAGCCAGTTGCTAGAAGTGTATGAGGGTGGGTTTGCGGTGGGCACTGCCTGTGGGGCAGGCAGGGACACGGAGCAGTGCCAGCTCCACGTGAGCTGGGTGGGCCTGGGGCAGCTGCCTCTCCCTGCCAGGCTCCTTTTGTTTGCAGTGGTGCTTTGCACAGAGCCATAGTGTAGACAATGTGTAAACTGTTGGGAAAGAAGAAAATTATTTTGGGTTGAGCGCTTTGTCTGAACTTTGTCCTTTTCTCAAGCAAAAGAAAATATTATTTCACCCTTTAAAGAGCCACACATAATCAGAGGCAAAATGTCAAGACCAATGTTGATATAAACCCCCAAGGAAAACAAACATCTATGTGGCTTCTCCTAAAGGTCTCACTTCCTCACCCCTCTCCCCTAGTTTAAACAGATTTAGTAACTGAAGAGGAGGGAGGGAGGGAGAGGGGGCTTCTCCTCTGGTTCCTGCTGACGGTCCTCTGCAGTATCCTGAATGTCAGAGTCCAGCCCTGCCATGCAGCACCTGGCAAGGTCGTCTTGTCTTTCCCCTTGAGCCCTGCACTCCTCAGTGCCCTGGTGCTGCCGGGGGCCTAATTTTACATTGCATTTGTTCCATTGCTGGGGACAGGTTCAAGCTGTTCCGAAGCCTTT
Source organism: Hemiprocne comata (assembly GCA_020745705.1). Classification (NCBI taxonomy): domain Eukaryota; kingdom Metazoa; phylum Chordata; class Aves; order Apodiformes; family Apodidae; genus Hemiprocne; species Hemiprocne comata. The sequence continues at coordinate 11,824,683 of CM036604.1, forward strand.
CAGTAGTTAGCCTGAAATATGGAATTCACAATGACAATGCTGTTACCAGAAAGCATAGACACAGTAATTCCCACCCACAGCAGCAATAACTGTCACATGGTGCCACACAAAGTACATAAATTAATAATTAAAAACCTTGAACAGGCTTTGGAAGAGCTGTGCTATTATGTGCATCAGAACCTGGATAAATCACAAGCAATTCAGAAGTATATTCCCAGGTTCACTCATAACCATCATGGTATTTGGAGTCCCTTTGGGAGCAATAAACGACAGAGAGTCCATATTATAAAAATAAACACGAACTTAAGTGGCAAAGATTCATTTAAACCAGAAGGGAAAAGACTTCACTACTTACACTATCAGTTTAACGTAAGTAGAGCAAGTTTTACGTTGGAATATATGCCCAGTGCTAGGAGCAGGAGAGCACAGTGGGGGGGAAATGGTTGGCAGTGTCTGCATCTCCTTGAAGCTATTTGCCCTATAACAACTATGTTTTTTCTAACTAAATTCTGCAAAATATGAGCCCTCAAAGTGCTGTTCCATAGTGAAAATAAAAGGCAAAATGTAGCTGTTTGTGACCCCAACACTCTTATTCAGCCTTTTCCTAAGTGAGTGACTACGACCCCCTATATACAACACTGGGAGATTGTCATAGGTGTCATGGAATTCAGTGTTGCCTCTAAAGCCTCAATGCCTTGGGCTATATGGGACTCCCAGCACTCACTTTAAAATGTGAGATTCCAGTCCTTGTGCTCACAGTTAAGAGCTGACTGTGTGACTCCTGGTACTCTGAGAGCAGCAGGCAAACTCAGTCATTATTTATTGATCTTAATGGTTTTAAGCCACTTGACTAGATTTTTAGAAGCCTGATTTTGAAGCTTTTTTCTGAATAAGGATTTAACATTTTGCCTCCAAAAAAGCTTGTTAAGTTTAAATGACAACAGGCTTTTCCTGTCTTTCTCCCCCTCCCATCCTTTTTGTTCCTTTGGTAAATCCCAGCTTAGAACATTCTGTAGCACAGACCAACAAAATAACGATAATCAAAAAGTACCACCAGGCCAAGTGGGAAATGCTGTCACCCCTCAGATGGCTTTGGGCTGGGGGGAGTGGGCACAGCTTGGCTGGCTGGTTAGAATCTTGGCAAACTGGAGAAGGGACTTGGAAGAGCCAAGAGGCAGAGGGAACGCCAGCGCTTGTGAGCAGGCCTGCCTCACAGCCTGGGAAAACTATCCAGAGGCTTGAGCTAACAAGCCTTTCCCTGGCAAAGCACCTGGTGAGTGCAGCCCATCCCATCCAGTGGGAACTCTGTCTGGGTGAGGGCTACCAGGTTTGGGCTCATAATGCACCCGTCACTATTTCTGCCCACAAACGCCACCTTTCCTCAGATCTTAACTGCATCTTGCCTCTGATGTCAGCTCCTCCTTACAGGCTCCGTTTCAATTAGCTCCCCAAATAAATACAGTTCTGATGTGTGGTCTCATGGTGGGTTATTGAACTGGCTCCAAAATACTTTTCAGCAAGAAGCAGCAAACTTTCCTCTGGGTTATTGTACCCTGTAATTCACTTCACACTTCTGATGTAAAAACCCCGCAGGGTAAATATACACAAGGACTTGTATTTTGCTTGATAGCAGTTTTTTTCTAATCTCTTGAAGAATTAACCTTAACATTTTTATTGATGGAAGACAGAGCATGTCTGGTATGTGCAGCACAGCTCTGCAGCTATGTGCAATCTGCAGTAGTATCAGCAGATGGAGCTAAGTGAGAAAAGAAAGGTTTGAGCGGTTGAGTGTTTCTCCCACGGTGCAGGTTCAGCTCTTGATTTGACCCGATTAGGGTAAAACTTCTCCTTTAGTTTCTGATGTTTTGAAAGTAGTATAGGAACTAGTTATGTGTAGGTCTGCCAGCACGATACCCAGTGGAAAACTGAGACTTTTGGAAAAGTGAAGACTTGGAGGCAGGTTAACCTGAGAGACGAAGTGTACTGGGGAAGGGAAAGAGGGTAGTTGTGGTGTTTTTCTGGGGAGAGAATGATAAGAAGAGTAACCTGAGAGGGTAGCACTAGGGGTTTGAGCACTGAAATATTCATTCCTTCTCAGTGAGCCCTGGAAAGTTACTGAGCTGGGCATGAATTATCCACAGTATCTCAGAGTACGTGCTCTCGCAGTGACAAGCCTGGGAGCAGAGTCAGGAAGCAAGTGTGGCAGCGGTGCCATCGCCACTGCCCGGCTGGCGCTGCCGGCTGCGCCCACCTCGGGGCTGGGGAAAGCCCGCCCGAGAGCTCAGCAGAACCAACAGGAGCGTTGTCCCCACCCCGTGACCTTGTGCCAGGGGACTTGTCTCAGCCCCGGGAGCAGAGGATGGGAGAGCAGAGGAGACCAGCAGCACCCACGGGCCTCCAAACAACTCACAGCAGTTGGTTCAAGGTGCTGGTACTGGAGCTGCAATGGTAAAGGACAAAGGAGATAGCATTAAACCCTTCCTACAATTCAAAGAAACTGAGAATATTTCTTTGTTTAGTGTCTTTAATTATTTTTAGCTCTTGCTGAATGTTGCTCTATGTAGATGCTGTTTATTTTGGAAGTTGCTGCATTCTAGTGGTCAGCAAACACATCTTGGTGTGGTTGCAAGCTCTCTTGAATGTCATGTGGTGAAAGATGACTGAGAAAGGCAAGGTCTGGTTTAATATGGTTACTTCTGTTTCTGCATTTGTTCTAGTTTCAGCATCCAAAGTTTAAAACTTTACCAGGAATATTTTGCATGTAAAGAATAGAGAAAGAAGAACAGTTTAACATTATTCCAAGCTTTCTCTGCTATTACCTGTCTTCCTCCCTTCCTGAGTCTGTGTTGGGTGTGACAAGGCCAGCATGGCTCTGCAGGATGGAAGTTTGAGGGCAGAGGCTGGCAGGCATGTCTCAGTTCTCACACAATACACTCTACACCTTTAGTATATGACCAATGGTACCAACAAATCTAAATGACATGAATCAGGTGTTTTAAGGATGCACAGAGAGTGCACAATATACACAGCTTAATCAGTTATTAAAGCAGCATTTGGGTGGATATGCTGGGCCCTTCACTGCAGGCGTTCTGGGGGAGGAGGAGCTCGGCAGCAGGAGGATGCACTGTGCTCTCTCCTCACCGGTCCGTGCAGAGGGGACTGTGAAGGGCTGGCCATGCCTCGCTCCTCCTGGTGTGCTGGAGACCATTGCAGTCAGAAATTAAATAAGTAAGATCTTTTCATGAAAACAGCTAAAAATTCTGAAGATACTCAGTTTCTCTGAAAGTTTTCAGAAGGTGAATATAAAAAGCAGAAGAGTGGGTTTAAAAAGCCCTCTAAAACTAGCTTTTTTACAGTCCATTACTGCAAACAAATTATGCCTGTAGTGCTCAGATCTGTCAGTCAATGCAACTGGCAAACAAACGGATGCTTTACAGTTGTAATTATCCAAATGTTCCACACTTAGCATATAAATATTAAATCCTCATAAATAATGTTGTCAGGCCTATTTGATTTCAACTGTATTGTATTGTTGTTAAATGAAAAAACCCACTATATTTAAATTTATTCCCCTTGCAGTTCCATTGTTCAGCTTTATTTTGATTTCTTTTAAAAGAAAAAGAGAAAAGCACATCCATCCTATACAGCAAGCTACAGCCAAAATAAATGCACATCAAATAAGTTTATTTAAACAGACATGCTCATAAAATGTTAACAAGACACCAAATAATTACAGGAAAAGGCTAAAGTCCAACTCTATATGGAGTCCAAAGGTCTGAGTTGTAGTTAAGACAGAGGTAAAATAAAATATGCATTGACAGTAGAGCACCAAGCCTTCTATAATCAGTGATGCATCAATTTTTTTCAGGGCAAATAAACTTCAATGTGCTAGTGAAGTTGTATCCAAATCACATAGTGCTTTGCCATAAAATATGTAGAATAGATTAAAATGGGGTTTACCATTCAAAATATTATCCTCTTACATTATTTTTTTCCCACTTCCATTTTGACACCGGCTAAGTTGCTTACTACATTATGGTGCGTTAAATGTGACCGTTCCTGCTACAGAGAAAAACACATTCTTATTACTTGCAAACTAATTATCTTAGTTTACCTAAACCAGGTTATGCTGGTCACCTTAGGGCCCCCACAGGATTTCTCAGCAGGAAGCTGATGGGCCCTTTGCTCTCTCCTGTCCTCTGGAAGGGTCTCGGTTACACAGGATGCCATCCCCAGCACATGTAGGGAGAGAGTTGGTGTCTTGAGGAGTGGGTTACTGCAGGATTATGCTGCTAGTGATGCCCTTCATCCCTGCGCCTTGATACTGCTGGTTAGCAGTGCTGGTTAGCAGTGCCAGTTTGTTCTCCTCTCTCATGCACAGGGTACCCTACTAACATTAGCTTGGTGGAGACTTAAGGGCCAAAGAGCTTCTTTGCACTTACTCTCTCTTTATTGCTATTTCCTGCTTAAAGAAAGGGTTAAAACACTGAGTAGAGTCTCCTTCAGCTGTCCTCTCTATGGTCTGCCTTGCAGAGCAGTGTCTAAGGAGAGGTCCTGGTGTCCCCTGCTTGAGGGTGCACGGGGACGTGAGGTTCCCAAGGCTGGAAGGGGACAGAGTGTCCCTGCCAAAGCCAGGAATGCTCTGGCAGCGCAGGCAGGGGCTGCCCCATGGGTGCAGGTGTCCCTGGAGGTTCTGGCTCCGTATTGGGGTGTCTGGCTCCTCTCTCCCTTTGTACTTGATCTGTATGGATGCTCAGTGGAGAGGAGTTTGGCTTTTCCCTGGGTTCGGGCAGCTTCCAAGCAATGCTTTACCTCTGATGTTAAGAAGCTCTTTCTTCTGGCTGCAACTTAAAACTTAAAAATGTGACCAGAAGGTACCTTCTGCTTTAGCCACTAGGAATAAAAATAAAGGATGGTTTAAGATCCCATGCTTTTAAACTGCTCTTATGATATTTTTAATGCTAAATGGTAGATTTTTGACATCTTGGCTGTAATCAGCTGTCCTTCGTTGTTTATTTTATCAATATTATTTAAATAAAGGATGCAGTCGTCTTGTCTCCACCTGCTGGAGACCTGCAGGTCTGGGCTGTGTCATGCTAGAGAAATCCGGTTACCATTTTAATTTTCATTCCAAAGTACAGATCTGACAGATATTATTTGCACAGGATAGCGCCTGTAAATATTCTAGGTATATTGGGGCTGTAGGATGGTGACCAGGATGTATATGTTGACAGATGCTCCTTTTTAAGTATTGTACTGTAGTGAAACCAAGGCTGAAATTCAGCCTGTTTGTGTTTTGTGGGGTTTTTTTGTTTGTTTTTTAAAAGATGCCTATATGATTCTATATAGTTTTAGAATATATAAACAAGATTTAAATTGTTTTCCCTGGGCACTGACAGGATTAGAACAGCAGTTTCAGAGGTGAAAGGCCTGTAATTAATACATCATGCCAATCAAATCCCATCAGTGAAACACATTTCATTAATATTTGGTTTTTCACTGTTAAGCCATATTATAAACATTTTAGCAGTTCACATCTGTCTCTCATAGAACAATTGTAATTGAAATTAAAATGCTTTTTTCCAATATAATTATATTTTAGAAGTATACATTCTTGCTGGTGGACACATGAAGTTTTCAGCTGTGTATCTCAGAGCACTGAAAATTCGGTTTAGCCACCAGTAACAACAGCTTTGTACGTCTGTCACCTGCCAAAGGGAAACAAAATGTTACCCTGAAATTTCCTCTTCATCTTTACCATGTTTTGCCCTTCATATATCCTGCCATCTACCTCTTCCCAGCCTTTTCAGCGTTTAAATTCAGGCAGTTTAAGCCCGTCTTTGCCCTGCCCAGTCCCTGACTGGCGCTGACCCATCCATGCCTGTGGCAGACAGTGACATCTTCCTTTCCAGGAGCAGTGGGGTCCCAGGGTCATCATATCTGTCCTCAGGTGATGGATCCAGAGAGATCTGGAACTAACAACAGTTTCTTCAGCAAGCAGTGGCTGCTCTGGCAACAGCGGTGCTTTAGGATTTCATAACAAAATGTTGACGTTGTGCAACATTTCTCAATCTTTTTTGGCTAATTGAGCTTGAAAATTCGAAGTCTTACAGGCTTCCCAGCTGTCTTTCCCCATTTTAACTGCAGCGTTTTAATATCTTATCAATTTCTTATATTCAAATACCTTATTTTAATATAATATTTTACTAATTAACCACACCTTTTCTTAGCATCTATGATCATAGCTACTTTTTCCCACACAAAGCCAAGGAAAAGAATCTCTAGAATATATAGATATCAGAAACAAAATTATAAACATGCTGCATGCTGTCTGATGTATAATGATAGCTTGAAAACAGCTAATTGAGGTTTCATGCTTTCCTTGTACTCTGTTGTGAAATTCCTCCATGTGATAAAGGGACTCTGAATGTCTGTGACCCCTACTCCAACCACTTCACCAACTTCCACAGCCGAGGAAGAGAAGGACGTGAGAGCCCCTTTAATGTGCTGTATTGGCCTCCTGAGTAATCTTATAACCTGTCATATAAAAAATCGGTATAACAACACATCAACATACTCCGTCTTTCCCAGCTTTTATGAGCAATAGGGTTATTCCTTGACACCAGTAAAAATTAAGACCCAGGCGCTCGGGTGCTGTCGGTGTTTCAGAATCTGAGCCGAGGTGTCCGTTCCCGCAGATCCCGGCTCTGCGGGCAGGAGCAGCCCGGGGGACCGGGGGTCCCACACCGTCGGCCGGGGCTGCCGGGGCTCCCGCACGGCCGGGAAGCGGCGCGGAGCCCGCAGGGGGAGCGGGGAAAGCCCGGCCCCCTCTTGCCTTTATTCTTTTACCTCTCCGAGCCGTGCTTAAGCGAGGCCGGGGGTCCTAAGCGGAGGCTGCGGGGGGCGGGGAGGGGTGCGGCGCTCCCCTGCCGCGGAGCTGGGCTGTCCCCCGGTGGAACAGCCCGGCTGCTCCAACCCCTCCGCTGTGGCCAAATCCAGGACTGGAAATGAGGTTATCGATTTGTTTATATGATGGGTTTCCGAGGGCTGTGTGGGGGGTTTGTTTGTTTGTGTCTTAAATCGGGCTTAAACAGTGCTACGGATTGAACGGGAGTTCTGTCGAACTCTCGCTCCGTGGAGAACTGGCTGAATAAATCAGAATTTCTCCAACGAAATTCGCTGCTTCAAAAGTATAAGACCATCAAGTAGTGGGGGGCGGAAGGGGGTGTGTGGATGGCAGGCTATCCCCCAAGCTTTCAGGTGACCGAGACTATAACCGAATGCATTCGCATCTGCAGGGATCCCATTGAAAATCAGACTTTGAAGTTCTCGATCCAGTGCTCCGGTTACCTGCTTTATAGTCCCTTTCCACCCAGATTCAAAGGGTCCTCCAAATCTGGGGTAACTGTGGATGTTTCGATACACTTTTATCGGATAACCCAATTGTTATTGGGGAACACTTTCCCCTGTGTGTTATTCAAATATTGAACTTCAGAAATGTCCAGGAAAATCTCTACGGGAAGAGCACACCCGAGGCTTGGGCTAGAAGCTGGCGAATCAGCTCCAGTCCCCTCTGACTCTTCTCCCCCGATTTCCACACGCGGAGGTACAAGATACCAAAACGTGGAACGGAGGCAAAACCGGGCACCGCAACTCCAGCGAAAATGGTGCAAATCCCTCATTCTGACCCCAAATAAAAATGCTAAAATAATTAGAGGAGCAAATCTGTAGCGCGCGGAGGAGTGTCAAATGGGCTCATCTGTCATTGTCTAAATGAGGCTGAGGGTGAAAGTGTTTATTGTTCGTGATAACCTTTGAGCCCCGGGATCAGAGGATTTCTTTAGGAAAACACCATTAGAAGGGATTCCTCTTCAACTCGATGCCACAGCTGAGTTTATATAAACTTGCGTTCCGAGATAACTAGAAATAGTAAGCTTTGTGCTTATTAATAACGGGAGAAAAATCACCGTGTTCCTGCGCGCCTGCCAGTGTCCCGGCCGGGCCGGGCGGCAGAGCTGGTGCGGTGGGCAAAGCCCCGGTGCTGGCGCTCGGAGCCCTCCTGCCTCCCAGACCTCCGCGGGCTGCTCCAGGTCTCGTCTTGCCAGCACCCAGCGTGCCAGAGAGAAACGCAGACATGCCAGAGAAAGAGAGAGGACAAGAAAATGCTGCCAGAACAGCCTGCAGCTTCGTGTGCATCTTCAGAGTGATCAGTTGGCATCAGGTGAGAACATGTCATGCTGGGGAATTACATCACGCACCCACTCTGCATGACAAGCTGCCAGGCGTGTGTGTCCGGGAGCTGGAAAGCAGCAGCCTGTGAGCAGGATAGATCTGAGCGGAGCGAGGCAGGAGCGGCTCGGGGCCGGGGGCTCTTGGTGGAGAGGGGACCTCCGGGTCCCCCCGCCCAGGCTCCCGCTTTGCGATATTCTCAGGGATTCTTTGGCGTTATTCCGCTTTCTGTGCGGCACGCACGCCTCGGCGTTTTGCTTCCCTCTTGTTAATACCGCGTGTGCTCAGAGTCCCGAAGCAAATATTTCCACCCCTGCATTCTTTAATGACAGTGCAATAATCACTAATACAAACCAGAAAGGAGCGCTCCGCTCTTCCAGGCAGTGCTCAGATCGGCGAGGTTAGCAGCACTATTTATTTGTGCGGTTTCTGCTATTTCCCTATTTTACGTGATTTTTTCTATTTACAAAGGCAGTTCAGGAGAGCCACAGCAGAAAAACCCCATCAGATAATGTAACGCAATTACCTATCGGCTGCATTTTCTCCTAACTATTCATGTATTTACATAAAAAAGCGATATCGTCTTGCAGGCAAACCCTTCTGTTCTTTCTCGCCAAACTCATTTTTTCGTGTCTCCCCTCAAGAAGCACCGGGCAGAGCAGCCGCGCTGGGGGCAGCGGGGCTAGGTTCTCCCCGCACCGCTCGGGAACGAGCTCCAGTTGCGGGGGCGGCCAGGGCTCTGGGGGCTGCAGGGCCGCTCTGCCTGGGGAGGGGGCTCCGCTCCGGCGTCCCCCGCCCGCCGGGCCCCTCGGAGTGGGCGTTCGCCCCACTGCGCATCGGCCTCCTGCCAGGACGGGACCAGCCGGGGCCCGGGCTTCCCTGGGAGGGGATGCCCCGGGGGATCGAAGGGACCGGCCCGGTCTCCCCAGGACGGAGGGCACGCAGGGCTCGCCGGCGGACCGGTGTCTGCGCGGATCCGGCCAGTAGTGGCCGCGACCCTGCCTGGTCCATGCAGCCGCACCGGCCCGCGGGGCTCCGGGCGACAGGGAACGGTCTGCTGGGGAGAAGCACCACGCGTCGGGGGGCTGGGGGCCGGCTACGGAGCCACGCTGTCTCCGCGTGGAGAGATGCGAGGAAGGGCCCCCGGCACGGGAGGTGGCCCTTGCGCCGCCGGCCGCGGCGGACCCGGGACCGCGGGGGGCCGAGGGAGCCGGTTTCGAGGGACCCGGCGATGCGGGGAAGAAAGGAGAGCGGCTTGGGGAGGCCGCGATTCTGTCGGCAAGGCGGAGAAAAGCGTTAGTGGTAATGGAGAGGCTGTCCATCCCCAGGAGGAAACGATTTCTCGTTGTTGGAGTTTGTTTTCGGTTTTTTTCCTGAAAAAACGATTTTTATTTAGATTCCTTGATTAAATATAGAGAAATGATCCCGCAGAACGCCGGAAAAGCAGAGGAGAGGCCAGCTCCCCAGCTCCCTCCCCTCCGAGGAGCGGGCCCTCTCCGACGGCAACGCGCTGCCGCTGCCCTGGCCCGAAGGCTCTAGCTCAGCTCGGCACGGGCAGCCCGCCCGCACCGGGAGCCGGGGCTGCTGCTGGGGGCGGCGCGATCTGCGAGTGCTGGGTAGGGCCGGGCCGTGCCGTGCCGTGTCTCTCCCGCCCGTCCCCCCTGCTCCGAGAGAAACGCCGAGGGCCCGGCCCGGCCCGGCCCGGCCTGGCCCAGCCCAGCCCGGAGGTCTGCGCTGGCCCGGTGCCCCCGCCTGGGCTGCCGCACGCACCTGCCAGCTCGCGGGAGAAAAAGCGGAAGGTTCGGGGTCGCCTTGTCCCTTCTCGTCCCTCTGATGCACCGCCCCGCTCACGCCTGTGCGGGAGAGGCGGCTCTCCAAGCGGGTCTCTGCGGTAGCATGTCTCGCAGGCAGGGTCAACCTCGGGACGGGCAGCGATGGGGCTCCGGCCGTGCCCCCGGGGTACCTGCCCTGTCGCGGCGCGGGGGAGGCCACCGAGGCGGGCGCGGCCTTGCCGCGCCGGCCCAGGCCGCTTCCCGGGAGCTGTGAGGCCCCACCAGAGACGGGATCCCGCAGGGACCGGGCGGGGGGAGGGGGGCGCGGCGCGGCGACCCCGCTGATGAAAGGCTGTGCTCACAGGCGCGCTCCGCGCTGGCAGGTCCCCCTCATTCCCCCCGCGGGTGCACATGTCAGAGTTCACAGACCTGGCTGCTGCCTTTACAACACTGAGCTGTAAAAGAGCGGATATTAAACCCGTATAATGGATCCAACTCCAAGGAGAGGTTAAATTTCCCAGTGAAACGAAGGTATTTGTCCTGAACTGGGATAAGACCCCCCCAGCCGGGAAACCCGCGGAGCCGTCAGAGCCTGACGGTAAACTCTGCCCCGCAGCTCTGCACCTGGCACCGGCTGCCGTGGGGACACATGTGCGCGCCACGCCGCTGCCAGCGGGGCTCGGCCTGCCCGACCGCCCCGTCGGGTCCCGGCCTCGCCTGGCGCGCAGGGAGCCCCAGGAGGGCGACTTGGCCTGGTGGGGCGGCGACCCGGTTGGAAACGAGAGGGCTCCGCTTTGGTCCCATCTGAACCCGGAGCCCGGAGACTCGACGCCGGCGGCCGCCATTACTGCCCCGGGGCCGGGCGCGATGGCCGTTCCACAGCGCGTCTGCGTCTGCTGTTTGCCCGGGACTGTGCCGGTAGCACGGGCCGGGCTCGGGCTGACCCGGGCGGCCAGGCAGCGGCAGACGGGGCGGCCGGTGCCGCCGCCAGCGCAGTCCTCTCCGTGAGTGCGGCTCTTACGACTTGTGCCCGGCGCTGGGCGAGCTGGCCCGCGAAGAGAGGGAGGACAGCGCGGGGCTGCGTCTGCCGCCGCGGAAGGCACTGGGCGGCTGAGCGGCCCAGATGGGACCTTGGTGCCGAGGCCCGTCCCAAGGGTCCCTCGTGGGGGCAGGGGGTTCGAGACCCCCAATCGCCGAGGCCGCACGGCGAGGCGCTCCGGCGGCGGATGGGGACGCGGAGCCCAAGTCTGTCTGCCGCGCTGCCCTCAAAAATCCACTTAAGAAAGATGAAGGCGCATGCAAATGTGTGGCGCCTCCTTGCTTGTGCCTTTAATCATAGTAAATTGACTCTAGTTCCTCCAGGCCCCCCGAAAATGCACACAGCGCGTACCGCACCACAGCAGAGCTAGAACTCCCATCGCGCCGCGCACTCACACGCGCACCCGCCGCCTTCCCCGGGGCTTTCTGGCTGCTCGGAGCGGCTCCGGCGCTCCGTGTGATCCAGCTTTCTCAGCAGTTTTCCTACCCAAAAACTGCCGTGAAGGGAACAGCGCGCAGAGATAGCATCAGGCTGCCTATATCAAAGAGACCCTGCTTAATTAAAATACCGTCTCGGTGTTCGCCGCCTTTCACGCGGCGCGGCCTCAGACCGCGGTCTGCCGGCCCGCTCCCCCCGAGACACCGCGGGGGTTTCCCGGCTCCCTGGGCGGGGGTCGGGCCCTTGGAAGGGCCGGGCTGGCACTGAGCGCGGCGGGACCCGGGCGCAGACCCCGCCGGCTCCAGCCCGCTTGGCACCGCCGCGGCCCCTGGGCCGGCCCCGGTTGGCCCGATCCCCTGCTCCAGGGAGTTGCAGGGCGAGGACGGATCCTCTCCAGCCGGGGCGCAGCCGGTCCGGTGGACAGGCCGGTCCCCGGGGGGGGGCGATGCGAAGCTCGGGGAGGCTCCGCATGGTTCACGGCACGCGTTTGTTTGCGCTACTGAGCAACAACAGCCCGATAATTTATTGTTATTGTTATTAGTAACTACACTTTGCAGCTCGCTTACATTTATCCTTCCGACGGAGGGAGAGCGGGCTGAATCAGTCATCGCCGAGCGCACCCGGTGGCGGCTCTTCCTGTGTAGGGGCCGCTCTGCCGAGGCTCCCGGCCGGCGAAGCCGGACGATGTGGTTGCCCCGCTGCAGCGGCCGTCGGCGGGGAGGCACCTAGGGCGCCGTCGCCGAGGACTCGGTGGAAGCCGCGGGCTGCAGATCCGTTCTGCGCAGCGCCCGGAACGCTGGGGGAGCTCCGCGGGTCGCTGGCAGCCGCGACAAGCTCGGCCCTAGTCCGCCGTGCAGCCAGGCCGGTGCCCCCGGCACTCCTCGGGCAGTGATGCTTCGGCGTCGGCCGCTGTCGGGCGGGAAAGGCCGGGGCTCCGCAGGGTAGCGAGGCGCAGAGTCCAGCTGTGTGGGGAGAAATACAAGATACAGTGAGTCGGTACCGCCGTGGCTGCCCCGCCGTCAGGCCGCCGCAGACGAAGCTGGCGGCCGCGCACGGCGAGGCGGAAATGCGGTCCGCCCCGTCTAGGAGTGGGCACCGCTGCCGGCAGCGGCGGGGCAGCACGAGGATGGCCAGTTCCTCCCGCCCCGAGCCGCGGCGCCTGCCGCCCGGCCCCACGGGCGCTGCTCTCCTCGGCTGACCCTGGTCCGCTCCCGGCCCCGCTGCCGCCGCTGTGCCGCCGCGCGCCGGCAGGGGGCAGGCTGCGCCCAGCGCCCCGCCGCAGCGGGCCGGGGTCAGCCCAGCCGGGGGAACCCGGCGAAGATGGACCTGGTCGGGCCCTGCGCACTGCGGTTGTCGCCTTCCCCGGCTGGGGGGCACCCCCGCACGGACGGGTCCGGCAGCGCAGCCCGTGGGGGCTCTACGGCTGCACCGCCCGCCCCGCATCAAGGCAGCAAAAACCGCACCCTGAGGAGCACCCCACCAGGGCAGCACCCCCGGCTCCCAGCGGGTCCACGCCCGCTGCAGCCGGGAGAACGGACGGTGCACGTCGATACGGCGGGGAGCCTGCCTGCAGGCAGCCGGGACGCAGAGAGCTCGGCTCCGGAGGAGGGTTCCTTCGCTCTCGCTGCAGAGCGGCCCGGGGCCCCCGCGCCAACACCGAGCGGGGCGGTTATGCCGCTCACACATCTGCGGACCCGTGGGGGGGGTTTCGCCGCTGAGCCCCCGCAGAGCTCCCCGCAGCGCTTGGCACACGCGGGCTCTGCATTGGGCAGGACCGACGGATGAGGAGAAGAGACCGGGCTCCTCATCCCGACGGAGCGGCCCCGCCGCGGGAGTGTTTGGGCGAGCCCGGCCGCGAAGGCTCCGCCGGCGGGCTCAGCTTCTGTTATTTATTCCGGTGCCTCATTCCTCCTTGGCTTGTTTAGGAAATGCAGAATTGGGACTGGCTGCATTTCTTGCTTGACTCTCGAAATTAAAACAAAACACCTCAAAACAAATAGATTTGACTTGCAAATATATAGAGAATTAGAACCAAGCCACGGGGAGGTGGGGTTGCGTTAGTCTTGGTTTGGTTCTATTTCTGTGATGGTTTTGTGCGTGGGTGTTTTAATTGTATTTTGTTTTTCGTTAAAAGCACTATATAAACCGAATATAACACCTCATCGAATTGTTCTCGGGATAAGAGGCAGGGATAACAATTATCCGGTGCAGTGTTCGTATACACACACGGCAAGAAGCAACAAATCTTTGGTGTGGTATTTGTGAGTAGAAGACCACGAACAAAAATTGAATTATTGCTGCGGGTGCGAGGTTGGGAGGGTTCCCTCTCCGCTCTCGACTGTCCCGCCACGCAGCCTTGCTTCTTTTTCCTTCTTTTTCAAAATGAGAAGCTACAAAAACCGCTGCGGGAAAAGGGGCTCTAATTTTCCTCGCAATTGTAGAATATAAATTGAGGGAAGCGCTGTGTGATGGAGAGCACTGAATCCTTACGCGAAAAAAAGAAAGGAACATAAAAAATTAATATGAGCGAGAAGGTTTTTCTTCACCGTTTGAAATCTAAGCAGCTTTTATCTTGATCTCAAAATTAAATAATCATATATTATTTTTTCAGCATTAGCTACAAAGGTTTTCAGATTTGTACTGTCCAGAACAAAAACCAAATAAGCTGTATTACTGAAAACCCTTCCAAAAATATTTAACTAAAACATAATAACGAATTTATTTCAGAGATGTTTCTATACAAAAACAGCATTAAAGGGAGGCTTTATCTTAAGACCCAGAAAAAGAAGCATTAAGTAATTCAAGTTAACACTTGTCCTGCTTATTAAATATCAATATTTTCGGAGCATTACAAAATAAACTCCCTTCCTTTGGCAGGGTCACAGCATATCACGGGTCACATTAAGTAACTCCGCACGGAATCCTTTCCGGATTTTTATTTCCTCAGATTTAGATTTTTAACGGTATCGGCAGAAAAACAAAAACGAAAGGAAAGCTCTAGATGTGGAATTTCAGGCGCTCTCCCTCTAGCACGGGGAGAGCGGTGGTTATCGCTTCTCTCATTTGTTTTGTTTCCTAAGACGGAAAAAAAGAGCGCAGCGTGTTCGAATGTGGCTGTTTCTGCACACGCACGTTGTGCGCAAATACACGCACCGCGCACACCCGCGGAGCTTCTCCGCGTTCCAACGCTTTAGCGATCAAACGCGCTAAAGGGCGGCACGCCCGGAGCTCCGAGGAGCGGGGCCGCTGTCAGTCGCCCCTGGGCAGCCGCTGCGGGAGGGTTCCGCAGCCCCCGCTCAGCCTGGTCGCGGGGTCGCCGGACGCTCCCCCGGGGCCGCGCCCGCCACTGCCCCACCGACCCCGCGGCCGGGCCCTCCCCAGGCAGCCCCGCCGCGACGGTGCAGAGCCGCCCGGCACGAAGGGCAGACGCGGCGCGACCCCGGCGCCCCGTCCCGCGTCCCCGCCGGCCGCCCCAAGGGCTGGTCTCGCCGCCACCTGCCCGCGGCCCGGGGGGACGCGCGCTGCTACCTACCCCGGGGCAGGGCCGGAGCCGGGAGCCGCCGTCGGGCCGAGTGCGGGGCGGCCGCAGTCCTGCTTGCCGCGATCCTCGGGGGCCGCACTCACTGTCCCCCGGCCCCGACCCCCAGTGCCGCTCGGCCACCCCAGGGTGCGCGAAGCCGGCCCGCCCTGGGCGCTGCCGCGCTTCGAGGGCCGCGGGGGCCCGGCGGGGCCGGGGCACTATTTGACGTCGAGGAGACGGATCACCGTGGCGCAGCGATACGGCGCGCACCAATGGAGTTCAAATGTCAGCAAGTTTGAGGAGGGGTGAGGCGCCGGGGGGTGTGTTCCTCCGCCGCGGCCCCTGCTCTAAACGGCGCGGCTGCTCTGGGCCGCCGCATGGCACATGGGCTGCGGAGCGCCGGGGAAGCCCCGCCGCCCCGCCCGGCCCCGCTCCGCCCGGCCCGGCCCGGCCCCGGGAGGGCCCTCCGCGGAGGGCGTGGGGCTCCGGCGCTGCCGGCGAGCAGGTGACACCGCGGGCTGCCCTGCGCGGCATGTGCGCGCCCGCGTAGCGCGGACTGCCCCCATGGGCAGCGGTGTCGGCTCGTTTCTCTGTCCCCCGTCTCTGGAAGCCCAGGCAGGAAACGCTCCTCATGTCTCCCAGATAAAAATAAAAGCGTCTCCCTCCTCCCGGCCGCGGAGCGTCCCCGCGCTCGGCCAGACGCGGGGCTGAGCCGGCCCCGCTGCCCGCCCCATGGATATCGCAACAGGTCCCGAGTCCTTGGAAAGGTGCTTTACGCGGGGCCAGTCGGACTGCTCAAAGATGCTGGACGGTATTAAAATGGAAGACCACCCTCTGCGCTCGGGTCCGGCCACGCTAGGAGTGCTGCTGGGTGAGTTGCCGTTCGCTTCTCGGCTGCGCCAAGAGCCGGCCCCGCGCTACGCTCGGTGCCCGGGGCTGCGCTTCGTGTCCCGGGCTGCCCTCGGCGGTGCCGGGCCGGGCTGCAGCCTCCTCACCCCGCGCTGCCGGCGGGCGCCGAACTTTCTCACAGACGTTTGCATGGCGTGGGCTCGGAGGGACCGTCTAGCTCGCTGTCGCCGAGCTGCGGGACCGGGAGGGGGGCTGCGCTGCCCGTCGGCTGTCGCGGGGCTGGGGCCAGGGGAGCGGGGCTGGGGTCGGGCTTGGGGAGCGGGGCCGGGGCAGGCGTCTCACGCCGCTGTTTGCCGTTCGCAGGGTCGGACTGCCAGCACCAGGCCGTCTGCGAGGGCTGCCAGCGGCCCATCTCGGACCGGTTTCTGATGCGGGTGAACGAGTCCTCCTGGCACGAGGAGTGCCTGCAGTGCGCGGCGTGTCAGCAAGCCCTCACCACCAGCTGCTACTTCCGGGACCGAAAGCTCTACTGCAAGCAGGACTACCAACAGTAAGAGCCCAGAGCCCGGCGGAGCGGGGAGGCGCCGCGCCGGGGCCCGCGGCTGCACGGGGGCCGGCCCGGCTAGCGGGGACCCCGCGGCGCGCTGGGGACGGGCGACCGCGGGCGGGACCGGAGAAGCTTTGAGCCGCAGCTCCGGTCCCGAGCAGGGACCTGCCCCCGCCCGGGGCTCCGCAGCGCTCGGGCCCGCCGCGGCCCGGGACCCTGAGGCGCCGTCGGAGCGGGCGGCCGCGGAGCGGCCGTTCTACCCAGCACTGCCCCTCTCGGCTCGACCCGCCCGGGCTGTCGCGGCCCGGGCAGCGCCGCTCTCGGAGCTGCCCGGCAGGGCCCTTCTGCCCGGGGCGAGCCCTGTCCCGCCGCAGCCCGGGAGCCCCGGGGAGCGGCCCGCGGAGCGGCGCTGCAGCTGCCCGGCGGCGGGGCCGGCCGTCGAAGCTGTCCCGCCGAAGCGGGGCCGCCGTCGGGTGCGAAGGGTGCGCAGGCGGCCGCGGCGATGCCCGCGGGGCCCAGCCACAGGGACTGGCGCCGGCCGAGCCTGCGCGGCCGGAGGAGCCCGGCGTTGGCTCCGTCCCGCCCGGGCCGGGCGCTGCCCGCGCTTTATGTTATTTCGGCATCATCCCCAAAGTCGGGCTTTGTCGGGAGCGATCCCCCGCCGCGCCGCGTCCCTGCGCGGAGACAGAGCCCCTGCCCCGCGCCGGGTTTGTCCTCCCCTGCAGAAGCCTACTTCATGCTTGTCACCGAAATTGAGGATCCTTTTTGCGCCGGGAGGGGGGCGAACATGGGCACTTCAATCACTAGGACATAATATAGCTCTGCTAGAAGTCTGGCAACAAACAAAGAACAACAACTATTGGTTTGCATCAACTTTTGTCAGGCATTCAGCAGGCTTCCAAAAAGGCCTGAAGTGGCTTAGTGGCAACAATGTGCATTTCATAGCTACAGCATGAAAATCCATCTCCATGGAAACTGGTAGTAAATGCTAACATGACATGCTGAGTATAAATATTGTTAGGGTTATAACTCTTGTATAAATGGCCCAGATAAATGTCCCCCTGTTTAGGAATTACAACAAAACGTGTTATTTCATACTGCAGCCCTCACCAGCACGCTACCAGAGAGTCTGCCACGGGCTCGGGAGCTTCACATGAAAATAACCCGGAGCTGCCTCCGCTGGGATCCTGCCCGCGGGGCCGGGGCTGCAGCTGGAGCTGCGTTTTCTCATACCCCGTGTAGGGAGCATGTCCACGGTCTTTGTCTTTTACTTCTAAGTGAAATAAAACACTCCGTGGAAGCTTTAGTTGTAGATCAATGAAACTTCTGCCTCTGTAGGTAGTACTACCTCAGATATTTTTGTTAATTAGGAAAGAACTTAGGATAGTCTTTAGGCTACCTGTAAAAGCATTTTTTGGGAATGTAAATATTTACTTTAATTACAAGCAAATGTACCCTCTAAGTCCCAACTTTAGTTTCTGTAAAATAAAGCATAATGCTTCGTGACTTAAAAAGTGAGATTGTAGACTATTGCTTTGTTAAAAACAAAAATACTTTTCTGACTGGAAATAGAAATGTCCCTCTTTCAGAACTTTCTGTTTTATCAAAGGTGTCCAATTGTATAGGGGGAAATGGGGTAACCAGGCTGACGAGCAATAAAAAGATATCAACATGTTATCCTTTGTTGAATCCCAGCACCTAGTGTGACATTACATGGTGCCCTGCTGTGTGTGCCCCTAAGGACTGACAGCAGCAGCAGCCCTGGGAAGGGGGGGGACATGGTAAATCAAAATTTGTTTTCTCTGAAATTTTATTATCCCCGAAGAGCAAACATGTGAAACTATGCTGACATTGTTTGTGTGCTTTCTCTGTCTTGCTGCCTTTTAGGCTTGGAGAAATATTATTTCATGATAGTTAAAGGATAAAAATAGCTCTTCATACATGCAAGCAGTTCTCATGGGCTGTGCGATGCAGATGATCGGTTTTATCAGTAAGAGTGTGGAGGGAGGAGTGAAGCCATGAGCAAGTTGTTTAAGTCACCTCCAGAGTGCTGGTAGAGCTGTCGTCCTGTGCTGTAACATCTTGGGATGTGAAATGCCTACATGCTAAGGGAGCTCTGGAGCAATGAGATGGAATCGTATTGGTACAGAGAGAGACCCGGATCAGTAAAATCAGATGCTTTTTGTTATCCTGAGTCCCACTTACAGATCTCTGGGGAAAAAAAAAAATTAAAAGATTACTTAAATATCTTAGTTACTGAAATATGCTTTAAATAGATTTTTCTGTACATAGTAATGTAATTTAAAGGTCAGATTTCTCCAGAACTCTCAGGACTATAATCAAGTGCTGTGTGTATATCTTTGGAACACTGGTGTCTCGTCTTTCTAATGAAAGCAAGCTTCTGATGGGTCAGATATCAGACCTTAAACCTTTCACTGGGTCAGGAATGATTACTGCCCATCCTTGGATGAGGGCATTTCACATTAGGGGGAAGGGTGAAAACTTTTTTTTTTTTTTTTTTTTTTACTTAAAATGTTCACTGTTTGAAACTACCCCTATGCTTGGAATGTTGGAATAAATCCTGGGGGAGATGGATTAGTGGCCCAAGCACAGTTTGAAGTAGTCAGAGGTGCCTGATAAGTGTAATTTATCAAAAAAATATCATCACTGCATTAGTGGGATCAGCATCTAAGCTGTGCATGTATTTTGGACTCTTTATACAAGTGATTGAACAAATTTTTGCGCAAGTACATCCTGATCTTTTGATTTAATGCTTTTACTTACTTTGCTAAAATTTAAGATTTTGAGGATCACAGGTGCATTTGATTGCAGGGTTTTTAAGATGAAAAAATTAGAGTAGTACAGTGGCACCAGGGAGGCTGCCTCTCACAAACGTAAGTCAGACAGAATCACTTTGATTTTAATGAGAGCTTTGCCCAAATTCCAGAATTGTTGCACATTTTGAACCTTACACTTAATGCTTCTTTAAGTTTTCTTTCTGACAAACAGAAATCTTCAGAATCAATGTTTATAAAAAATAGGGGGGTTGCGGTAGTTACATCCTGGTTCTTTGCTTAAATGAATTTATTTACCACTCATAAGAGTGCTTCCTGCTATAAAACATTAATAATTATAAATATTACTTTTTTTTTTTTGGTGATCGTGCTTTTCTGTTTTGTTTTTATCTCACTACTCAGTGTTATGTAACAATTTGCCCTAGTTATTGCTGATACTAAAAATTATATGCTATGTTTCAGGTTACATATTTATTATGTATGAAATACTTATGATTTCTAGAAAGATCTCTATTCCTATTCTAACTTTGAAAATAAAGGCTGTAAAAGAGGTAATTTGTTCAAGGGATGGGGCAGCAAACAAGCACAGTTGCTATTTCATAATTTTTCATTCAAGTTTTGCTTAGAAGGGGAGAGAGAAATACTTACCTTTTTGTTACAGCCTTCAAGATCTGTCAGGCATTGTTTTAGCATCATTACTGGATGCTATTGAAAAAGACTTAGTGTCTATTTCTGCTATGTCTATACTGTTGTTCATCTTGGAGTCTGTCCTTTTCGGTGACTGGACTTATTTTTTTACGTACAATCAGCACGGGGCAGCAAGTACCTCGCAGGAAGGAAGGAAAATGCTGCACAGCCTCGTTGCTGCAGGGAAATGCTGCAATCCCCAAATCTGGGAAATTCTTTCACAGGAGTGTAATTCAGAGCTGACGTTTCCTAGTGCAGTTGTATTTTATATTCAAAATAAGACAAAAGCTTCCTATTAGTAAGTGTCTCTTATTGTTGTGAATGTTATTTTTCTTGCAGCACGGACTGTGCTGTGGTGAGCACAGGCTGTGGCCATGGGCAGGACAGAGCTCCCAGGCTCTGCTGCATGCAGGGTGGGCAAGAACTGGTTGCTAACAGGAAGATTTTGAAATTATTTTCAGTTTTACCTTTTTGTTTTGTTTTAACTGAGAAGCACCCTCTGTGTCGTTAGGCTCACAAGTACAGTCCTTCATGCTCTGAGCTGGGTAAATGGTGTGGAGCAGCGGTGTCCCCTCCCTGGCGCTGGCCCCTCGCGTGGGGCTGGCACTGGCCCTTGTGCCTGTGTCACTAGGGAACTGCAGAATAACTGATTGAAACTTAAGTGATGAGGAGTAGCCCAAGCACATGCCCAGGACATGGAGTCATGATTAAAGTTATGTCATTCCCTAAAAATGCTTTCAAAAGTCACTGAAATACTCTGGCATTTTGCTGCAAATCCAACAGGCCCAGCACTACCAGCCACGCCGGCCTGATTAAATGTTCTCTGCAGGATCAGCCTTTCATAGCACCTCGAAGCACTTCCCAAAGCAGCAGCACTGAGGAAATGGGGCTGCTATTCCTGCTGGTTATGTCAGCAGAGCTGCAGGATGGGGCAGAGCCCCCAAGGTCCCCCCATGCCAGCAGGAACCGTCTCGGCAGCACCGGAGGCAGCTGCAGGCAGAGCACGGCCAGGGATGCCCAGGAGTTAGGCTGAGAAATGCTCGCGGGGGTCTGGGCTGGGAGGATTTGGGGAGACATTTTGGTTTTCTGCTACAGTCATGGTAACCTTATTGGGCAGAATAATTGCAATGGTAATCTGTGATTTGCACTAATCCATGGTAGAAAGTGATAGGATCTTCTTGCAATGTAGGCAATATTCAATTAGATTAATAAGAGGATAATTTATAATACTTGACTACTCACCTAAGAAAAAATACCCAATAAATGTGAAATACACTGCAAAAATTTCTTCACTGAAATATGTAACAAACAGGAACATTTTGTATTTTGTTTAGAAATCATGTCTTATTTTTTGGCCTAAACTTTTGAGCTTCTTCAAAGGCTTAGATCACACCTTTTCAACTATCAATAATATATTTTGATAAAATAGATGGATTATAGTGTCTCTTCTTAGACTAATTGTGTTGTTAGTGTATTTCATTGTAAATATACACCCTTCTCGCTTGCCTCCGTTGTGGAGCAACCTATAAAGCATGGTGTGTCTTAAAATGCTCCTTACTCTGGTGCACTTGAAAGGTGGGTGCGTATTTAGTAACAAGTGGAGGCTGATTAATTTAGTCAGTTGGGAAGAAAAAGGAATATGGTCTTCGTAACTGCTGCGACTTTTATTTTTCATTGCAGACCAAGTTTGAATTTATATTAAATCTGCTACTTCTTGTTGTAACAGGAATTGATTTAATTTTATTTAATGTCTCCTTCTCCTGGAATGAGGAGTAGTAGAGCAGATACAGTAAATTATGGGCCGAGATCCTGAGCTCCCAGCACACGGGATGTGCAGGGCAGCCGGAGGCTCCAGTGCTGAGGGGAGGGGATGGGGCCCTCCCAGGGTGCAATGAAGCCCCCGTGGAAGCCCTATGCTGGGGCCCAGGGGCTGTGCTTGGGGCACCCCCCACCCACGGGTGCCTGCTGACCTGCTCAGTGGGGCACTTGGGGGGGGAAGAGAGGCTATTAAAATACTTCATTTTCCTTACCATTGCTCGGCCAAGAGCAGGCAAGTACATTTTCTGTCCGTTTGCTCCTTGCACTGGTCAGTTCTTCTGGCACTGTTGGGAGAACATGGTCTGTAAATATAACAGTAATATGTCGTGATAATATTAGAAAGGGATTTTCTACTTCTTGGGCTGGCTTGGACCATGCCTCAAGTTGCATAAAATGCAGATTCACAAAAAGGCTGTGAATTTTAAACCTCAGAGAGGTGGTAAAAGACTGTTACACTATCCTCTGTAAAAGATGTTCTAGGCCAAACAACATACTTGAAGAAAAAACAGGGATAAATGCTTCTCTTTGCCTACACTTTTTTTGCCCACATGATATGTCATGTTATTGCTCAAGTGAGGTAAGAAAGCAAGCAAGTAAATAAATAGAACTGTGAAGTGAATTGTACAGTAATCCCCAGTAAAGGTAAACAAACCGGGTATTGCTCTTGGATGGTTCAGTGTGGTAGAAAGGGTTTTTTGGCATGATTTGGGGATGATTGCATTACTCAAGAGGCAAAGATTGACTCATAGTGAAATGACAGTTTCTTATTCGTTACAAAATATAAAAACTCCACATCTGTTCTGAAACAAAGAATAAGGTTGGTTATAAGTAACAATGTGACATGAACCTAAGTGTCTAGCAGCCAAATAATGAAATTAGAAGAGAGACTTTGGATTGAGATGGGTGCAACTAAGAACAGAAATTTGCTTTTCTTTAAGTGGATTGGAATAAAATATCATGTGGGCAGGGAATTATTATGGAATATACACCCGGCGGACTGTGTAATTGTGTTATGCTGTATCTAATGCTGTGAATTAAATCTGATTTTTATTTGATAAAAGAGTATTACACGTTTTTTTAAAAAGCAGAGGTGTTTTCTGAGTTAAGATTTTTTTTAAATGTGTCAGGAGGTAAGATTGTTTTGCAGCAGTGGGAGCTTTAACAGCACTGGTAACATAGGGAGGGAGGCACCACTTTTCTGCATTAGTGACTGAGTGGAAAAAAAAAAGTGAAAAACTTACTCTCTAATTTAAAAAAAATTGTTGAAAGTAAAGCTAGACTTCTGAGTTCAAGAATAGAGACCATAAGAGACCAAAAAATTACAACACTTTTAAGGTAAAATGAGCTGAGTCAAAACTTGTATGTTTTAAATGTAATGCTCTTTGGTGTTTATAACTGCATGCTATGTAGAGCTAAATCTTGCATGCCTGGTTCAGGCAAATTATTCACTGTTTCTAGAAGCCTCTTTAAACGCAACATAAAATTGAAGCAGATCTTTGGCTTTTTTTTTTTTAATACTAACCTTACATTTGGTTTACGTTCCTGGACTTGCTTTGGCTAGACTGTTATTCCCCAAATGAAAGATTGTCTCACTTCTATTTTACTTTTTTGGTATGTCTGCAGTTGCTCTGAGCGTATCTTGAAAAAGTTGCCCAAAAGCTGTGACCGAGGCAGCCCCGGGTGCTGGGGGAGGCAGGGGCAGGTTGTGCTGTGGAGGAGGAGGGAATGGGGGCTCCTGTGCCCTGCACCTGAACTGGCACTCCCAGAACAGCCATTTGGTGAAATAGGCTCTGGCTGTTTCTGAACAGATGACTGATAACAAGTATTCTCTCCTTTCATATGACCATCATGTACACAGAACGTGTGCGTTGCCGTCGCCCTTTAGTGGATGCCAAAGATCCTTGACAAGTAGAAGGCACCACGTGTGGCGTATGATGCAGTTTTAATGCAGATTATGTAGAAGCAAACCCCTTAAAACAAAGTGTCTCATGAGCAACATTAAGTGTCCGCTGTCTCAAGAAGGTAAACTGTTCAGGTCAGTATCACCAGGGGAACCCAGGATCTGTTACACCAACTTTTCTGGCCCAGGATGAAGTCTGGCAGTCCAGCTCTCCCCGCCTGCGTGCCTCGCACCGCGGCACTCCGGCAGAGCTGGGGTATTTCACTCACCTTCAGAAATATTTGCCTGTGGGCAACTGAACAAGTAGACATTTGCGAGATTGTATTACAGACAAGGAATCATTAATATGATTAATTCTAGTTTCTTATTTTGTTGGTTTTGAAAATTCTAGAGGTCTTCTTTATAGATATAGCAGAACTGATACGGCACAAATTTATTAAATGTGCTTAAAATCAACATAAACAATTACTAACTTATTTATTGGAAACTTTATATGGGTTTATAGTCTGATGCTCCTGTAACAAGCCAACATATTTACAGAGAACACTTCTCGTGGAGGTCATTTGCTTTGCTTCTGAAACATAATTTTTTTAAATATACATAAAATCTTCCTTTGCGAATGTTGACTTGAACTTGTGAACATGCAATTCCTTTGACATCAACGAGAGCCATCCTTGCTCATCAAAGGATAGGATTTGGCTCTTGATTTTACTGCTATCAGTGTATTATTTATCATGTACAAGAGTGCACGTGCACTCTCCCAGTTAGAGCTAGTGGAATTTACGTGCACATGCTGAGGACCAAATCCTCCTGGTAGCTGTTAGGAAGTTTACTTTCATGTGTTTGTTGCTTCATGTAACCTGAATTACCATTCGCTGATTACAAAAACAACAAAAAACAAAACCAAAGAAAGAATAACAGTCTACATCAGTGATAGTTTTTTGCAGTTGTTACTTGTATTATAGGTTATTGTTATAATAGGAAGCAAACAAATTTGAATTTGCAGAAGAAATTATTAATAGTGTTTTCAAGCATTCCTAATTGCAGACAGAGGTTACTCGTCATTCTGTCAGACCAACAGAAACACCATTGCTTCTGACAGCAGTTCCTCCTCACAGATTGAGCCCCGTGTGCTCCTGGTGTGTCAGTGTGGGGCTTGTCACAGTGTATGGTGGGGATGGTGGGACAGGGACAACGCTGGTGGTGGGGCCAGGCCTGGTCCTGCCACAGCAGAACTGGGAGCTCCGCGGGACTGGACCCTTGGGCTGCAGCATCATACCTGCCAGAGCTCATTAGTAAGAAGGGTTACAGTTCTCATTAACATCCACTTCACAAACAGTTGATTTCAGCCTGTGGGATCCTATCCCTTGACACAATCAGCTTGCCTACAGCGAGCATTTTTCTGTCACCTGATAGAGCTGTTCCTCCAGCTTCCCCATGGAAGCAGCTTCTCTGGTTTCTCATTTTCTCTCTTATGTCACAACTTCAATCCAGTTTTATGAGGGGGAATGCGGGTGTGTTTACTGAGATTTCTTTTGATAATGCATGTGAAGTGAGACAAGTATTTAATTCTGTATCATACAAAGAGGTTTATTAGCAAGTCACAATAAAGCACTGTAGGAAATAGTGAAACTAAGACAAAAAATGAAAACGAAAACACTGAAATGAATGCAGAAGAGCTGAGCTCCCTTAGGTTGAGGAAGCTTTGGTACAATAAGGTCCAGCTGTACATGACAGTGTGGTAGCCCCGGCACTATTTGTAAATATTCAGGATCCTCTGCAGACATTTCTTTGTAGTTGATCATCTGGGCTAAGCCACCTCTAGTGCAGCAGCTCTTCAGCTGTTTACTGTGTTGGTGCTCTGCAGGCGCTGGCCATAGCTCCCACGGGTAAAAGCTATGGGCTGACTCTTCCTGACTGTGGGGGGTGACAGGAGCTGGCGTGGGGGCTGAGCTGGGGTTCCCTGTGTGTGTGGCTGGGGTCACACAGGTTTGCCCTCGGGGGGTCTGCCTGAGCAGCTGAGGTTGGCACTTCTGACTTCAGGAGTGAAGGAGCTGGCTCTCCCTCCTCCTTCCCTGTCCTCCTGTTAATAATCGTGGTTTTCAGACTGAATATCTACACTGTGAAGGTCTGTACATACACGCAGGTGTGAGTCAGCACCTATCTGTTGTATTTTAGAGAGCAATCTTCAGATCAGCAGCGCGCAGCGGGTGCCCACGGAGGCCGGCAGCACATTCCTCCCGCAGCCGTCAGCAGGGCCGGGAATGCTCCCAGCACAGAGGGGCTGGCGCTGCCAGTTCATGGGCCGAAGAGCAGCCTGAGCTGGCAAATCCCCGCTCCCAGGGCTCCCATGAGTAATGCCGTAGAAGCTGATTTCCCTGGCGTGCAGTGGCTTGCAGTGCCATGCAAGGTCAGTCTGCTTACCTGACAGCAAGTGTCTAGAGAGTACTCGGTGGAGCTGCTCGCTGGAGTTCTTGGGGATGAGGCTCTTTGTAGGCAGTTGAGCATTCTGAGTTGTCTTTGCAGTTGGGTTTGGTAGGGGCTTCATCGGATAACAAGCCGAGTTTCACATGGGGAGTGTGACCCTGTGGGTCAGCTCCCACTCCCACTAGAGTTGATGAGAAAAGTGTGGTAGGGCCCTGCATGAATGTCAGTACCAACAGCTAGGCTCCAGAGCCCTCTTTCCTTCATTAAACGTTCTGAGAAAGCCAAACATGTGCTTCTCACTATGCTGGTGGCTCTGTGGTCCTCTGTGAGCCTCTTGGCGTCTCTGTGCTTGTGACTGCACTGGGGAAATGCAAGTATTGCATCCCTTGACACAATCAGCTTGCCTATAATGTCTAATCTAAATCTACCCTGCTCTAGCTTAAGACCATTGCCATCATCCTATCACTACAAGCCCTTCTCAAAAGCCCCTCCCCAGCTTTCCGGTAGGCCCCCTTCAGATACTGGAAGGCCACAATAAGGTCATCCCAGTGCCTTCTCCTCTCCAGGCTGAACAATCCCAGGTCTCTCAGCCTGCCTTCATAGAAGAGGTGCTTCAGCGTCTGCCCACCTAGGGTTGGGTGAGGCAGCACCAGTCACCTAAATTTTCACAGCCTGTTTTTCCTTGATGTCTAGGGAGGAAGAGCTCCCTTATTCTGGGCTTTGCTTTGCCCCAGGGGCGATGCTGCTTCTAAGGATTGCCTTTCTTGTCAGCCAAACATGCTGAACCTCTGCAAGATGTGGATACTTTCTCGGTTTTAGTTATTTGTACACACATGAGAAGTTATTTACTTCATTACTTCATTTTCCAACATTTTTCCAAGCTGGAAGGAAGCTGTCCACACCTCTTCCCATGCAAGCCATGAGCAGGTGACAGTAGAATGCTGTAGCCTTGTGCTGTTTGTGCTTATTGCAGCACTTGTACAAACGCTGCTGCTCCCAGCAGATACTGCAGTGTTCAGCGTCTGCCTTTTGGTTTGTGTGTATGAAATGAAAAGCAATGCTCATTTTTTTACAGATGAGAGACAATGATGGGAGTACTTGCAGTAGTATAAAGACAGATTATTGTTAAGAGCAATTCATGAAGTGTTGCAAAAGTACAAATGGAGTAAAACTATTTGGGGGAATAAATGTAATGTGAAATGTTGCAGCGATACTATCTCTACTTGGTATAGTTGGTTTTACCTGCCAGGCTTGGTGGTTGGAGCTGCAACAAACAAGTGATTCAGCTGATGGGAGCAGGAAGCGTTACAACTGGCAGCTACTTTGTTAATGGAAGAACAGGCAGAATCCCACTGTCGCGGTTCCTGCTCCCCCACTGATCCCTGCTTGCTCCTAGTTGTCACAGCCCTGGCAGGAGCTGCCATCAGAGAGCATGTCAGGGGGGAGACAGAGTTTGTATTTCAGTGGCAGCTTTCCATCGTGTCCCGTGCTGGGGGCTGCCAGGGCACCCGTGTCTTTGTGGGGTCCTGCGACTCCTGGGTGGGTGTCCTGAGGCAGAGGGAGCGGGTGGTGCTCTGGCGTAGCTTGGTAGCTACCAAGCTCTGGTATTTTGGTCCTCAGACTTGGGCTGCCTTGGCCTCGCTACCCATGCCCGGGCCAGTTCCCCGGCATGGTTTTGTGGGTGTGGAATAAATTAGTCTTGATGGCGCCTGCATTAATTTTATGTGGGAGAATCCCTAGAGATTCCAGGGCAATTACAGGGAGAGCAGCCTTGCCCAGCACGGCGTCAGCCCCATCCAGGCGCTGCTCCCCACAGAGGAGGTGGGAGGACTCGGAGAAGCAGCACTGCTGCTCCAGCCTTGCCCGCTCCCTGTGGCTACCCCCCACCGCACCCCCTGCAGTATCTCCTGCTGCATCCCTTGCCACATCCCTCCCCGCATTCCTTGCCCATCCCTCCCATGGTCCGTGGTCCCACAAGCGGCCGTGTTCCATGTCTGGCCCGGGTTGATGGGACTGAGCACTGGGCAATAGCAGGGCTTGCTGTGCTGATGCTTCTCTTGCGGAAATGTTGGAACACAAGCCCAAGGCAAGCAAGCTGTCTTCATTTCATACATGTCATATGAATATTGGTTGTCTAGCATAATTGAAGCCTGTTCCATTTGTGGCTTTTTTCTTACTTAAAAATTCAGCTCATATTTTGGCAGGGGTTTGTCTGAGCACGTAGCGGATACATTCAATGACAAGAGCTATAACATTCAATTTGTTGGATGCCACAATTAAACCTCAGCTTTTTCACCCAGCCATCTGAAAGCCAATTGCAAGTTGTCACTCAAGCAAGAATACATACAAACAAGGGCAGTACATAGCCCTGAATCCTAACAATGTGATTTTCATCGCCTTACCAGTCTTTGGGGAGTCTTCAGCTTCCATCTGGAAGTACCTTCAACCCTTTCCAGCTACGGATCTTGAAATAGCTAGAACAGAGAGAAAACCAAAATTACATGGAGTTTATTGCCATTTCAGAAGGAAAAAAGTGTTTGAAAAAGTTTATTCAGGAAGCCAGGGGAAGTTAAGTGGGAGACATTTGCCATTTCATCAGTCTGTTGGTGATAGCCATTCATGTCATAAATGGTTTGTGTCATTTGATGCCAAAAATAACACAATTTTCCTCCCTGAAGGCCTATAGGGTTTTTTTGCAATAAATGTTTATTTGTTAATAATATACTTTAAACAGCCCAGTCTTGACCTCAAGTCTCCAAAAGAATCCATCTTCTCTCTGAAAAATCCTACAAAGTTTGTGTAATTTTTTCTGGGAAGGTGTAATTGATGGCGCAGTGAAGGGTAGTGTGTTTGCTTTAACTACTGCAGCTGCGTGGATTAACTGTTTATAAGGGCCTACTGTGCTTTGAATGGCTACTTTCTTAGATTTCAAGCTTTAGTTGACAGCACTTCCTAATGGTTTCTTGGATTTGCTTAAGTTCGATCAGTAAAAATAAATTCCTGCTCTTAGCTCACCCATTGTTCTTTCCTCAGTGCTGTGTTGAAAGCTGCTAAATGTTCATGCGTAGGAGTTGGGTTCCGCTGATGAGCCTGCATGGCCATGCACGTGGGGATGACCAGGACAACCATCTTAAGGAGCTGAGGGGAGGGCTGATCTTGTTCCACACCTCATGTTGATTTGAGCAAAAAAAAGTAAGAGAAATTTTGGTGCATAGCAAATAACTTGTATGCAAATATTTTTGACAGGCTTTCTCAGGTTAGTAATTGTAGTCTCTAGAGACACAGAACTGGCAGGTATGAAATATGTGTGATTAAATATTTGAAAACGTAATAAAGGATTTTGTAAATACGCACAATATAGAAACTGTTTCTTTTGAGAGAAAATATTAAGTCAGGTTATTAATTTATAATAATGCACTGTTGCACTGTTTTGAAATTGCCTTCCCAAAAGCTGGAGTTAGATTTCCACTGGCAAGGTGTTTGTGGAATGCCAGTGACATGTGATCAGCAGCCCAGTAATGTAAGAATTGTCTTTTCACTGAATCACCAACTATGCTGATCTAACCAATGTTAAGTCATGTTCTTCAGCTGCTTTTGTTCTGCTATCAACCCCTCTGATCCACCCCTTGTATGATTTTTCATGCATACTTTTACTAAAAAAGCAAAGTATTAAGACATTTGTCAGAAGTTTTTTGTTAGTCCTTAAATGAAAATGTGGTTTTCTTGTAGAACTCTAGAGGACTTATTTTCTTTAAGATCATCTGAGTTATGGGAGAGAATTACACATTTAATTTCTCATAGCATTTCAGCTTAAAGTGCAAGTTCGTTCTCAGTAAGACAGGTGTTTGGATAAGTAAGGAACAATATGTGTAAAATGAATGGAATTCATTTTTTCTTTAAACACTTCACATTTGTGGAGCCAAATTATTTGGATAATAGGCACACTCAGGTACTTTGTGTAAAACTTACTTTAGTGGGACTCTGTGGCACTAAATGGCACTAGTAGTTTACTGAGAATATGTTTTTAGTGTATTAATTGTGACAAATTATATGATGCTTTAAAAATACATATTTTGAGAAGCATAGCTTCTAGCTTGGGCTGTCATCCTGCATTAAAAAAGTGGTTCATTTTAACTCAGTCTCTTCAGTCACTATTTGCAGGGTAAAATTCCATGCACAACTAGTTGAGGAACTGGGGGCAGTAGGGTGACTAAACTGCAAGGCGAGTGCTCATTTGCTGGGGCAATGTGGGCCCCAGTGCCCCAAGCAGCTCTCCTCTCCTGTGCTGGCAAAGGTTTGGTTCATCTGTGTGCCGGCGTGGGCGACAACTTGCCGTCTCCCGTCTCGTGGCTGTGTGCACGGTTTCTGCTGTGGCTCGGAGTGGTGGCTGGTGTCTCGAGAGGGCAGGGGACCACGGACAGGAACATGAATCCCATGTTTGCTGGGGCTGTGTTGCGGGGTCAGGGCAAACGCACCGTGTGAGCTGCTTGCCTCATGTCCAGGGACTGCGGAGCCGCAGCCGCCTCCTCTGCACCAGGGCCTGGGGGTTCTGGTGGGGCAGGGTTCCCTGTCCTGCTCTCCCCAGAAGGCAGCGCTGCGCCGACCTCTGTGCCCCTCGAGCCTTGCTCTGGGCACAGAGAGCTTTGTGCTGCTGGGACTCCTCCGGTCACCCTGGCCTGGGTGGCATGGGCTGCATCCTGACCTGTTCCCACAGGTCCCAGGCACTGCAGTGGGCAGGAGGGGGGATGCTGAGGCTCCCGACTTGCCTCTCTGGGCTCTGGTGGTTTCTCCTGATTCTTTCCCAGCCATGTATGGTGATTCATGCCATCAGCATCAGCTGCCTGTTTGTGAAACTGAAAAGAAAACCTGAAATTGGCTGAAAGTGAAACAGTCACATTGCTAAGGCTAACTTGGATTTGCTTCTGTAAGAGGATATCAAAAGTCTCCCTTTGTTTGTTGCACAGAGCCTGAGCTTTACCATATTTTTATTCTTTTTGTCAGCTTACTTTGGAATTAAAGCAACTGACATAACATTTAACTTCGTCCTTGTGCATGAGCACTCCTGCTAATTAATTCAGTACCTCTTTTGACCTTCTGTTTAAAAGATCACAACTGATGCTGTTTCTGCACAGTACCCTCCTTCTGGATCCTTAGCTGTTCCTTCATTATGAGCATGGCTGTATAGTGTAGCTGGTTTGCATCTGTGTGCTGTTATATTCTTGTAATAGCTAACATTAACAAAGTCAAATGGACAAATGAACAAGAGGAAAAGAAGAAAAGCAAAGGAGCAATTAAATGTAACTTTTCATCATGAAAAGGATTTCACTGGTTTATCTTCTAATAAGATTATGTCACCGACATAAGTACCTAGGAGCCCTTGATTGACAGCCTCCTGTACTTTTATCAGGCAGTGTGACACTAAACCTCAGGGCTTTTGTCCGATAGAGTGAGCTCACGGAAACTTGCCGTCCTAATCCCCTTATTCATGTCAAGCACAGAAAAGAAGTCCTGATCAGATGGCACCTTACAACAGTGTCACCTCCACCCCCTCGTTGCTGGATGGACATGGGCCATCTCCTGCTTTGCTGGCTGGCTGCGCTGTGCTGTCAGAGCAGAGCTGCTGCCTGTGCATTCCCAGCCCCATCCCGAGCCCTGGGAGCTGGGGCTGTCCTGGGGCTTCCACTGCCCCACTGCCCAGTGTGACGTGTCCTTGCCGTCCTGCTGCCACCCAGGGGGAGCTGTGCATGTGGGGCAGAAAAATCCCAGGGAGATGGTAGGAGGGTTCACATGCTAACTTTATGGTGTGGATTTTCCTTTTATTTTTCTAAAGAAAGTAAGGCCTTCAAAGGAAATATTTCCTTTTGCGTCATGTATGCAAGATCACACAGGGAAGTGTATCACTGAGCTTCTTCAGACTTTCCATCCAGAAAAGGGAGTAAGTTGAACTAAAAAAACTATCTCTTCAGAAGCACAAAGTGCAAAATACTGTTGTTGCTCAGTGGCAGTTGTTATTGGGTGTAATATCTCGTGGAGCTCAGAGCTAAGTTTTAGGTCCTCCTCAAAGTTTGGGTACCTATAGAATTCACTCCTAAGTGTTGTAGAAGTCAGCAATTCATCCCAGTGGCTGGTATTATAAGTTTCATAGCTCCAGCCCTTTCTTAGTCGTAGGAATTCCTTTGTGCGTATCCCTGCGGTAACCTGTTTCAACCAGCGGTTCCCTGTGGTGCTTTATTTACTTGTCCAACTGTTTGGAAGTCTGTTAGTCTAAAGATCAGATGCTCTGAAACAAATCTTATTACTTTAACCAGCTCTGCAAATTCTTCTTTCTCCATTTTTATTGACTTCTCTTCAGCTAGAACTAATACACATGCAGCAGGTGGGCAAGTATGTCTCTCAAAGTTTAGCCTCTCAGATTTAACATGAGAAACTATAAATCTTTTTGTTTTCCTTGGAAAATGTGGGAAACCACAGGCATTTGAAGAGTTGCCTTCTCGGTGGATTTGTGAAGTTTATACTGGTTTCTGTAATTTTGAAAAAAAGTCTGGGAAATTTTAAAAAAATGCTGCATTCTGGGGGATAACCTTTTTTTTTTTTCCCTTGTGTTAAGTATTTTTTCAAGCTGTATTCAAAAGCAAGGGAATGGGAGATTTTAAGGATTTATTTCTTTCATGCAGCCTGGCACTACTGGTAGACATACTGTGTAAAACTTCTTCAGCTCGTCTGCTCCAAGCCGGTTCGGTCGGCACCACTCACCAGTCCTCGTTTTAGAAGGTGTGTCCAGCTCCTCTATATTTTTCATCTCTATGCACATTTTTAAAGTAATTTGAGATCTTAAAAGTCAGTGCTAATTAAACGTTTTAAGAAATTATCTTTCAGGAATTCCCCTTCTCCTCCCTGTCCCCCCCGCCCAGTCTCCTGGCGACCTGGTGCTCCCCAGTTTGAGCACCTGTCTCATCTTCGAGAGGTGCTTGTGTCTCTTGTGGCACTTTCCTCCAGCAGATCTCAAAGTCCTTTGCAAAGTGACCTGCCAGGGTTCCTGTAGGTCAGGGCCTGTCCCAGGTGTACTGATCCTTGGGACACACCATTTCTTCCCATGTCTTCTGAGGAGCGGGCTGCACCAGCATTCAGGATGGCAAAGTTCTCTCTGGGATGTGCAGAGCAGTTTGCTGCTGCTTTGCCTGGATTTGTTTTTCCAGCATAAGCAGCAGTGGCTGCAGTCATACAGTGCAAACAAGGGAACATATGCTCTGCCTTATTTTAAAAAAAGCAGCAAGCAGAGGAATCTACAAGGTAGCAGCTTTCCTCTAGCAGAGCATGTTTGCTTTAAGCACACAGCTCTGCACGGAGCTCAGGAGCAGTTGTCAGGTATCAGTTTGGCAGCAGTCTCTGCAGCAAGGACAGGGCTGGAGGTGGAGAGCTGAACACAGCGTTAAATACCCAGCTCCTCACTGAGGCTGCTGAAGGAGTCTATAAAATGTCTGTAAACTTTTAAGGTCAGTTCACTGGTTAGGTGAATTGTGGCAGACAGTGGGATGTGAGGTTGCACTCAGGGAAGGCAGGAGCAGGAGTGTTGTTGTGATGAATGTGCAGGACAAGGCTATGTATATTTCAGGAGAAATGACTACAGAAAGCACTTGGGGATCCCATTAATCTCATGGGTTTAACGTTGTGAAACCTGGGGGCTCTGCCACCCTGGGCTGGTGGGTCCAAGGCCATAGCTGGCAAGTGGCGGTGCCTCTAAAGGGTCCCCTGCAGTGACAACCAATGGGTCTGTTTTCGGAAGGACGTAGGCAATGCAGCATGTTCTGCATCTCCCAGAGGCAACCAAACCCTGTCCATGCAGCGTGCCCCAAAGCTGACACAACAGCTCCTCTTGACATGTCCTGCCCTTCTCTGAGCAAGAGGGTCAGCAAATGGGAAACAACCTTCCACCCATGGCGAGTCCGGGGTGCTGTTTCTGTGTTAGCAGAGCTTGATACTAAAGCATTCTCATTGAAAGAAAAATAACTTTTGTTTGTACCACAAAAAAAAGAAAAAACCTTTGGGGATTGAATTTCAGAGCTTCCCTGCCTTCCCCTCAGCCCCCTCCGAAGGCTGGAATGATTTGTGTGCAAGGGCCTGTGACCCAGGGAGGCATTGAACAGCGAAGAAGGGAAACATTTGGAGTTCAGAGGGACAGTGGGTCTTGATGACCAGCGAAAGACAATGCAGATGTTTCAGATCATGAGGTCTGTGGTGATGACAAGAAAATACCCCCAACAGCCTCTGGGCTGGGTTCTTCTCTGCAGCCCTTTTTTTTTTTTTTTGTTCCTTGTTGTAGTGATGCTGTATCTCACAGGATTAAGTTTTTAGGATCTGTCATGGAAGAATCTCTGTGCTTATTGTATTTGGTAGCTCTGAAAAGTAGGGTGGGATTTCAATTTCTCCCTGGGGAGTCTGTTCCAAGCTCTGCCCTGTGAGTGAGTGTTGGTGGTGGCAGGGAGTAGTACCAGACCTGCAGTGGCCTGTGGAGGAGGGTTGTCTGCAGAGGAGCAGAGCCAGAGGAGCAATAGTTATTGGACAAGAGTCCAACAATAACTGCATGTCCCATTACCTTGCTTGATATAAACAGAGATTTCCTGAAAAGAGGACAGATTCTGGGACAAGGAAAGAAAAATACTGGCAGAGGGGAGAAGGAGGAGGCATTGTTCAGGATCCTAATTCAGCAGTAGGTCTGCAGGGTGCTGGTGGCAGTGGCTGCTTGCCACAGAGGCTCTGCCTGGTGCCTGCCCATCTCCTGGGTGTCTCAGTGCCACAAACCCTGAGGATGGGAGCTCTGAGACCCAGCCCCAGTGCGTGGGTTTAAAGCCACATTGCAGCCAGGACAGAGCATCTTTCAGCACCAAGGCTGCTGGGCCAGAGTCTTATGGGTTTCACGCCCTCCAGCATTATATGCATAATGCACAGATGAGCAACAGGAGAACAGCATGGGCTGTGGAGCCCAAGCTGGGGAAACAGCCCCCGATTGTATCTGGTTTAAAGCTTTAACACAGAAACAGCAGCCAGCAGTCCTGCTGTGCCTGGGTGCACACAGGTTGCCCTCCGGCAAACCCTCTCCATGCCCAGGCCCCTGTGCAGGGCTCTGCTCCATGGCCATAAGGGGCTGCAGGATGGCTCCTGGCCCTGGTCCTCCTGGCCCATGGCCTCAGCCCCAGACAGAAGGATGCCCAGGAGGTGGCTGCCTGAGGCTGTGGGGGAAAGGCCCTATCCCAGCAGTGGGGCTGGGCTTGGGGTTGCTGCAGCCCCTGCTGCACCAGCAAACCCCCAAATTGCAGGTCAGCAGGGAGGAGAGTGGACACAGATTTTAAAATACTGTTTGCTTAAAAAAAAAAAATATTGTCTGTTGGCTTGAGGGAGTGCGAAGGCCATGCAAGTTCTTCCCTGCATCTCGCTGGGAGGAGGAAGGCTCCCCACATCTGCTGCAGGATGGGGTGAAGAAGGGGCTGTTTGGTGTTGGCTGGAGCTGCAGCCCTCTGCCTGATCCTGATCCTGAACTTGATCCTGTCCAGGCAGACACGGCAGCAGTGGATTTGCATTGTGGCACCTCTGCAAGGGGGACTACGGCTGGAGTGATTCCTGGGGACGCTGCCAAGCTGGAGCCTGGCAGAAGAGTGAGAATTTCTTAACTGTAACAAACGCCTGCCTGAAAAAAATGTCTCTTTATTTACCAGGGGTGTGTTCAATTAGCCAGTGTTTTGAAAAAGCTGTCTTGTCCCTCTGACAGTCTGCCCTGCAAGTTGAACCATCTGTTCTCAGAAAATTGCTAGAAAATGTTTTGCTTTGGAACTCCATATTTCTGGTGCCCCATTTTTCAGCCCAGCTTTGCCTTCTGCTGCTGCTGCCAGCTGACACAGGAACTTCCCTTCCTGGCTGCTCACACTACCCAGAGAGCCTCATAACCGAAGATGTTCATCGTCTTTTATATCTGGTGGTAAGTTACTGTTTTCTTATCAGGTATAGCTAAAAAAATGGAAACCAGAACACAGTCCCAGATAACCTCTATCATGAGGGGTTATAATTAATAAACTGCTTCCCTGATCTGTTGTGATTTTGGAAAAAAGTGACTACCACTTCGGCAGAATTTCTCACTAGTGAGATGGACGCAGCTTTGGCTTTTGATTTTGGCATTCAAAGTTGGGCTAATAATGGAAACTGAGCGTGGCCTTTATTATGATTATGGTTGAAAGAGCATTATTAAGGGCACAACTGAAGTTTTGTAAGCGTATGCTGGAACATACACTTAAATATTAAAAGTTTTCAATAACAATTGTGTTTAGAAAGAAATGCTCTTGATTTTCCATTTCTGGGCTGTTCTGTGTGAAGCCAAATGATCGCTGCTTCAGGGATGCTGTCTTTCTGTAGCACTGAGTTTGGGGTTTCAGACAGAAGAGAAGCAAACTGCCTACTCTAAAATGGTGCTGAGCTAGCAACAATGCTTGTGAGTCCAAAACAGCTTCACAAAGTACCATCTCTGGTAATCAGCTGATTTTTTTAGGTCATATGTAAATTAAGAACACATCTGCTTTCCATATGTCCCACATACACAGCTTACATATGTTTTTGGATGTATTATCTTAATAATATTTATTGGCCAAAGCAAAAAAAATGAAGTTTTAAATATTTTTGGATTCATAATATTATAAAACCAACAACTATAAAGCAAATTAATCATGTACTACACTCCAGTTACAGTGTACAATTACGATGTGTA
Source organism: Hemiprocne comata (assembly GCA_020745705.1). Classification (NCBI taxonomy): domain Eukaryota; kingdom Metazoa; phylum Chordata; class Aves; order Apodiformes; family Apodidae; genus Hemiprocne; species Hemiprocne comata. Next base: position 11,861,454 of record CM036604.1, read on the forward strand.
TTTAAGGGCTATATTTCTTAGCTGGAGTGAAATCTATAGGCAACAATGCTATCTCTCCTGTATTTTTGTCTAACAGAGATCTAAAGAAAAATTAATTACACTGCTTTGACTGATTGTTATTCTGCTGAAGTATGGTTCTAATCCTTATTAACATTCTCTAAAGTCATGCATGAAATATTACTTTTGCACCACACTCTGTGGCATATGTTTTCTCTTTCCAGTGTATTTTTCAAACTATCTTCAACCCTCACTGCTGTTCATTATTTTAAGATAGGTTTTAAGTTTGCCACAGTCTCAAAACTGATCCAGTACAGAGCGTTGCAAGGGAAAAAAATGACACATCATTCTGCTCATGAACACAAATTGCTTCTGATTATTTAGCTTTGAATGTTCTCCTCATACTGTTTTTATTAAAAGCCCCAGTATATTTACTCTTGATAGTGTCTTCAATTAAGTTAAAAAGAGTCCCTTTTCTATAGCAGTATGTAAAGAAAATAGTTGTTATAACCGCAGAATTACCGAAAAAACCTGGTTCTAGTAAAGTACTACTTCAGTTCAACAACCACAGCACGAAGTTTGCTGTTTTCTTGTAAACTTTCCAACCATTAGATAAACAGTGTCTGTATCTTCACAGAGAAAGAAGCACCCTCTCTTTGTTTAAGGACAGTTGTTTCCCTGCAGTCCTCTGAAAAGTATGTCCTCCATTAATCCATTTATCAATATGGAAAACTTGCTCACTTGGATCTAGAATTACTCTTTTTGACCAGTGGTGAGTAGGTCTTTGCTCCGGGAACAATTTTGGTAACAAATTGCTGAAGGGCTTAGGCAGAGTGCTCTGGTTCTGTTCATTTGCCTCCTTGTGAGCGCAGTTAATTTAAGCTGTGACAAGGGGAAGGAAAGTTGTTACAAGTGGGATCCTGTGACTTCAGCACACATTGCACGCAGCCAGGAATGTTTTCCTTTTCCTTTTATAAAGTAGTGATTTAGGAAAATGGTCTAAGTTTAGCTGTTTCTGGAGCTTCTCTAATGGCTTCACAATAACTGATTTTTCTTTTGAAAACATTGTCTTTTAGTGCTGTGATGTCACAGCCTAATACTGTACAAAGGCGTGACTGGACTAAACATGTCAGGAACATGTCAGTAACTTTCCATAAATTATTCACTCTCTTTGGGAAAACCCCTAATTATGTGTTAACTCATTTTCTACATCAGAGAAGTTTTGTCTTGAACTTCAGAGTCCAATTGCTGGGGAGCTTTTATTTCTTTTTTTATTTTTTTGGGTTATTGTATTTCTGCTTAAAATTCTTTGTGCGTGAGGTCTGACAGAGAACTGCAAGGGTCTGGCAGAAATGGGGTGGCAAAAATCAAAGAATGGAGTAGAGCAAGGGAGTTGGCTTTTAACTCCTTTAGAAAAGCCCTGGAAGTGCAGGAGGCGAAGGTCTCTGCAGAGCTGCGCTCCTTCCTCCGCCGAGAGCGACGCGGTGCCTCCCAAGCGAGTGCTTTACATGCTCCAGGCTGTAAATGTGCTTTGAAGGCAATGGGGTATGGAGGAAAGGACTGTTTGAAACATGTCACTTTGAACTGTGCTGGAGGGTCCCCGGGAGCTGGCCACCGCCGTCCGCCCCGTTCCCTCAGAGGTCTGGTTCCAGTCTGCGGGCCCTGGAGCCAGCCCCATCGTCTGGCCAGGTGGCCCCACTGTGAGATGTCAGGCTGATAAGTGAAAGTAGAGACTTTTGAGTGAAGATCAAGAGTTTACTGCTTGAACTGCATCTCTTGCTATGTGTAACAGTTCAAGATGGTAACCAAAGGGTTTTTCTGCCTGCAGAGACAGATGCTGCCTTTTCAAAATGTTGCTTTACATTTGAAGCCTCAGCATATGCTGTAATAAAGGCCATCCTGAAACTTCAATGGGTTGCATCACGAGGAAATTCAGAGAGGAAGAGCTTTAGGTGGATCTGCAGAATCTTTTATGAACTAATACTCCATGAAAAAAACAGCACTATCAAGTAAGCGTCAGTCATGGCTTGGGATTGGGGGTGTCTAGTGTTTTAGCTATGCTGGCATTCCTGCCAAGGTGCCTGGGTAGGGAAACAGGGCTGGGACACTGCCAAGACACCTGAATTGCAGTGTTGTGGAGGAAAAAAAGCCCACCAAAATCTTGAGCCTACATTTGCTACCTAAAGAATGCATCATTCCTATCAGCTGATATGCAGGAGTTATGTAGGGACAGGACAATGCCACATTTGGCCAGTTGCTGTACCAAGAAATGGGAAATAACTGAATCTTCCTTTGAGAGCAAGACTATGTTGTGCATCTTTATGGATGTTGGTGTTATGGGGACCCAGCAGGCAGGTGTGAGCCTTCTTCTGCGGCCGCCCTGCTGCAGTGCCTCACCTTCATTGCAGTTTTCTCTCTCCTGTCTTTGCTCTTCCAGACAAGTCAAAGACTTGCAGCAGAGGCAGGGATGTTATCCTGGCTCCCTCCCCGAGGGGTGTTAGGGCAGAGCTCACCGTGTGTTCTGAGCAGGGAAGGGTGAGAAACATTTCCCTTCACTTTTTATTTTAAACCTGTTGTTTTCAAGATGCTTTTGCATATCCTTTCTGAAACAGCCTGGCAATTAAGCTTTACTTGTAGACATGTTTATGAAAAACAAAACAAACTCTTGTTTATCCTTCCAAATAGTCTCACAACGTGCATTTAGAAGTGCCATGATGGTTGGGAACTAAGTTGTCCACAGCAATGTGTGGATGCAGTGTGCTGGGACTTCTGGTGGATAATAAACAGAGTGCAAATGCTGGGGTTAGAGTACAGAAAATGTGCAGAGAAAGATACAGAGTAATTCTGATAAGGACAGGAGGGTGCAAAGAGGGATGATTACTCTGACTACCCATAATGAATAAATAGAGAACCCTCTGACCTGCAGAAAGGATTTTTAGTCAACAGATATGCTCTTTGATTTTAGTGATCTGCTCTGCAACAATTTTGAATGGAGGAAAGGCTGTAAATTTCCGTTTGGTTTGATACTGACAGTAGGGAGCAGTGCTAAGCTGGCTGCCAGCTAGAGTCACATGGGCTGGAATGAATTCTTGCTTAAAAACGCAACAATTTTAAAAAGAAATTATTTTGTGCCTGGTATTTGAGTTCAGTTTTTGTTATGCTGGGATTTTGTAGAGGTTATATTTGTAATTTCACATTTTTACAGCCAAATTTTTGTCTCTCAGCAGTGTAAATCTACAATACTTTCACTGGAGCAGGGCAAAGCCAGTGTGAAGTTTATGCAACTTTACCTAGCTCAGACCTGCCAGCAAAGGGCTGTCAGAGGAGCGTGAACTCTCAAGCCCCCAATAAAGATGCTTTTATTAAGTATAAATACAGAGTAACTTTTAATAGCTATAATTAACGTGTGTGGTTGTTTTAAATTAATAGAAACTGGTTTTGTGTTTCCATTTTGAAGGCAAAGGAATGACCTGATTCACTTGAAGAACATAAAAAGTGTGAGTGTCTGTGAGGGTAGGAGCAGGGCAGATACTCAGAAGATGATGAGACAAGGCACACGGGGCTGCTGCCACACAACATCTTCCAGTCTCAGGGGGTTTGTGACTCAGGGACTTTCAGGGCAGGGAGTGAATCTTTAGAGACTTTGGTCTGAACTGTTTCAATATTTAAATATTTATTCTAAAGATTGGGTTCAAATCCCTTTTTCCATCTTATTCTCGTGAAGAATGTGCATGCAGGCAACAGTCAGGGTGGGTCTATTACTGATATAAATAATGTAAAGAAACTGAGCTTGCATCCCAGGTGTTGTTCTGTTGCTCTAGCACAGGACTGAGGGGATGGGGCAGCTTTGGTGGTGGCACAGCCCTTGCCAGCCCAGGTCAGGGTGATGGGGCTTGTCCTTGTCACCCTGCCTGCTGCTGCAGCAGAGCAGCTACAGCCCAGCCTCTGCCTGAGGTGGAGAGCTTGGCTGGAGTGAATGCTGAGCCAAAGGTGTCGAGAAGGTCTCAGAGGGGACATGTCCTGCGGGGCACACCTGCGAGGTGAGGGGCTGCTCCCCTGGCCTGGCCCACCTGGTCTGTGGTGTAACTGTCAGTGCTTGGTGCAAAGGCAGCGTCACCTTGGCAGAGGAGGTGTTGATGTGCTGCACGTTGTGAGATGGCACATGCACCCAGTCCCGTGCTTAGGCACGGATGTCCACAGTGGAGAAGGAATAGTAGCAGGGTGTAGAGCTCTTTGGGAGGGCTGAGAGCATGAGGCTGCAAGGAGGTGACGAGGCAGGCTGGCCTTGTATGATCTGGGGGGGGACTCTCCACTTGCCCCTGGGACTGCTCCCACATGTGTGTCTTGTGGATGCTTCAGTCCCAGGGAAAACAACTGCTGTGCACGTGTGAACCTGCCAGTCTGATCCCTGCACAATACTGAGCACGAAGGCATTCCTGAGGCTTCCTCGGGACAGGCTGAGTGTCAACCAGCCTCTGTCAGCATTTCCCAAGCTGTTTTACCCCCTGTCCCACTTCCAGGTGAACTTGACTCTTACGCCCCCACTTTTCTCAGCCTGGGCACAGTGCCGTGCTGACATGGCTGTTCAGCTCCAGGAGTGAATCCAAAGCCCCCAAGCATTCCTGCATCCTGTCAGGAGGGAGTGCCCACAGTTTGAAAGTATTGGCAGGTGTGGAAGATACTGGTGCCGTGGCCTGCAGAGCTCCTGGAAGGTGTTACTCGTGCTGATGCATGCCAGCATCACCTACAGCCTGTTGGGAGAGGTGCTGGTGACCAGGGGATGTCCCCCCCATTCATTGTCTGAACATGTGTACTGGTGTCAGTGGGAGCAGCGGGTAGGACCCTGGCTGGGAACACCAGGGCTGTATCAGTGCAGCTCCACTGCTGCACCCCATGACACCCCGACAGTCTGCTCTGCTCTCTCCAGCTCTGGCCCCAGCACTTGCTGCTGCAGTGGCTGTGGGTCAGGGCACTTGGAGCTCTAAGGTGCATAGTCCTCTCACCCCCCTGATGTTTACAGTTAAATGTCTCAGCCTTTGGAGTCTACAGACCAAAACATCTAGCTGTGTGTAAACACTATGACTGACACCTGTCACATGCTGTTTGCTCCCCCATGTCCTTCCCACAAGCAGAAGTATGGCTGCTCTGTATCCTCTTCTGATGAGGTTCTCCATCTACTGGCCACACATTGAAAAGAGGCAAGACTGGGGAAAGGTGTGTAACGAGAAAAAGAGGGTTCAGCTGGTTCTTTTTGCTACAGGAGATAATTATGTTGGTTCACTGAGAAAGCTCTTTCTTCTTCCTTCTCTCTTGCTCATTGACATCATCACTGTCTGTCCATGTGTGATACAACCTGGCTGCTGGCTGGCTATGAACTGACAGCATCTGAGCACTGGACTCCTCTGGACAGAACATGCACTAAGTTTCTAATTTAACTAGCCTCTTTTTTTCAAGCCATCACTTGTACTCTATATACAGGGGCAACTAATGTCTGCATGTACCACATACAAAAGATACCAGAGAAGGAGCTTATCTTTGCAGGGACTTCAAGCAAGAGATTCAGTATCATTACTGCATCTTGGGATAATCCTAGAGACAAAGATCTAACCCATTGCATGATTCCTCCCTGAGCCTCTGCTCCTTTTCTCCCAAGAGGCCTGTAGCTCCCAGGTGGGGGCTGTAGCCCCTCATTATTGGCTTCACGTGCTGCTGCTCACCAGGAGTTTGAAAAGGGTGACTTGTGCTCTGGGGCATTTCCTCGTTGATGTGCTGGGCTGCAGGACTGGGGTGGCTGAAGGCACAAGAGCAGGGCTGGGCTGCTCTTCAGGGTGCTCTAGGATTCTTGGCAAATTAATATGCTCAATTCTAAGAGTGCAGAGAAGTTATTTTTGTGATCAAGTTGCAAACATTTCTTAGGCCCCGTGGGCCAGGAGTTGTTTGGCTACTGTGGTAACAAGGTGGCTTGCCTGTCCAGACAGTGCCAGGCGTAGACTGTCCTCTGTACTGCTACATGGGCAGAGGTGGGTTCCACAGCACCACTGAGGATGTGAGCAGGACCAAAAGAGGAGAAGAACCATGGGAAGGAGCTGAACTTCAGCCTGCGTGCGGTAAAACCTCCCAGGAGAACGAGTCTGCAGCATTCGCTACAGTTGCAGAGAAGGTACCTGTGAATTTCTTGGTGAATCCTTTAGTCTCTGGTGGTCTGTAAATAAGCATAAAATGCATGTTAGTTTTGGCTCAGGTTTCTATTCTCAGATGAATGAATTTGAATGAACTTGTCTTATCTGTGGAATCTCTCTTGGAACTGATGTTTGCAGAGAAGATAAATGTGCTGCTGCCTGCCTGCTTGTCCTGACTTAATCTGTGATGCACTGAGCAGTGTCCTGGGGGGATTAGGGGAGCTAGAAGAGAGCCTGGGATGTCAGGCTGCCAGAACCTGGTGATGCGACCTGTATCAGCTTCTCCATCAATGATAAGGCTGTGGATTGCATGTTAGCAGGAGAGCATCACGATTGCAACGTTTTCCAACATGTTTTTTGATAGGAGGCATTATACTTTGGTGTGCTGTTATCACAGTATCCAGGTGAAGATGTGTACTGGAAAAAAATTAAAATTCTCCATTTGTGTGTAGGGCAGGCCAGGGTCCCTGGCTAGTGCAGCACACACCACTAGGGAAGGCTGCCTTTAGATGGTGATGGTTTTCAGGTTAGTTTTAGCAAATGTTAAATCAGCTTGAGGTTGACTGGACTCTCTTTCCAATTCCATGCACAAATTTCTATTTCCAAGAGGCTGTAAAAATCTAAGAGTGCATGCTGTACACTCCCAATGTCAGTAAGTTACATTTGTAAAATGTAAACCACAAAGATCCTATTGAAGCTTTCTCATAATAAGGGTCCTAATGCATGGATTCAAACTTCATTAGTATCAGTGTCATTAGAAGGATGCAACACAAGCAACATAATTTCAAAATTTCATTGTCCTATAAATGAAGTGTTTTACCAGAGAATTGCTTAAGCATCTTTTAGACTAAGGATTCATTCAAGGTGGAAATAAAATGAACTGAAGATGACGGAGGGGTGAGCAATGAGCAGTCCCCATAGGCCAAATCTCAGTAGGAGAAAACACTTAAAGTTTCTCTAGTGCTGGCAGGTTCAAAAGTCAGGGCTGGTTTCAATTAGCCTGGGAGAGTCTCAGTGATAAACAATTCCTGTGGTCTTGAAGCAAAGGGGCTAGCTGCATGCAGCCATTCTAACTACTTGAGCTGGCCCTATTCCCTCTGCTCTGGGAGTAACTGTCTCTTTGAATGAAGTATTTGTCATCGTTTGTATATGAATTCTTCTGAGTTTTTGAGCGCAAGGAAAATACAAAGTTTTCTGGTTAAGGCATTTTTGGTCTGAAAATTCCCCAGGGTATCAGCTTAAAATATGCATGACGTTCATGTGATTTATTTTCTTTAAGGGGCTGGAAAATTTGTGTGTGTGTGTGCAGATGTGTTTGTGTGCACATGTGTGCAAGGCTGTGTGATCCCCCAGGCTCTGCCCACAGGACAGGCTGGTGGGAATGCCCACTGGGCAGCGCAGACCCACAGGTGGGCAGGGCTGCAGACAGCCGGCCGCTGGGTCCTGCCCTGCTCTGGAACCCCTGTTTGCTTCTGCCATAGGATTTCAAGGGAGAGGACAGGAATTTCAGGTCATTCCAGCTGCGTGTGTGGCATAGGAGCCTATTCAAGGCTCCTGGAGCACTCCATGTTTTGTGGTTGCGCGCCCTGACAAAGCCCATTGTTCGGTCCCTCTGGCTGAGGCGCTGCAGCGCGCGATGCCGCCTCGTGCTGGTGCTCACAGCTCAACTGCTGAGGAAATACTTTTACGTCTTGTACATGTTAAGTAGGGGTAAAGTGAGAAGCTGGGATTAGAAATGCTATACCTCTTATTCAAAAAGGTCATCAGTGCATAGTGCTACCTAGGCAGTAGTAAGGTGATAGTTCATCTGATCCCTGCCTTGACCCTCACTCAAAACTGACACCAGTCACTTCTTTCAGGCCTACCAAGCCTGTGGTGACTGGATGTGCCTTTGCCCTTGTAATTTATTTTCAGGTGACCATAACAGCTCTCTTGAAAAATAAAACTAAAATAATCAGCAATATTTCTGCATTCAAATAATAGTCAAGTCCAGAAAATAACACAAACAATAGCCTGTAGTCTCTTGATTATTTTTTTTAATGTGTTTTGGAGATAGCTGTTATTCTTGTAGGCTTGAAAAGTCTGAAGTCACACGAAATACTGCTACTTCATAATCTTGAACTTCTATCTTTAGACTTATTTACTGTGAAAGATTCATGGTAAAATGCTTAGAGATAGGTTGGAGGATTATGGATAATAATTATAGACAACCATATGCTCTTACTCTGTAAAACTTTTATTTCTAGCCAAAATGCTGAGAAGCATAAGCTTGCCTTTTCATTTGAAAAGGAGGTGCTAGTGTTTTCCCATAATATGGCCAGTACAGCAGAACCTATTCTAATGGATCTTGGTGAAAGAAAGAAAGAAATTTTTGACAAATATGATTCCTGTGCAACAAAACAAACTGCACAGGATAGTTCAATAAGCCCCCTTAAATCATGCACAGTACGAATCCTTTAAAGCAGGAGAATCTATTTTTATCATGAGAGTTTCCATAGCAAAAGCTGATTTAACTCCTTAGGGTAAAGTTCACGCCAGTGCATGTCTCTGTGAAAGATCAAACTCCCTTTAACACATGGATGAGGGATCTTGCATTTGGAGTGGAGAGCAGATGTCCATACACAAACATGCAAACATGCACTGAGAAACTTCTCTGTGACTGTGGCGGTTCCTTCACCAGCTGTGGCAGGATGGCAGGGAGCTGTGCTGAGCAAATGCTCTGGTAGTTCAGCTGCCAGGAAAAAAAACCTTTCCAGTCTGCTTTTCAGAGCAGAAGGCCTTGCATGAGACAGCTTAGAACTTTGTTCTTTGGGGAGGAAATTACAGCGATGTCAGAGTTGAGCAGAGTCTCTGAACTGTGTGAGGATGCCGTTGTCACAGAAGGAGAAGGGAGAAGGCCTTGCCAGTCCCTGCGCAGGTAGGCCTCCTCCCCGTGAGCTGCCGGTGCTGTGAGGTGGTGCAGGCCCTCCCATCTGCACTGTCAGACTCCCTGGGGGAGGTTGGGCTGCTCCAACTTTATTTAGAACAGCTTTTTCCTGTTCAGGAGAATATATCCATGGCCATGGGACCCAGCTCTCCTCCCATCCAGATGCATCCAGCCTTTGTGCCCAGCAGCACGTGCACTTTCTGCTTTGCAGGAATTTGCACTGCAAGAAGGGCCTCTGTAGAGGACGACATGGCCCATCTCCATGGCCATGGAAGTGATGCCACAGGTGCAACATCATGTTTTCACAGCAGCACCAGATGGGCTGGGGGAAAACAAGCTCATCAGGGTTAACTGAAGAGTTCTTGCAGGAAGCAGCTGTAAAGAATGGTTTAGCATAGGACTTCTGTGCCATCCCCAACAGGTGATGGATGTGTTGACCTGGGACTTGTGATACCTGAGTCATGTTGCCAAATCCATCACAGATTGGGGCGGCATGCAAGGGAGTGGCAGGATTATTTGGCTGGCAGGTGCGATTCACAGGGTGCAAACTGAAGCAATTAGGTTCACAGGGATGTAAATCAGTCAGGATTTGTCCTTCTCTGATCCATGGCTGGCTCTCCTTGCTGGGTGTGGCCAGAGGCTGCTGCTGGCCCTGGGGTTTGGTGCCCCTGGCCTGGCTAAGGGGGGGGTCTGGCTGAGCAGCCCCTTGTGCTGGCAATGACTGAGCCGCTGGCAAGGGTCTGCCAGTTTTTGAGGAATTCTGGAGCAAATTCCCTTCCAGCAGAGCCAGGAGAAGCCTCAGTAGCTGCTCCAGGGGTGGGCTGTGCACATTGCAGTTGTTTCTACAAGCTGTAGCAGCCAAAGAGGTTCTTTGAATCACAATGTAATTCCTCTTTCTTATTAAAGTAAGCTTCTTGGTGAAGGCTTCCTACCACAATAAAAGGGGCATGTCAAGGTGAGCTGTGGCACTGCCACATCAACAGAGTTACTAAAAGTTGATCGGTAAAATAATCTGACCGAGAAATTCTTGTTCCAGGTGTTAGATTCTCTTCTTCATACTTTTAACACACATGCTGCCAATGCACACCAAAAATAGATTTTTGTATTTAAAAATATTTGCTTGAACTCCAAAACTTGAAAAAAAAACAAGAAAGCTGGGTAGCTTTGTAAACAAATTCAGATCAAAGTTTGTTATTGGATAAATACTATAGCAATATAAAAATTAAAAGATAATACCTCCAGACTGATTCTTACATCTCTCATTAAAGTAGGGTTTGGTTCTAAACTTTTTTCGTGTTGACTTTCTAGTGAAGATTATCTTTAGTCTGAAGAAATTCTCTGAGGAGTTCTGCTTAAAAACCATTGAATACAAACTGTTTTTAAAGAGGAGTTGAGTTCCATGATCTGCAACCAAACAGGATTTCCCCTGAATTGTAGTTTGTAATAGTCAGTGTAGGCTACGTTCATTTAAAAACACGCATAATTAATTCAAACATCGAAAATTTGATTCATCATGTGTAGATAAGAATTCAAAGCAATATGCAAGCTCTGCTGTTAAAATGGCTCGGGGTGTCAGTGTTGAGTTGTTGAGAGTGTATAAATCATATGTATGTGTGATTCTCGGGCTAGTACCTGGGGATTTGCTTGATATGATTATACACACTGCTCTGCTCACTTAGTTCATTTCACATCTGCCTCAGGAGCGACCTCAGGAGGCGTTTACATTGATTATTTCCCTCACAACAGCCAACACAGTTCAAATAAAGCAGACTATGCATAATTAAAGGCATCATTGCTTTCTCACTCAAAATAGTAATGGGGCAGTGGATCTAATTTCCTACTTAACACAGAAAGGCTGTGCTTATTAACTATTCCTATGATTATTGTTTACTAAACTCATTTTAATAATGGCCTGTTGTTTTTTTTTTCTTCTGGAAGACCCAAGCTGTTCTGCATATCCTGTAAGAACACAGCAGGGCAAACAGCTGCTCTAGAAAGGGCTTGTGCCCAGCATCGCAAAGGATCGGACATCCAGCTGGAGCTGGGCAGGTTCTCAGCTGCAGACTCTCACTGCAGGCTAGGGTTGATGCTGTGCTGCAACATATGCACCAATAAAAACTGTTGTATGTAGAAGAGTCAAAAAGATGGGGGGGGAATAAGGAAAAAAAAAAGTATATCCTATGTTAGAGTCACACAGGGAGGCCCTGGTGCACCTCACCTGTAGGAAGCCAATTGAGCCACTGGCTCTGGCACAGCCGGGCTGGGGGCTGCTCTGTGCCAAGGCCATTGGTGCTGAGCACCCAGCACCGCGAGGAGCTGCTGCAGGAGCACCCTGTGTGCTGTGCTGGGGGCACTGCACTGTCAGCACAGCCAGCACCATCCCTGTGAGCCTGCTCATGTGGTGGACAGCTGTGGTTTCCTGACAATGCAGTGGTTAGTGTAGAAGACGCCCACTTTCAAAGCCAGCCTTGTATCTGCTTTTCCTGTGGGAGACGTTTTTTAGCACTGCCCCTAGACTCTGGCTTGCATGCTTCAGAGGGCTGTTGTGTTCTTATTTCATTAGCATAATAAAATCTGCACCTCCCAGTTAATTCCCCTGAGAACTGAAGCAAAAAAAAGGCAGCTCTTACACTGACAATGCTTGTGCCACTGAAAGAGAAAGTTGGCTGCTGAGGGATGGTTGAGGATTGTGCTGAGAGCACCAAGGAGCAGCTGATCCAGCCTGATGTCGGGCAGAAGCGTGTCTGCTGCAAGCCTTGATGCAGACACTGTGCCCTTGCAGCAGACGATTACACCATGCAGGGCTCCTGCTCGGGCAAGACCTGCACGTGGTGTCAGGCCCTAAATTATCAGCTCTTGAGAAATAAAATCAGAAAGTTAAGACATTTTGTAAACTGGTCTTATCATCTGGGGGAATTGCTAAGCCAGGAATCTGTTGTTAATCTAAAAATCTGTGCAGGTCCTTGAGGCATTTGCCTGGCTCCAGTGCTGCTCTGGTGAGACTTGTCACCCACACTGGAAGTGTTCAGTCTTCAGCCCCCTGCAAGGACAGGGCAGGAATTGGGTCTGAGCTCCTCTGATTAAATGGAACACTTTGTATAAATAGACCAAAAATAAAAAAGCCCCATATCAGTTAGCCTCATATTTTTCTGAACTTGAGCAAACTGAGTTAAAACAAAAGCTAGTGATTGTAAGAAATAACTGAACAAACTTCTGTGAAACAAGTCACAAACTCAGTTCACTCCATGGGCTGTTAAATATCTGACAAACTTCTGGTTAACTTTAGCAAAGACTAACGACAAGTGGGTTATTGCCATTGTAAATTGTATGTAACAGTTTAATAGTTGTAATACCTGGTATGTTCTTTTTAATAATATGTGTCTGGAGTGTTGTAGAACAGAGAAAGCATCTGGATCTATGGCAGCTGAGGTAGCAAGTTGTTTTTCTGTTTACAATATGACCCTCTGCTCATAATAACCTTCTTTAAGTGCGTCTAAGTGCCCATCTTGTGAGTGCACAGACTGTATGTTTAGTGTGTGAGAAAGGTCTATTTTTGTGTATGAAAGTTAAGATTCTAGTGGATTTTTTTTAAGATTGGAAATGAGAAAACAAACGCAGTAACCAAACCTGTGCTGTTTCCAGTGGAAAAGCTCTTATCAGTTGGCAGGATGGCTGTGAGGGCTGTTTCAGCCTCACTGGCTGGGCTTGCTGGAGCCCAGCAGCAGCCCAAAGCCTTTCTGTGCCACAAGTGGCCTACAGAGAGGACTCCAGTGACTTAAGCTTTACCACACTGCATGTATATACCTATTTAGCCTCTCAATTTAGTTGTTTGTGTGTGAATGTATCTCTGTGTGTGTAGGCGAGTGGAAAGGGGTTGTAGGTGTGGCCATATCATTCCGGAATTTTGTTTAGAGACTCACACTGACAACTTCTTTTACAGGCAAGATACATTAGCTGATAGATCATGGGGAGGTGATAAACAGGACTTTGCAGAGCTCTGTGTCCTGGTTCTGCTGTTTCTCTGTGTGAGATCACTTTTGGAATGGGTGGGAATAATTCCACTTTTCTTACTCTGAAAAGCAAAAGCCATCGGTTTTAAAGGGAGGGATGGTGCTTTTCCACACAGCCTGAGCATGCCGGGGTGGACCTGCAGGACATGTCAGACAAGGCACTGAGTCAGATCACAAGGAATCAGCTAAAAATGAGCTATCAGTGAAATAAACTAAAACTTACTGAACAGCTGCAGTGTACTCTGCCTCACGTGTGGTTTCAGTTCAGCAGTCCTGAGTCTGGCCCCAGCACACAGCTTTCCTGTAGCAGACCCTGCCCTTGGGGGTTCAGCAGTGCCTACTGATGGCCTCAGGCAGGTGTTCCAGTCTGAGTCCCTGTGTGCTCCTTGCTTCAGGGCAGCCCTTGGGACATGGTGCTTTCTGCAGATGGGATGGAGAGAGGACAACTCGCTGCAGACCTTCCCCTTGTAAATTACTTGGCTTGTTGTGAATCCCTCTTCTACCCAGCCCATACATGATGCAGAGCTGAGAGCAAAAACATTAAAGCAAAGTAAAGTAATTTTTGTGTTGGGAATGCTTTGCTCCCACCTCCCCCCCCCTACTTCCTGGCCAGGTTTTCAGAAGTATCCTGTTGCAAAATCCAGGTCTCAGGATCAGGAGAACCAAAGCTGTTCTCCGTCACCTGTCGCCCATCCAAGAAGCTGGGTTAGTGCAGGGTCCCAGGCAGAGATTTAGGGCTGGCTGAGGACCATGCCCAGGGTATGCCCCGATGTGGGAGAAGTCATGGGTGCTGCAGAGGAGGCTGTAGTTCCAGACTGGGATAACTTTTTCCATTATTATACGTGAGCCACTGGGCAATTATCCTCCAGTAAAGGGCCTGGAGAGGCAGTTATACAAATGCTGACACCTGCACTTCTGATTTAATGCAATTAATTCAAGCAAACACTTTGTGGTTGGAAGGTAGAAGAGGTCTGTGGCTGTCACCCCCTGGCCCCTTCACAGGATGGAGCTGTGTTGGCAGGGGACACAACTGGTGTGGGCACTGCTGGCCAGTGGTGCCTTAGCTCAGGGGGATTGTCTGCAGCCTTTTCGGGCTTTGTTCTGTGTCCCCTACCCAGGAAAAGCTGATGTACCTTTTGAAGTGGTTTACATCAGTTCTACACACTTGGGTTGCTGTGGGCTGTGTTCTCTAGCTGGTTGGCTGATAATGGCACACTTTTCTCTGTTGATATGGAGTATTTCTTCCAACCCAGTGGGAATTGGTACTTTGTTTTACTGGTCATCAAGTGTGGCTCGGGGTCCTCACAGCTGAGGTGCAGAGAAACCTTGGCTGACTTCTAAAAAGTGCGTTTGTTGGACAAAGTTTAAGATGTATCCTGTCACTTAATCCTTGTGCTGTTTTTCACTATACAGTTGACCAGAGTATGTTGTTTGTCTAAAACTTTAGGACAAACAGTATCGGCAGTATCTACCTCAGGGAGCTGCTCATATAGAGTCAGATGTAGTTATTGAGTCTGTGATCTGCTCCGACCTGAAATTATTCCTGGGATCAAACAAGTGGAATTGACTCATAATAATAAAGGTCCCAGTAGGCTTAAATAGAAATTAGTTTTCTCAGATTCTTGATTTGTGTTGATGTTAAATACAATCACTGACACATCATTTGTGTCTGCAGATGTTGACACAGTGCTGGTGAAGACCTGCAGAGTGGGCACTCCACTGCCCTGCTCGCAGCCATGCTGCTTCGTGCTATCCTAGTTCTCCAGCTCACAAAAGAAAAAATAACTGAGATTTGTCTTGTCTTGGGCTGACAGTATAGCCAAGTGATTGCCAGTCCAATTTGGCAGTTTTTAATCATTTTATCTCTGTTCTCTTCTCTCTGGGGAGACAGTCAGTGTTTAGCAGTCTGCTCAGAAAGACCTTGGGGCTAGTTTCAGCGGCAGTGGCTCAGAGCTCCGATTATTAGCTCTGCTCTTAGGAGCACACTGCAATCTTTCCCAAGGGAGTGGTGTGAAAAATTAACACAGGCTTAGAGCAGCAGTGCAGCAGCAAGCTATGTAACTGTAATTACTCCATTGATATTCCTCACACAATAACACTGTCATCAGTCATTTACATAAACTTTTTCTCCATGAAGAGGGAATGGCTGCTTATAACCCTATTGGGTGCTTCCAGAGCATGCATTATACATTTTATTTGTTCTAATTTCAGACTCGAGGCCTGTAGGAGCAGAGGGAGGAAATGTGCAGTCTTTTCGTTGTTGGTTTTTATGTTGCAGCAGTAAGTGTGCCACTCTGCACACACAATCGTGCAAGCAGGCTAAAATGTATCTTGATGGAATAGTGGGAACCATTTCCAGGATTTGAGATGTTCAACATAATTTTAAGAAATGTACCAGGGTATTTTAAATATTTTAGGCAGTTTAGTACCCAAACTCTGTCCCAAGTCCCAGTCTCTCACTCTTTCAGTCAGGCCACATCCACAAGAAACAAGTACTGTCCTGCTTGCCAAGCTCCTTGGTACATACTGGCTTTTCTCAGATTTCTTTTTCTTCTACAAGGATGTGGCATGGCTCTGTGCCCTCTGCCTGTACCAGGCTCTCCTGTAGCTCCATTCATCTCACTGTGACCACAAAGAATGGCTGTGTAAGCTACAGGCATGCTCTTCCTGGCAGCAGCAACTGCAACAGAGTTACTAGAAATAAGTCGTTAATAAAATTCAAAATTAGCACCATCCTGTCTTCTGCCAGGGACACTCATTCCCTTTGTGTCCCTTTTACAGAGTAAAAGCCAGAGCTCCATAAAGCAAAGGGCCTTAACTGCCTGCCCAGCTGGGAGCTGTGTGTGAGCAGCCTTCCTGTGGCTCCCGGGGCATGGGCTGCAGAGCAGGGTCCTCTCCTTCCTTGGGGTTTGCGGGGTCACAGCATCACCCACCCTGGAGGAGGATGAGGGATGGGAAGCACTTGGGGCTCAGCTCCTCAGGAGAGCGCCTGCTTAGGGACAAGGTGTCCGTGTCTTCATCGGAGGAGCCTTAAACTTTGGTAAATATTACACTTCCTCTAATTAAAGTCTTTGAAGCCAGATATTCCTGGGGCCAAGGCTAATAATGTATTCAGAAGAATAATAACCCTGTCTGAGCTGCAGCGTGTTTATTGATGTGCTGGTACCTGCCGGCGCTGCCGTGTCCTGCCGCCTCGTGCGCAGCCCTGCGGGGCACAGCGTCCCAGGTCGCTGTCACAGGCAGAGCCCTCAGCGCTGCAGCAGGACACATCTAGTGGGGAAAAAGGCGCATGATAGTCAAATTTCAGTTGCTGAATATTTAATGAAGCCTGCAGTGTTTATTTGGTTAGCCTGTCGATTTTTATCGTTCTGTCAATAGCTTCTCATATGTGGCACGGTGATGATCTTTAGCAGCCTGTCCCCTGGGAGCCAAAGCACTAAATGCAATTATGGATTTTATACCGCAATGTGTTTGATATTTCCACTGATCTAATTTGCAGTCTGGTAGTTTATTGTTTGGCATTTTAATGGCGTTCAAATGCTATGGAAAATTTGATTTCTCTTTATAATTCACCCTAACATCATTAATGCTGGTAGCTGGATGGCATGGATTTTAGAGGGCTAAATATATAGGAAAATAATTTTTTAAATATGGATCAAAACAATCAGAGTTTTAACTAAAAGGAAAACCATGTTCTATTTTTTTCACTTTCTCTTTGTCACTTTTCATTAAACATTAAGATTACTTTGAGGAGATAGTAAAACAAATGCTAGACCTTGCCAAATGAAATACAAATGCAATATGTCTTCTGATGGAGGCTTCACTGTAGAGCTCAAAGATCCTCAGGAGTCTTTTGAGAGAGAAACAGAATGAGAACCATCCATTAAAAAGTCTTATCGGGCTGTTTCTCTCTTCTGTTCCAGACCACTTTTGCTTGAAAATTAATCCTCCATCTATTTGTTCCTCTGATGTAGCTGGCAGAAGCCCTTAGCCAACTACTTCATCAGCTGCATCTATTTCACTAAAAACAAAACAAAACCCCAAACTCAAAACCAACAGCAACAACAAAACCCCATCCCCAAGCCACAGTTTGGTAGAAGACCTTGAATCCTGGTTTGGGGCTGTTGGCACAAAGAAGGGGTGCACAGAACTGCGTGGGGTAGGTGGCTTGGGGGAGTTAATAGTGGTGTTACTTTACACATCTACAACACTTTTATTGTGTAGTAACTCATGAGTTATGGGTCCTCTGCAATTGCAAAATAAATCCTTTAATTAACCACCTAGTCAGAAACAATTTAACCTCCTCAGTGTATCTCATAAACTACATTAGCCCCAGATTTATTTAGAATAGTGTTGTACAAGCATGATCTATTTACATTAAGAAGTGTGTGCTCTTCGTTGTGTTGACTGTACTGGGGCAAGGAAACACGGGTCTATTTCATCTATGGCTTTGAATGATTTTACTGAGTGTGTCCCAAATTGAAGCAAATGCATTTTTCTACTGAGAGTTAGGTGAAAGCAGGCAGGATGGTAACTATTTCATGCCTTGCTGCTTGTTAAGGACTATTTCACAGACAGCAGTGTTGGAGAGGAGCCTTCCTCTCCTCATACATCCGGTGGAATCAAACTGCATGGCATGTTGACAAGCAAGGATTCTTTCTCAAATGCTGGAGAATTTGTTTGTTTTTCAGCAGAGGTGTGAACACAAGGCCAGTCAGTGTAATAAATCTTACAGGCTGCCAGAAATAGAACATGCCTTGTGGTTTATGAGTTTAGGAACATTAAAGAGGTTCAAGAGAGTTCCTCTTTTAATGTAACCAAGTAGAAAAGCCGACAAAAATAAGAAGTCATAAAGGAAGCTGAACAAGGTGCCAAGAGCACTAATGAATGGATACAGAACAATCAGCTTTGTGTTTCACAAGATGTTTCAGCAGTTATATTGGGCTGATGGACCAGTTTGTTTTTTGGATGAGATTTGCACCAACCCACAGATTCTCAGTGCCTCTCTGCAGGGTGGTGGTGGGGATGCTCCTGGCAACAGCAGCAAATATAAATTACATTTGTAACTTATCTCAATTCTTTCTCCCAGATAAATTTTCCTTTGAAGTTTTTTCTCTGAACTTACTGAATAGCAAGAACAATAGCAATCATGTAGAGGAGAAACTGTTAACTGCCCCATTTCCTTCCATGGGGCAAAAGTCATTCTCAGGGTCCTCTTTTAGTCCCATTCTGATACCCAGCACTGCTGGGTCACAGCAAATACGGCATTTGGTTTGCTAGTGCCACCAGGGGGGTGTTATGGAAGTCACCTGGAGTCAGGGAGATCCTCTGAAAAACTGCATTTCAGGAAAATTGGTCAGGGATCAGACAGGATTGGGTCATTGGCAGTGATTATTCTCTGGGTAGGAACTCAGCAGGGTGCTGGGGACGGGGTGCTGCTGAGCATGTTTGTGTCCTGGTTAGTTATTCCTCTGTCAGTGCTGGTGCCTGTCATCCAAAGTGACCCTTATTTTAAGAGCTGCCAGCCTGACCCTCAGGCAGCAGAATCACGGGCTCAACTGGGAGCCCATCTTGTGCAGGAGAGGCCAGAGTGGAGGGAGGGGAGTGCTGGAGGTGACACACCGGGTGGTCACAGCCCCGCTGCTGTGGAAAAACAAACAAAGCATTTGAAAAACACTTGGCAATACACAGACTGTGCAGTGGCAATAGGAAAATTTCCCTGGAAATAGACCAGAACATCACACAACTGTTACCTCCAGCAAATAAGAAACCTACTGGATTATTCAAGCTCTGGCCTGTGATGTTTTCAGTTGATGTTTTTGTTTGTAGGAACGAAAGCTAACAGGCTGTCACAAAATTCTTGAGAAACCTAGTTAGCAGGAATTAAAAAAAAAACCACCACAGCCACCAAGTTGTGGAGCGTGGCAGGCTAATGACATAAGGCCTGGCCCTCCAAGTGATCTGCTAGCAGATGATGGATGAATGTGCACCTCACTCGGCAGCACCACCGGCCTTGCTCCTTTCTTGAATATCTGTCAAGATGTTAAGTGGACAACTGCAATCAGCAGTGAAATAAGACCTGTGTAATCTGATGTTCCACTTAGAAAAGAAAACAAAATTCCTACCACCTAATATGAGACTACACCAGTCAACACAGAAAGGCCTTTCAAGAAGGCTAGGTATCTGATAAAATCTTTACACCTCATTATCATTTGTAATTTAGAGATATGGGTACAGCTGTATCTACAAACAGTGCATGATGACATTTCCAGGGATTTTTATCTGTGGCTGTTTGCAGTGAACAGCTCTTCATTCATATGGGTACTGTTATATTCCTTTTAATGTGTTCTTTTATTCAAACTTTATCTCGCTGAGAAGGCTGCCTGCAAAAGATGTCCCTTCTCTAAGAGTTGATGTAGATTAACAAAAAAAGCGGCCTTCTAGTTCTCTGCAATGGAAGTTTGGTTTTGGTTAGTTTAGTGAAGTTGTTTTCTAGAAGGTGACAAGAAATAGAGAATTTGCTGTCTTCAGGTGCAGAGAAACAACAATATGAATGTTAACTGAAGTGCAGTGTAGGTAAATATCTAGGACAGGACAGCATAGAAACAACATCAAGCTTTGTTGCTGTTTAATCTGAACCTTCCTGATTGCTTTCACCTGCATAGTTTGGATTACAGAGGATGTTAGCAGATGCAATTGAATGCACAGGAGTTTGCTGTGAGAAGGCAATCAGCTGTGTAAGCACCTTTACTTCCTCAGCATTAGAACAGAGGATTGCAGGATGGATGTTGAGGCTGGAGAAAGTGCACCTAGAGGATTAACTCCATGCTTCAGCAGAAGACCCTCTGAAGCTGAAGTGTTCGTATAGCTCAGTCCTGACCAGAACATACTCTTGATGACTTGACAGTGCCAGACCAGCTTCCCTGTTTGGTTGCTCCTGTGCAGACTGTGGGATACTGTGGAGGGGCTGTGGATCCAGCCCTCCAGGTGATTCCTGTCTCCATGGCTCCCCATAAGTTGCAGGGGTAGCATCAGAATATACATTGTCCACAAAATTAGAGGTACTTGTGTGCTAAGGAGCATCTCAGCATGGGCACCAGGCAGGGCAAGGTCCTGGAGACCCTGGCAGTGTCTATGTCTTTGAGGTTCATTAAGTGGCTCCCACACAGCTGCCAAGTTGGCTGTTGCCCTTGTGTGCTCAGCAAAGAGATCCTTCTCTCTCTTGCTATAAATCCAGAGGGACGTATCCTGCAGTTACCAGGCAGGTCCCCCTGTAGCTGAAGTCAGACTGAGTTTGGCTGCCATGGAGGGCACAGATCCCTCAGCAGCTTGTGCAGAGGGTGCTGGGCACCAGGGCTTGGGGATTTGTTTTGAAAAACTACATGTAGTTTGATCTATGAAGTTTAATATAATGTTGAGAAATACTACAGTGACAAAAATATAACATAATTTCTAATAATAATGAAATTTTAAGTGGGGCAGGACTCCCTGTCTGAGAACTCTCCTTTTTTCAAGCTGTCTTTACAGCATTTTGTTCCTCTACTCTCCCCCCTGTGAGCTGTCTGATCTTAGAATTATAGTTGTAAATAAAAAGGAGAGATTGCAGAACATTTTATGCAGTTTTTCCTTGCCAAAGACATTGATTCCAACGTGACTCAAATACTGGAAATCAAGAAGCAATAAAAATTAGTATGACTGTTGTTACTGTTAGAAATGTTATGTGATTCTAAAAGGTAAGATCTTAAGGAATAAAGACCCCAATAGCCATGCAGTGTTTCTCATTTCTCTTCAAGCTGCAGATCCTCCCAAACTCTCCTCCATGTCCTCTCTGAAGAGGCTCAGCCAGGTGCAGTGCAGTCCCCCAGCACTGACCTTGACCCTTCGTGCTACACTTCAGTGGAGTCCAGGCCTGTTGTGCATTTTGTGTCTTGTCATTTGTCCTCTGAGTGTTGTGTTTTTAAAATGCCATGACTGAGCTGCTCCATTTTGTTTCTTGAAAGCCAAGAGTGCTGCTTACGGTGTACAGGGGATAGATCCTCTAACCCTATTGTAACTTTCTTTTTTCCACAAAAATTAGTGTGATCGTGCTAAGACATTAGTTGTACAGCCCTTCTTATTGTGGATGTTCCAATAACTTGCTGTCTTCCATGTATAACTGGAAGAGACAAGTAGAGCTCTAAATATAATTGAAAATAGTGATTGAAATATGTATTGCATTTGTTATATAAAATGAGTTCTTGGCTCCATAGTTATTAGTTATAATTTTTTTTTTATTATTGGACAATTTCACCAAGGAAAAGAATAGGAGGGAAGACTGTTTAAAGAGAATGGATAAGAAGGAAAAGGATGGAGGGTTGGAGCAAGGAGAGGGTACAGGTTAGAGAGGTGTAGGTAGGTGCTTAATGTAGATGCAGACTCTTAAAGCACTGATGCAGCAGCTCACTGAAGGGGCTGCAGTCCTGGGAAGGAAGATCAGTTTTGTTGCACTAGAAAGCTTATGGTGGGTCACTGCTGTTCTGTTACTGGTCTCTCTGGCCAGCCTGATGTTTAAAGTCTCAAATTCTTCAGCTTTCTGGGCTGAATGAGGTCTGTGCACCGTTTCAGGCAACACAATACAATGTACCATGAAACTGCTTAATGCTGTAGAAAATTGCTAATGCAACAAGACAGAGCCCCTTGAAAAATCAGCTAACACATCATTGTGCCTTCCTGGGTCTGTTTTGACCCCGTTCACAAGAGCTTCACTTCCCACAGAGCAGCTGGAGCTCAGAGGCTCTGCTGGGCTGTTGGCTGTGGCTACTCCCCTGGCACTGCCTGCCTTGGCAGCAGGAGGGAATGCTAAAAAGCTTCTCTTAGTCACTCAATAAAATGCTGCATCGGGGATTGCAACTCTCCAGCAAAGCTCAGGCTAGGGCCCTGGTAAGGAGAACCCAGAGAAAAAAGACTGAGGGATCTTCAGTGTGCCCCTTGTCCCCCTTGCCTGCTCCTCTGCAGGGGCTGTTGTTGAGGGACAAGCCCGTGGGTGAGGGAGGGTCACCAGCAGAGGCTGGTGTCAGTCTGATCCCTCTTGCAGGAGGGATTTGGCCATTCAGTCAGTGCTGAGGGAGTCACCTGAGCTGCAGCTGGAGCAGTAACACTTCATCTCATGGTAGAGGATGCAGTTTCATGTTGGGTTGGCAATAACCTTGGGCCCTACCCTGCAGCATCGTGCCAACTGGGAGGCAGGCTCCGTGTCCTTGAGTGGTGAGGTACATGTTATGTAGCAAAAGGAAAGCCAGTTTCTGTCATGCCTCCTATTATTCGTATTGTGGCAGTTTCTGTCTAGATCCTGGTTAGGTGCTGTCCTGATGGTAAGAGCTTAGGCACAGAGGCTTAAACACCTAATGGCTCAGAGTCTCTCTGCTTTTAGTAAAATATGGGAAAAAATGCATATATAAAGGCTCCCTGGTTTAGCAATGAGAATATGAAAGAATGCACATCACATAGCTTGTCAGGCAACAAAAATTAGGTTAATGAAGGGTACTGAGTAAAGGAACTGTATATGTAAATGCAAAAAAAAGAGAAAAATCACAAAAGCATAGTCAGAATGTGCACAAATATGTTCCAGGCAAAAAGTATAGGGACTCCCACAGGAAAAGTAAATTACAGAATTTCATACTTTTTGGGAGAGTAAAAGCCCATTGAGACAGGTCAGCCTTTCTGTGGGTGACAGCAAAGTTAGAGCAGCAGAAACAACAGCTGTAGTGCTTCCATATGTGTCTTTATCTGTCTGATAAACTACCTGAGCAGGAATACCTGGGTGATGATGGACAACCCAGAGAAACAGAGGTGGAGAGGAGGTAAGATGCATGGCTGCAGATCTGTTGCTGCCTTGGCTACAGAAGGAGCATAAGAATAGTCACACTGTCGTGACATGACGTGCATTTCTAGAGAAGTGTGAAGGGGCTCCACATCATTGAAAGTCAGGCAACATAAAAGGTGCTTGGGCCTTTCTGAAAGGAGGGGGAGGCTGTGGTTGTGTTGATAGACTTAAGCCTCTTCCAGCCTCTCTGCAGCTGGGTAAATCTCCCTAGGATTGGGCTGGCTAACAGAAATATTGGCATTCCTCAGTGCTGGGTGAGTGAGTACAACTGATTCATTTCTTTGCTCTGCAGAGTAATTCTAAGCAGCTTCTTTTAAACTGAAAGGATCAAAGTCCCCAAATGAGAATGTGGTGAACTTGATACTTCTCCACAAGCCCAATAGGCATGGACAATATACATTCTGTAACCGAAACCTTTTGGGGCTTGTGTAATATAATACCCTTTCTGTAACCCCCACCCTTTTCTCCATCCTCATGACCCTGCTGCAGCTAAGGGACTGGACAGTAGAAAAACATGTCAAGCATGAAAAGCAGCAACTTCAGGGCAAACATGACCCCTCCACTGCTAGTTACTGAACTTCTGAAAGTACGTCAAGCAAGCAGAATCAGCTAAAAAGGGAGGCCAGGGACACCTCATGTTGTGCGAGATGGGAGGTTAGGTCTTTGCTCTTTAGAACTAAAGTGTTTTGTTTTAATCATGGGGAGAGCTGCTGGCTTGGCACTGTGTGAAACAGATTTAGAAATCCTGAGGAAGGAGGAATTTCTCAAAACAGTAAGGAAAACAAAAGTCAGCAACAGGGAAGAACTGGCCAGCATTTTTACAACAGGAAATGTGGAGGATACTGAAAAGAGAAAATTAATGACACTAGGAGTATGATCCTGTTAGCTATTATTGTTGACACCTCATCATTTCCAGACTAAAATGCCAGCTAAGGCCATGTTTCACTTGACACTAACGTAGGTCATCTTTGCCTTGCCCAGAGAAAAAGAAACATCAAGCAAGAGATCGAAACTCTAATAAAAATGGAGCACATCATGAGAAACTCCTTGTGCTTGGAATCGGATCAGCAGCCACAACATGGCTGCTGCAAAGACTCTGTTGATTGCAGCAAATATTTTGCTGCATTTTATTTTCTGAGGTAGAATAAATGTTCCATTTTGAGCAGTGGAAAATGCTAGCTATACCTATTTTAAACACAAGTGTAATGTTTTATAGCCCATAGAGGGATAATTACAAAGTACAAAATCACAGATTTTATAGCAGATTTTCCCAGGAGTGCAGTTAGGAGAACAGTATGTGTCATGTAGCCAATTTAGATAATGATTCTGATAAAGATAAACTGAATTGTTTATAATAAGTAATTGGGTCTACAAAGGCCCAGATGACACAGATGAGTACACAAGCTGAGAGGTGCAGGAACCACAGCCCTGGATCTCGTGCCTTAGGCCCTGCTTCCCAGTGGCCATCCCTCTGCCCAGATTGTGTTGTGCTTGGATCTGATGCTGGGGTTGATCTTTATAATGCACTTAACTTTCTCCGAAATAGCAAACGTTAAAAACAGTTAGCTTTCAGTTGGAGATGCCAAGATGGTGGCTCTTGTGAGGGTCTGTGCTGGGAGGAACTGTGCTTGGGGGAGGTGAAGCAGCTGATTGCTGTTTGGCAAGCTGAACTGGGAGAGACCCTCAAAAGCCTGAAAATGGGAAAGAAAACTCCTAGCTTCCTTGCTTCTAAAGAAGTCTTAGGGCTTGGTCAGAGCTGAACCGTGAAGAATGCTGGCCTGGTTAAATATACAGCAGCACTTTACCACAGGCAGGAGATTACTTGTTGAGTAGATTATCTCTCCTGAGATAACACAAAATCCTTCAGACTCGAGTGGAGCATCTTGCCTAGCCTATTAGTAGATGACAAGATGCAGTTTGGGCCCAGTAAGCCTCTATCAATCACAAGATGAAGTAAAGCCCTAATTATCATTTAATTGCTGCCTTCAGCTTGAGCTGCCCTTCTTCACAGCTTTCTGCATCCATTTGAGATTAGGTTGCGCTGAAATGAGAACTGTAAAGGGCCTGGCAAAGGTGTGAAATTCCCTGGGTAACTGAATTAATGGCAGTGTGCTCCTGCTGCTGGGGGGGTTCTGCTCTCTGCGAAGACAGAATGAGTGAGGGCAAAGGGACATAATGGGGAATTGGCAGCGATAGCTCTCAGCCAGTTGTTCACAAAAAGAATTACATAGAACAGGCTGCTTTGGCCAAACTGGAGGGAAATAAAGGAAATACCGCTCACACACATTTGATTTCATGCTAATTTTGTGGAATTATGTTGTGAACTATTTTGTTGAATAAGAAAAAAGAGTAGTAAGTCCTGTGTAGGCCTGTGCGGTTGAGTACGAGCTGCAGAATATAAGCATTGGTAACTGTAGTTTCTTTTCTGCATTAGTCCTCTAGGGCATCTTGAAATTGATCGACATACAGGTTTGGGGTATTTGGGATTTGGTTTGGTTTAATTTTTAAGTGAGGCTTGTTGTTGATCTGTTTTCATATGCTCTGCATGGCAGGTGTGTTTTCTAAGTAAATTGCAGAAGCAGAACAATGTTTCTCATGATGAAACTCTCACAGCCCTGACACAGACATTCATCATTAAGACACTTGTCTACACTATATAACTTTGCAACATCAAATCCAGTTTCAAAGATAATTACAGGCCATTAGTGCCTGACACATGGAATTTAATAACAGAGTAAATGTTGTGGTGATCTTTGGAAATGCATAAATAAATAGATAAATACACAAAATAGACTTGTCTGGCTTTAAAAATGAGCTCTTAAAACTGGTATTGCTTGAGAAGCAGGTGTAGTTGGAACTGGTCACTTAGCCTCTGTAGATGAAAGACACAGTTCTGTGAATCCATTATTTTACTAGTCTGCCTGGCAAGCAAACACTGCTCTTCCTGCAGTGTCCTGTAATGAGGTGGGCTTTGCAAACTTAATATCTGGGAGCATAGGGCCAGCCCTTCCATGGTGCTTGGATTCCAGGAGGTAAATACTGGGAAGTCTTAAGAGTATTTCCAGAAAATAATCATTAATAGCTTGATAGAGTTTGAAGGCATACCTCTTTTCATTTAAAATAAAAAAAACACGCCAAACCATGAGTATTCCCAACAATGTAGCTGGAATTCCTTTGTCCTGAAACTTCTTCATTTTAATTCGTTTAAAACACTTTGCAGTGACAGTGCTCAGTGCCTTGTACACACATCCGTTTATCCAATTAACGTCAAGGAGCTTGGAGTCTCCTTGTCCCTGCCTGAAGACTCCACTACTCTGACCCGCATGGTTTACAAGTCTCTCCTTGGTCATCACAGAAGAGTGGATGGTTGAGCAGATTTGTCACTTCAGATGGATGTGCTCTGTGATGAGCAGCAGTGTCTGGGCTGGAGGCTGGGAGTGCTGGTGGTCAGGTGCTCTGGGGCAGAGCTGTGCCCCTGCTGGTACCCACCAGCCCCACGGGCTCTGGAGGGTGATGTAGCAGTGAGTTGGGAAACAGCTGAGCATCCCCTGAGAACATCCTTCTTGTGCACTCACTTCAGCAAAGCAAATACTCCTCTTTCTCTCCAGGAGTGCAGAGAGGTGGGCTGCTGTGTGGGGAGCTGGACTTGCGTGGGAACACCTTCTCTCCAGAGCAGGCAGCCTTCAGCACCCAGAGCACCAGCTTGCTTTACAGCATCAGGCTCAGCTGAAGACTCCGTGGGGTTTTCCTGATGCTGTTTGACTTTCTGGAGATTACCTTCCACTCTGGCTTCATTAGCTTGCCCCTTGCAGAGTTCATTGCCAAACATGCCTTGGTCAGTGTGCCTGGTGGGTTGTGAGGGGCAGGGTGCTCTTTTGCATGGGTTGGGGCTCTGTAATTACCTTTAGCTAGAGCTTTCTGTGGATAGGGATAGAGCCACAAGTTATAAAAAAAGGATTAGGATTTTGTCCTTTTTAGACTGAGGTATTTGCTAGACTTGGGAGTTGTGTAAATTTTAGGTAGACAGACTGGATTAATATTCTAGGAATATTTAGGAAAATTTTAGGACTTTAGGTAAAAAAGGGATTAATTCTAACTTTAGTTGAACATCTCAAGAACTTACATAATATGTTTTAGTATGAACATAAACCATGTGGCATATAGATCTTAATTATTAATTCAGAAGACATCTGTCTTTTAAATGCCCATTTTAATAACCAACACTGCTTAAAAGATCATACCATAGATTTAAAAAATAATCATAAAGGGGGAAGTAAGAGAGAAGTTGTGGAAGAAGATGATTCCACATGCTGGTTTGCTGTTGTTTCAGAGCTTCATCTGGTGGTTGTCAGGCCTCCAGCAGCTGGGGTGCTGGGAGGTGCAGGGCTGTGCTGAGCACCAAGGTGCTGAACTGCAGCTCAGGGACTGACACTGCAAAGGGACGTTGGAGGCTCTTTGAGTTCAAAACACTGGATCTGTGTCTAGTGTGAAAGCCAAAGAATAACAAACATTACCTGCTGATTGACTGACTTTGGGTAGATTTTGTACTCATGTTTTCACTTTGGTGGTTCTGGTTGGG
This sequence comes from Hemiprocne comata, assembly GCA_020745705.1. Lineage (NCBI taxonomy): Eukaryota > Metazoa > Chordata > Aves > Apodiformes > Apodidae > Hemiprocne > Hemiprocne comata. Next base: position 11,889,007 of record CM036604.1, read on the forward strand.
AAAATTGCACTTGTGTATAAGAGCAAAACATGATTAGAAATGTAGCTTTGTTTTGCAGCTACTAGGATGTAAAACTGAAAAACGGGTTTTTTATCTGTCTAGCTGTCTGTCTGTCTATTGCTCCATCCTTTCAGATTTTTTAGTATTGTTTATTTCTCAAGAATTCTGATGGAAATTTTTCTTAATTTTTTCATTTCATCAAAAGTAATTTCTTTCACTTGGAGCCTGTTTTGCTTACATCATCAACAACAACTTCTCATACTTTTCCTAGATAATATAACTAGACCATAATGGTGAATAAGGAGTTTACATTCCCAAAGGAAAGAATACATCTGTGGAGATGAGTTTCATTAAACTGTTAACTGAAACTGTGACTTTTAAAATTGATTCCATCTTTAGCCAGTGTAGACAGTGCTCTCCTGAAGACTGTATTTATGAAGCATTCTTTATTTAAGATAAGCAAAAAACATAAAATGAGGCCTCCTCACCCTCTTTTTCTGTCTATGGGTCAACATCTCAACCTCTTGATTAGATTTGGAACCTACTAATTAGATATAATTCATTACCTGCAAAAATGAGATCAGAAATCAAGAGCCGCTTTTCAGAATAAGGCAATCTTTCCCCTCATCCATCATGGCTGTAAGTAACCAATTTAAAGTCAGACAAATGCATAACCAGCATTATTACCTTGTCATAACTAGTTAGGGAGAAAGACCTGGAATAAGCTGGCATTATAAATGGTTTTTATCACATTATTTTGCAGTTATTTGTCAGCCACTTTGCTTAAGATAAATGTAGAACAATAATCAGATTCTAAAACTGAACCATGGATGAGACTTTGTTAATTGCAAAACCAATTCTACCAACAGAACTGTCTGTACTGGGGCACAGTTTGTAAATTTCCTTATGAAGAAATTGTACTTAGCATATCTCTATGTTTGGACTTGGAGGTCTAATAAGCCAAAAAATAGGAAAGGAGGTCCTCTCCTTCTGAAGGCTCACAGCACTCAGTGGCACTGCTCGTGTCCCCAAAGGACCACTGAGCCAAGTGACTGGGGGGAGTTCTTCAGCTCTTGGTTGTTCTTGATGTCTATTGATCTTAACACAATACACTCCATAATGTAGGGAGAGGAGTCTTGCAACAAGGTGGGAGAGATGCTCCTGCTGTGAGACGCTTCTCAGAAGTGCAGACAGGTTCCCAAGGCTGGAGTTTCGGTAATCACAAATGTCAGTGCTGTACTTTCTCTAATAGAAAGAAGCATATGATTAAATCCTAATTGCCGCAAGATTTTATAGTGACAAAAGCATCAGAGTGACCGATGTCTGCAGCTCTCATCACAATGCATTTCTGGAGGATGGTGTTCCCACCCTCCCTGGAGAGGAGGCAGGGGAGAGTGCGAGCCCCAGGAGCACACCGGGAGCTGCAGTGCCACCCTCTTCCAAGCAGCTGTGATTTTTCCTATGACTTCAGTAAACCAGGATTTAAATTTGTGTTTTAAAGAGGCTGACTGAAGGGAACATAGGGTGAGGTTCTAGCAGTATGAAGCCCAAACAACTTTCTCAGCTGTACTCACATTTAGACAAGGAGTGACTTCAAATTTAAAATTCTGCTGTGGAGAACAGGATCAGGTCATGAATTATTAGAATGTTTTAATGACCATTGAAAACCACTCTAAAAATTTGGACATTTCAAATGTGGAGGAAGCTTTCTTCAAGCATGAGGCCAGAAGACCCAAAGCACTGGGCTGTCTTTCCATGGTGTCTTAGGATGCAGTTATTCAACTATGGTGCAGTTCTAAAATGCAACAGAAGGCACAAAATCAGCAGATCTGATTAACTGTAAATCCAGGTTTTTAATTGCATTTCTTTGCCCCCATGCCTGTAGGACAATAGGTTGATTTTGATCTCAACTGCAGCACAAGTAAGAGTTCAGCTGAAGATATTTACTAAGTTATTTACCTTATATAGTGCTTTCACTGAAAAACAACTTTGTGATTTATGTACCATTAGCAGAGTGACATGTACAGGAAAAAATACTTAAGGAATATTTACTGTCTGGGGTTCCTTTTGACTTTCATAAAGCCACATCTACTTGAAAGTGTTAATATAATTGCAACTTAAAGGAAAATGCAGCAGGAATAGCAACACTTGCAAATGACACTCAAAGCTTAATCCATCACTAGGCAAGGTAGAGAGGGTTTATTTCCCATTTGTTTTAAATTTCTGTTAAAAATTTGTGCCTTCTGTCAGCCTGTGAGTATCAGCACACTGGTCAAATTCATTGAATCTGCTGTAGAGGTGACTGTCAACATCCAGCCTTCCGTCCTGCCCCAGCCTTGAGGAACACAACAAAAGCAGAGGTGATTCCAATCAGATCCTGCTCTCAGCAGCCTGTGTCCCCGTTCCTGCCTGCAGCACTGCTCAGCGTGCATTTGTGTTTCCAAATACATTCTGAAAGGCAAAGAAATGGTTCCACCTGATTTTTGCGTTCCAGGTTCACTGTAAAGGGCTGATCAAATAGCAGGATTAAGACAACTTTCCCTTTTTTTCTGGTTAACGCAGTTTATGTGGTGGTAGCATGAAAAGACTTGACAAACTGTTAACATTAATGTACTGAGCATAATGAACACCACCCATACAGCACATGGTGCTTGTCTGCTTATTGGGGAATTTAACTCACTTTAATTGCAGCGTTATGTGGGGGAGATGCAGCCCTCAGAGGGATCATTTGAGGACGAATAATGTATTTGTCCAAAATTATAAAAAAAAGACAAACACCAAACCCCAAACCAAATAGCTAGCAGATATTACTATTGGCTGTAGTAAATTATAGCTTAATAATTATTATCTAGATAGTACTTGGCTTAAGGTAAAAAAGAGGCACTTCTGGAAAATAGGATCAAAGTTTGCCTGGAGCACAGCCATGGGGACTGTCTTTTGCAAGCGACTCTGGTGGCGAGACATTGGCTAGAGCACCTGGGAATAAACGGAGTCTGCTGGGAGAAGAAAGTGTCTACCCTCGGGGCACGTCAATGGAAATAGAAGGTGACAATGAGCCCGAGGCCTGCTTGGCCGTATCACATGGGTCTCCTGATTCTATTGAAGGGATCGCACAGCAACCTGCCCTCTGAGCAAATCTGACACCTGGGAGGTTTTCTGTGCAAGTGGGAGGTGCAGGACCTTTACCCTCTAGCACAGAGCTGGTGCCGTAGGCGGTGGGACGCTGGTGGTGTTAGAACCTCCTTATGTCTGTCATTTGTACCCTGAACATTGAATATCTTCCTCATTATTCATCCTACCACACTAGAAACAGCTGGTCTTCAAGGGAAATTACCTAATGAATCAACAATAAGGGTATTGTGTAGGCGTGACATTTCTGATAATAAATTATTGCTTTCAGGAGGTTGACCACACTTGTCAGGGTTTTGTGAGTTACAAATTCAGCTGCCTTGTCTGATGCTGTTTTACATAACTGACAGTGTAAAACCTTGGTGTTTCACTGTTAGTTATTTCCTCAACTTCCAGATCTACATCATAACATTTCTTTCTTAATTTGTTCAGAATAATCTTTGGGCATTTCCAACCTGTAGTTTGAAATCGTATTAATTTTTAACTTATCATCTTTATTGTATCGTATCTGTCTTAGAATTAAATAAGAATTTAATTTTTTTTTACTGGAAATGTAAACAGGCTATAAATGTAAGGACTACATTTTTTTTATTTCACTTAGATAAATTATGTGTTTGCATATTTCCTGTATGCTTACATTTGAGGGTGTAGTTTTCCAGAAACCCATGGCATGGAGAAAGATCTAAATATTCCCTTCCTAGCTAGGATTTAATTAGGAATTAATTTAAGTGCTTAGCTCAAATTAAATATGCTTCAATTAGTATTATTTTAAATCATGCTTCTTTTTTCACTTGTGTTATTTGCCTTTTACTTTGTGTATGGAGGCATGTGAGTGGTTGGTGAGTAAAAACAAAAGTCTTTGCCTGTTAGCTGACTGTAAATGATACTAAAATTCAGTGAGTATCTGCAACAAATTGTATGCTTTATCTCTGTGGAATTCTGTGGAACCAGTTCTTTAGCATTTAATACTGTAAGTCTTTTCATAAGTAGCCAACAAGCAGAAAAGGACAGCACTTTTGTTTTTTGCCAGATTTCTTGGGGGCGAAATGCATACTTGCAAACATGACTGAAGCAGGCTAAGGTAAGTCAAGCTGGAAAGGAAGTCGGTATTCTTATGCAAGTAGTTGTAGAAGTTAAAAATGAGATCTAAGTCAGGGAATACATGTTCTAGCAGGTATATGGCTTTCAAGCACTCCCAATGACTATTGTTATACTCATTTCTTTTCACAGGCAGTTGGTATCTAATGTCTGGACAGTGCTGCTGCTTCTGCTTTGTACAGAGTATGTTCTGAATTTCACTCAGCAGGGCATCTTAAGGTGTGTTCTGTAAGGCTCGCTCTCGCTCAAGCACTGGTAGATTTTCTTTAATAATTCAGATTTTCAGCAGGAAGGAAACTTATAAAAACCTAGTGTGTCTAGGAAGTATCTTCTGATGCTTCTATCTGAGAGTTAGGAAGCCAGCTTTGCTCAGTTTTACCAGAGTGCTCTGAACTGGCCTCGTGTCCACATGGTGCCAGGATCCCTCTGTCCAGGGTTTTCAAGGAGGGCTAGTTGTAACTGGAGCAAAATGAATAATTATTGCCCCCAACCCCCCTAAATCCAGAAGGTCCCCAGAGAACTTAGGAAGTAAAACATCCTCTGGGAGGATTGCACAAAATTTTGGACGTGCTTCAGAGAGGTGCCTGAAGGCAGGATCCTGTGCCAGAGCACTGTGTGGGTCCCCTGCTGACCCTGATGCTGAGGCCTCTACAGTCTTCATTTTCAAGTCTTCCAAGACTTCTTTACCCTTCACGTGTTGTGCCCCACATGAGGCTCCCCTGGGTGTCCTGAGCACTGGCCATCAGGGCAGACATGGGTAGTAGCCTTGCCAGCAACCATGCCCTCCCCGTGGGGGAGTCCAAACCAGTGGAAAATCAGCAGCCTCTGCCTTTTTCTGCTCTTTGTTTTCCAGCCTGCCCCAGCCTTGGCCAGGGACCTGCCACCCTGGCCTGCGGGTCAGTCCCAGGCAGTGAGCAGGAGGCCAGGCCCAGCCATGGCCCTTGCCTGGGGCAGCTCATGTCGTCGAGGATGGTGGCAGCACCAGTCTGTGGCCTCGGAACTGGCCTTGTTCCCAACGCCAGTGGTTTGCAAGCAGGCTGCCCAGTCATAAAACTCCCATCAGTCCTGCCAGGCTGCTTGGTAGGCAATGGCCAAATGAGCAGAGAAAGCTTAGAGATACTGCAACCTTTAAACATAGTAGCTTAGTATCTTGGCATCAGTTAATTAGTTGTGTGTTTTAAGAGTGTTGATGGTGATGAGTTAGCAGTGGACTAACTGGTTAATTGTGGACATGTTCTGTTTATAAAACAGCTGTAACCAGGGCCAGGTGTGCTGGGCAATTGAAGGCATGGGCAGGAGCAGCTGTGCCACCTTTCCCACCTCTGCCCTGGAGGACAACTTGTCTCCTGTCCCTTCTGGGGGTGTTGCAGCTGCTCATGGGCCCCAGGGGCAGGTGTGTAGGTAACCCCAAGGGGCTGCGCAGCCTCAAGTGCCTACAGCCAGCACCAGAGCTCAGCACCCTGAGCAGGGCTCCAGCCTGGGCACTGAGGGCACCAAGAACAGCTCCAGTGTTCTCCAAACACCTGCTTTGGTCTGGCTAAATCATCACTGACTGACCAGGGCCCAGTGATTCACATGAGCACCATTCAGTCAAGATGCAGAGGTTAGGTGACTGAAAAAGAAGTGGAAACATAATTTTTAAACATATAGCAAAAGACTGATCCTATACAATTTTAGGGTGGGATCATGTTTAGCCCAGAAAATTTAGCTAGATGACAATAGTAATCAGGGTCCTCTGGCACCTTGAAATTTTTCTCCAAATTAATGTAATTTCTGGGGGTCTGTTATTGAAAGCAAGTGCCTGCTGTGCTCTTTACTTTTTCAGGTAATGGAAATGGAGCTGAAACAAAGGTGTTGTAATGGTGTCCCACTGTCATTTAGCTTTCCCTACCAGTCTTCTGATAAAGACACGTATTCAGCAGTGTACAGACTTAACAGCAATTCTGTCTACAAAATCTGGCTTTGCAGCATAAGGCCTGTTGAGTTTCCATGGCAATGGCAACAAATTCCTCCCCAGCTCTTCAAAGTGAAAGACATATTTGTTTTGCTTGTGCAACTTTGTAGCACAAAAGCTCTCTCTCTTTTTCCACGTAACACCTGCTAATCTGCACTTGGTCCCTTTGAAGCCTCCTGCTGATCAGAAATTCAAATACATTTTTGCATGCTAATCTGAGTGGTAATCTAGAGCTTGTGTCTTTCATGTTATGTCTGTGAAAACAGTTTTCTTTATAAATCACCAAAAACGTTGGCCCTGGTGGCTCTCCATGGAAGGGTGAGCTGATAGGGAAATCAGGCTGCCGACAGCCTGTATGTGGATTCTCTCAAGGTGCAGCACAGCTTGGACAGAGCTCTCGGATCAGGGCTCTTTAAGCAAACATTCGCCTTTCGTGAAAGGCAGGAGAAAGGCGGGAGGGGTTGAGAGAAGAGGGGGAAGGGCTTTCACGAGGTACTGGTGAGCACCCGTCGGCGGTGGGCCAGCAGGGGCCAGAGCGCGGCAGCCTGGGCAACTTCACCTGCCATTTCACACCCTGTTCCTCTGTGTTGGCCCAACAAAGGAGCAAGTGTGGCCGCAAAGCCAAACATGCGTTTGCTGCAGTGATTTTCTGGTCATCTGATGAATCACTAGGCAGCCCCAGCGCTGAATTTGCAGCCTGTGCTCCCCCCACAGCTGAGGCAGCTGTGCCCAGCGCAGCAGTCCTGGGTGGACGCTGCACCCAATGTGGGTGTTGATGCCATGCAGGGTCCCCCCTGCCCATCTGGTGCCATTGTTGTGTGAGGAAGCTGCCCATGGTGCCCTTCATCCCCCCCAAGAGCCCCTTTCCTCAGTGCTGGAGTGTTCACAGGGGGTCCCAAACCTGCCAGGGGTCCTGCTTCTGCCCATGCCTGGGGTGATCTGCCTGCCAGAGGGGCTTGGAAGATCTGATGCCCTGGTGGTCTGTAGCTGGGGATGTGGCTGTAGTGCTTCATGGATACTTGGATCTTTGCATCAGTAGTAGAGGATTCTAATGGCTTGCACTTGGGGTGCTGCTGTGTGTCCACCATCTATCTGTGTGTGCCAAAGCACACTAAAACCCCTTGTCCCACGTCTATTGCAGCCCCAAAGCCACTGTCAATTCCCTTTCCAGTGGTACTGTGTCCAGTGAGAGCCTCTGCTGGCAGTCCTGCATCAGCTGCAGACATGCTCACAAGCTGTGCTGTGTCACTGCAGTGCTCCTTTGTGCTTCAGAATTTTAGAACAGAAGGGTTTGAGTTTTACTGCAGCTTGGATGTAAGTAAACCTCAGTGGCATAGTTATTCTAAATGAGCCAGTCCTCACAGGGCTTTACCTTGTTTAAAATGATCAGGTTTTTCCCACTACTTTAAAAAACCCAAAAAACATTTGTGGTTAATTTCTTAACTAATAATTCTACTAATATATAGAGTTTTCCTCTTGGAGGAGATGAACAGTTTACCCACTTTTGAGAGATGCTCCACATCCAGTACTTGTTGTCAGTGCAGGGAGCCATCTAGCCATCTCCACACCAGAGCTGCAGGCTGGGGAACTGACTCACTCCATCTGTAGAGCAGGATCAGGCCCCCCAGGAATGCCGTGCATGGTGCCCAGGGATTTCTGCCTGTGAGCTGATAATGTCCTGAATTTTATAAAATATTAACTTTCAGAAAAATCTTTATTTATGAAAGCTCATAGCATGTTTCAGGGAAGAGTGTGTACTCGCTGTTTCATGCAGGATCACTAGCAAAGCATTTGAAAGAGGCTCTTCTGTTCATAATCTGCTGCATCTTGCTGCTACTTGGACACTATGCAAATTCTTTTCTTTTCTTTAGAGAGTCTGAGTGCACAAGGAGGGCTGTGGTTTCTGCAAGCAGATAATATAACTGTGGAATATAAACATGGCAATTTCTGTAGGCCTCGTGATCCGTCAGGCATGTTGAGAACAGTTGGCAAAGGTCTGGGGAAGTTCTAGTGCTACACAGCAGCTCCAGATAAGATGCTTTTCTGCCTCGCTCAGCTGCAGGATCCACACCCCCAGCACTGGAGAGGTCCATCCTGTTGCCTTTCCCAGCAGGGAGAGCCTCCACCTTTGAAGTCATGTGCCCACAGCTTGTAGAGCTGACTAATACATCAACATCAGTAATTTACCAAGGGGGGAGTGAAAGAAAGCTGCAGCATAAATCTTGATCTGGCTTTATTCTTTTACTTTAGGATATATGTCTTTAAAGGAAAAATGCTGACAACATGCTTGCTCACAAAAAGCCTTTTAAGCCAACGCCAAGAGTTTGTTCAAAACTGGTAAAAAGTAAGAGCTGGGTTCTGAGAGCAGCACTGAATCTTTCTCGACTTCCTTGCTTTATTTTAATTTTCCAGCAGTTGAGGAGATGTTAAGTATGCCTGCAGCCTTTTGCTTTGAGGTGTGGGTCAGAGCGTGCTTTTGTCTTTTGGAACAGGCAAACTCTGGTGTCTGACTGGTGAGGAGGATCTACTGGAATTAGTGTGTTTGCTTTCTCTGTATCTGTTACTCTTCAGTCTGGCAAGTGTGACTTTAGAACAATATTATTTGGACTGAACTAGTGCAGCCAGGCAACAAGGGGCCTTGTGCATCTGGGAAGGGCTTTTCCCCTCCATGGAGAGCAGCTTCATGAATGGTAACATCTGCAGACCAACATGCCTGCAAAGCTCCCTGTCCCCTCACAGGCAGGGCCAGGTTTATGCCATAGTAACCAGTGCAACCGAAGCAACGGCCACCTCACCTTAAACATCCTTCTATGTGGCAGCAATCTTCTGGTTTCTGTGCACTCTCATCTGGTGATGGGGTCTTGCTGCAGTAATATTGTTGGGCTTATTTAGTGTTTGAGATACGAGGTCATAGCGGCTGGGTCATCATCAAGATTTCAAGCCTAACAAATCAGAGGGAGTAATTTTTTGATGAGGATTGTGCCTGGTTAAGGGGAGCTGACCCTATGTGTTTTTCTCCTCTCTACAGCAATCTTGGTGCTTCATCTAATACACTGGACAATGCCCACCTGTTTCTGCCAGCAGCTATTCATAATTTTGTTAGAGGTCCCCTGCAAGGAAATGCAGTCTGATAACTTCAGGTATTGAGGTGGCTTTCCACCTGCACAGAGGAGCACTGTTGGAAGGGTAGATGGCGGGACTGCTCCTGCTCCCTCCAGAGCCCCAGAAAGTACATGGGCTTCTCTGCATTTGCACATGGTGACTGATTCACCTGTGTTACTGTGCGAAGTAGGAACAGCAGCTTATTGGCCTCTACAAAGATTTCCTAATAGTGACTACCCTCCCCTTGAAATGCAGACAGCTCAGAGCCTGGAATTATTAAGGAGTTTAGGACATGAATCCCAGGGAATCTCCTGCCTGAATCTCCTCCCTCCCCAAGCCAGGGGAGGCCTGGCAGCGAATGCACTGTGTTCTTGGGGATGCAGGTGTCCTGCTGCAGAGCTGTATTCCTTGCTTTCTCCTGTGCCAACTGCCCCTCCAGCTTGTACTTCCAGCTACCTCCCTTGTATCTAGAAGATGCGATGTGTTCTTCTCCACTGAAGCTGATGGGTCCTGAGTATCATGTCAAAATAGTAATATTTTAATTAAAAAAAATATGTAAAGGAAGGTATATTCCTAACCTTTTTTATTATTAATAGGTTGATGTATATGGAATGGCTGGATCCCCAAAACTGTAGCAGTGGTAACAACATACCTTTTATTGCTTCTTGTGCTGTATCATGCACTAGTGTTACAGCCATTCTCCCCAAGAGAATGCAGTAAAAGTTCCTTTAAAACCTCAGGGGCTATTGTGATCTTCTCACTTGCTATTTATAGCTGATTAAGGCTCAATGATGTGATATAATGATAATTCCCACCATGCTGTATTGATCCCAGTGGGAACAAAGGGCGTTCAGCACCTTGCATGATCAGACCCTTCACATCCGTGTCTCACTACTTGTTACAGAATATGAGCAGTAAGACTGAGCACTCCTAGATTTTCTTATTCAGACTCATTTCAAGCTCCAGCTCAGACTGGAGATTTGCTGAGTAAATAGTCTCAACAATAATCTCAGCCTGATTCCAACTAATTAAATCCTGTACAAACATCCCTCTCTGGGCCAATATAGCAAAAGACAACGAAAACACAGAAAACCAGACATAGCTTTCCTCCAGATTTTGCTCGGCCCTTTAATCCTGTATCTTTTGAAAGATAGTAACGTCCATAAGATGAGAGGTCAGCCTTCCTGCCCTCAGCATCAAGCAGTGGAATTTTTCAATAATGAACAGCTGGGTCACCAGCGACACAAAAGCTGCTGTAATATCCTGTAGGCTTACGGGGCACAACAGAAATCCCAAAGCAAATCATGATGTACACAGAAAGGGACCGTCCTTTTCTATTAAGGAGGCCACTTCAAACTAGTCTCGACACCACCTTTTCTCCAGCTTTTCGGAGGCAAGATTATCCCCTGCGTATATTTAATCACGCATTGGGGGGTGGCTTTGATTGCCTTTTTAGAGTCAGGGAAGTTAAAGAACATAGTTTGAATGCTCTTATTATCAGTGCTCCATCCGTGTGCTCTCTGCCAAGATGTGTTTACAAACAACTGTTGAGATGAGGGAGAACAGTAACCTTGCACTGGGCCTGAGGCTGGGTTTTGCACCCGTTTGACTAAATTGGTTGTATGACCCCAGGCTCCAAGTAAGCATGGTGAGAGCTTGTGGAGAGGGAGGCAGGGGTTGTTGCATTTGTGTTTTAATTTTTATGAAACCCCATGGAATTCATGGCCTTTTCCAGAAAAAGAAAAAGTTACCTTGTAGGGTTTTTCCTAAGTACCCAGTTAAGCAAAAAGTAAACCAGGGTAACATGACCAAAAAAAATAAATACTATAAAAACTTTTTAATGCATCACAAAAGTCAGTCTGAGATGTATGCAAGATATGTTAGAGATTCCTGATTAAAAGCAGTTTGTGTCAAGGAAGTTACCACTTGCAACATGTAGAACATCTGACAGTGATTAAATGGAGTTAGCTATTAGATTTTCCTAAAGAAACAATAGTTAAACATATCTCCACAAGTATGAAACACTTTATGTACTGTATCTGGTACACCTCATTTAAATTGACTTAGATGGAACAGACACACTAAGTCTAACTAGTAGGTTATTAAGAATATAAACCTGGTGCCCAAGAATTTACAATCAGTTATATGGGAGGTATCCTGACTTTCCTCCTTTTCCCAGGGCTTTCATTTACTAAGCATATGCTGTAAAGATGTCACAGTTACAGCAAGGGACATGTTTAGGATGTTTCGTACAAACAGTTTTAAGTTACATACCTGTAGCAAATGCATCTTGCTGTTGTGTAATCTGCCCTATAAAAAGTCTGCCATCAAGAAAATGTTAAAGGCAGAATGTATGTATTGAGAAGAAGACATTTGTAATTTATTTTTTTAAGTTTTGCTTATTGGAGTTTGTGAATTTTGGGTAGAAAAATGACAATATTGTTTTCTACAGAGTGGCAAGCTTTTCAGCTCTGTTAAACCACTTAGAGGTTTGAGAAATATGGTTTAAATTAAGCATATCATACTTCTAATTCTAGTGGGTAACAAAAAGAAGAGGTTGGAGATTCATCTAGCCTGCAGTATTGGGTAGTTACAAATAAACTGTGTGCTAAGAGTAATAATAATTTTCCCTAAGTTCCCTAAGAAATACCTTCTTGTTTCATTGGCTTGTGGATCAGGAGGCATATTTAGGTGGTTACTGCAGGGCTGTACTTGAACTTCGGTGCTCTAGTTTGTGTCCGTACATTGCAGGGAAGGAACTGGCAAGTCAGAAGACTTTGAGTTCAACATTTCAATCTGCCTTTAATTATGAATTTCACTATTATTTTGTGAGATGAGTGGGCAGAATTGTAGAAGTAAACAGCTACAGTGCTGTAAGTCCAATCAAAATCACTATTTCAGAATGAGGAAATCGTACAAACAGTGGTCACGCCTCTTTTCTGTATGACACTTATATTTAAAGGTTTTAAAAAATATTTTTGCTTCCTTTGACAGCTGAAGGAGGTCTGCTTTCCAGGCTGGCTTTTAAAGCCCTAACCTATCTCTTTCTCTCTATCTGTACAGGGTCAAGTCAGGAATTGCATTCAGCTCCTCCAGAGCAGAAGAATGCTGAGGGTCAGTGTTTAGTAGGTGGGAAATCATGTGAGCAGTCCTCTGGGGTGCTGAGAGCTAATTTATGGTGCAGCCCAAACTTCTCTAATTTGCATAATGCCAAGTCTAATAAAATATTAACAGGTAGCTTATGTCACTTTCATATAATTTAAGACAGACAAAAATTAAATTGGAAATTATTGTTTAAAAAATGTGGGGAGAAAGTTGAAGACAATGTCTTGAGAGTAGGAGACTTTGTTTGCTACTTTTTATTTAATTCTCTTTTTCAGATTGACAAAATTGTTTGCTGAGTTACTGCCAGGTAAAAGTCTGCCTTATGCACAAAGCTGTCCAGAGTTTGATCTTTTTCGTGGGAATCACAAAACCACTGGAATTCCAAGGACTGATGTGGGTCAGCCAGAGGATGGACTTAGAGGATGTGGCATGTATGCTTCATGGGGTGGCAGTAACAGTCATGCTATAAGAAATGACAGATTTAAAGGTAGTTGTTTTCTTGCAGTTGGATTCAGTTGAAGTTATTAGGGCTTGAAGCTTTGCCAGGAGTTTGCTCTTAACCAAGAGATCATTACTGCAACTAGGTGATAGTTTTGACCAATACGTTCTGTGAAATGTCAAATACTGAAGTGTGTGTGGGAGCAAAAAAACTCACGGGACTAAAGGACTCTTCTGGGCTCAGTGTTCAGCTCCAGGTACATTTATCGCATTCTGTTCCTGCCATTTGGCAGCTGATGGCTGAAGTCAGCTTCTATAACAAGCGATCAAGACACAGGAGCCAAACCCTGTGTCTGTCTGGGGGGCAGCACTGCGGGAAGGGGGGCAATGAAGCTGAGCCCGGCACAGCGGCTCCTCCAGCCCTTCCCCAGCTCCAGAGCACCAGCCTCACTGTCCTGCTCCCACAGCACCTGTCTTCCCACACGCAGGGCTGGGTTAGGTCAGCACTCTGTCATGGTCGTTACAGAAGGGATGCAGCTCGCTGTGCCGGGCACTGGACAGCAAGTGGCTGCTGTGAGCTGAGCGACATGGAAGAGCCAGGCAAAGGGGGGGCAGCGTGTGGGGAGCGGGGGCAGATCCTTGCATGAGCCTCATGGTGCCATACAGGTGCAGCACAGCTGGAAAGGTGAGGAGTACAGTGGTGGGATGAGAAACTATGGTGTGATGATAAGGAGTTAAAAGATTTCTTTTGAATGAGTTAGAAAGCAGAAGTTTGAAAAGTCACACCTTTACCCTTGTCCCTGCCTGGGGTGTGCCAGAGGGTCTGTACATAAAGGGCAGTAAAGAAATGTCTTTCTTGAGCAGTTAATGGCAGAGGTGCAGGGCTGGGTGATCCCTGCTCCCTAGCAGCACAGCCACCTGCTCAGGAGCCCATGGGCACTCTGCTCTGTGGCCTGAGGTTCCGTGTGTGCTGCGGGCTGGAAGCTCCCTGCTGCAGAGGGTGCCCATCACAGAGCTCCAGTAGGGCTGTGTCACACGTTAACATGCACACACACCAGTACCTCCAGGTTTAGAGATCTGTCCAGTTTGCAGAAGTGCACAACTGAACACAGATGGACCTGTATCTCTGAAGCCTATACAGATAATGTAATATTTGATATAATACAAAGGTCTTGTTTCTCCTCCTGAACTGACCAAAATTTCACTTCCCTGTTTATTCCCTCTTAATATTTCCTTATGTGGGAGTGTAAGTCCCTGCTGTGTAGGTGCTCTCTCTATCTCCATGCAGTTTGACTTTCATGTCAGCTATCATCACCCTCGGCAGGGCACTCTGAAGGCTTCTCCTGCAGTAGCTCATCTGTGTAGGTGTTTTCTGACACAGAAAAACAGAACCCACCCCTGTCCTCCTCCTGTCTACCTCTTCAGCAAATGCTGACAGCAAGGGCATTGCTGCTTCATGAACAGAACAGCAGCATGTTGAGCCTCTGCTGTCTCCTAAAGGGAGAAAACAGAAGGAGAACACCCACCACCCTTCCAACCAACCGAACCCCCAAACCCAACCCATACACTTTTTTCCTCTGGTTTGCAATCTCACCTTTCTCGGTGCAATGCAAGCACAGCACAGCAGAAATGTACAGAGGCTGCCCAATTCAGTGCTGGGGCCATCTCCCTGCTCCAGAGCATGTATTTAATGCTGGGAAGCAGAACACATCAGTTGTGCAAGATCACTTCTGCATCCCTGTGTCACTACAGAAGCCACTCCAGTTGCTTTGCATCTTTCTTCATTTATAGGTCAACCCTAGTCTTTACTAAAAAATTATCTAATCAAATCGGGAGCAGAGCCTTATCAATAAAGTTGTTGAAAGTTACTGACAAGCTTTTATTAAATTTTCATGAACTGACAAGTGATGGAAACTTAAAGTTTATTGTAATCTGCTGTGCACCAGCTTCAGAGTGCAAATGCACAGGCTTGAGCTGAGATGCTTGCGTCTTCATGACACCTGAATCGGGTATGTCATGAAGTCCAGCTTCATTATAAGATAAAGGATGGTGTGAACTTTCAGCAAGAAATGGTTGGACATTCTTTATCCAAAAGAAACCATATAAAACACTCCTGCCAAGGAGACATTAAACAAAAGCAGTCTTTTGGAGGGGTGGGGGGAGGTTGAAGCTGCAAGCTTGTGATCAGGTGACAGATATTTTTGTTAGAAAATAATACCTTCCTCTGATTTCCTGAGAGGTTGAATATAAAGCATAAAACAAGGGACAGTGATGAAATCCAGAAGAATTACCTCTGTGTATTCTACTGGAAGAGAGTAAACAAGTCCCAGTGTGCTGCCCAGGTACAGCAGGCACTGTTTGGACAGCTGCATTGCCTGGTGAAAGGGGCTTGACAGCACCTTGGTGATGGTAAGGCTGGTTTCATATAAGACTCATATAAAATTGTACATCTCTATAGAGAGAGCTGTGTTAATAAACCCTACGCAGCAGAGAAGCTGGATTTTGTGATGCATACCAACCACTAATGTAAAACATGCTCCAGTGAGAATTCCTTGAAAAACTGCATTTACTGCTGCAATAATAGTAAAAGGTCACCTTGGATCACATTTGCAAAAGGTCAGACACTGGTGGAGATAACAGCCTGTGCACACAGAGCAAAAGTTGGTAGGTTCATTGTAGTTCCATATGCAGCCACAGCTGAAAACCAATCAGGCTTAGACATGGAAAGAAATTTCATCCATTTTGACTGATTCTGTGGTGAGAAAGGGATTATCCATGTAGTAACAAATGTCTCTGTGCCTGGTAAAAACAGTCCAAAAAGGTCGAAGTATTTTTAAATGCACCATTGTGCTGAGCTCGTCTTGTATTTCCATGCTCTGGAGACACACTGGGATGAACGTGTGTCCCCAGAGGGGTTGTGCTAGCAGGGTTTCATGGAACAGCTTGTTTGATGTGGCAGGGCACAAGGTATCTAATGCAAAATGTTTGCATGCAAGCTTTCCAGCTTAACATCTGTAGTGTGAACCTCATAGGCATGGGGAATTGTTATCCTTGATCTGTTGGGAAGTTTTTGCTATGAGATGGTTGGAGTTCAGTTATTTGCTGCAGCAGATTCTGAGTTCTCTAAAGTCAGTTCTGTGGGAATTTGAGAAACGCCTCCTCACAAGTTGCTGCTCTCTTCTCCAGCCCCCCTGGAGCCCCACCAATAGCTGACAAACCTCAAGCACAAGGATAAAGAAGTTTGTACTGAATACTGCCTCTCCAGCTGTTCTCATTCAGATGTGCTAAAAACACTGCAAGTTTATTCTCAATGTTGTGGCTTTTTGCTTTAAAGAAAATATATTCCTGGAGAGGTCCCCATAATTGAAATGGTCCCAGCAGGAATTAGCATTTCTGTATGCATAAGCTGTCTGCATCAGGCCCAGCAGAGGCAACAAGGAGAGGGGCTTGTGGGACTCAGGATCCCATCTAAGAAGCTCCAAGTCATCTTCACCATCTTGCGGTCCAGCCTTTCCAGTTCTTCTGTAAATTATGTGATCAACTCCTGGGTAGTTCGGGGGAAGTTAATTCAGTTGTGATGGATTTATGTTTTGAATTATTCTGCTGGAGATATTTATTTGTGAAAGGGGACAGTCCAGAGATGCCCAGTGATGTGTGTAATGTGTAAGTGAAGATCTTTGCCTAATGAATTTATATTCCATCATTACCAAAGTGCACTTTCTTTTTTCCATGTTATCTGGTGTTGGTTAGAAGACACAAGAAATGTGATTTATCTGTGAAAGAGAAATGTTAGGACACATCACAGGCTCCCAAATGCTTCAGTGAAAGAAGGCAGCATATATTCACGGCTGGAGTCTGCCCTTAAATCTGATCACATTCTCTGTCGGCCCCTAATTCCATCACTGTGACCCTGGTGCTATCAGGTGTAATATAAAGCAGCAACTGACAGTAGTTACTGCAGCTGCCCAAGACCTGACAGGGTTTTACTGCGTACACAGGAGCATTCAGTTCTGTTTATTGCGAGTCTCTGAAGGATGCAGAGTGATCAGCATTCCTAGAAATGAATGGTCTTTTCATGTTGCTGATTTCATTTCTGGGGATGGCCACAGCGCTCCGAAAAGCCAGGGATTAATAGTCCCGGCTGGATGTGAGTGGAGTGCAGCCAGCACTTTGCACGCTGACGCTTGAATCAGACACTGAAAATAAAGCGTGGGACCTGGAAAGAGCTTTCCAAATATTTGACAGAGAACTACCAGTGAAACTCGGTGCTATTCCTATTTCTAGGCTGCCAGAAATATCTAGTAAATTTTCCCAGAGAATCATGCCTGTCCGCGATGTGGCTTCGGCATTGCTCTTTCTTAACCCCCTTCTTCTGCTGAAGATTTACCTTTGGCTCTGAGGCAGTTCGATGTTGCTAAGCAAAACAGAACACTCCTGTCTCCGGCATGTTGGGGGCACTGGCGCTGCTAGGCAGACACTTCAAACAAGTCTCAGGGGCTGCAGTGCCGACCAGGGCTACCTCTGGCATCCAGTTAATTTTTTTTGTACAAAATGCAGCAGAGGCTCCAAGGAGGCATGGCCAAACAGTGAGCGTGGGGGTTGAAGAAGTGAAAGGGGGCTCTTTGTCTGAGCACCAAGGCAGGAGCTGGGAGCAGAGGCCAGAGGTGCTGTCCTGCCCTGCTCAGCCAGGTCGGCCGTGGGGCCCGGCGGGTGGCACCAGTGCCCGCAGCATCCATCCCACAGCCTCCGGGCCCAGGCTCCAGGGATGCTGCCCAGGCATGTCTGGCACAAACGCTGGGTTGGTGCCTATGAGGTGATGGCTTCTGGTCCAGACCTGCCCTCTCACACGGTCCTGCTGTCACAGAGATTTTGTGCCTCACCATTCTGTTGGAAATGGGAGTGGGTATTGACAGAGATCGGCTTCACCATCTCAACTTTACAAAGTGTCTAGATGGAATATTGATGGATTTGGGCCTCGGAGTGACTAATTAGCATGCAGGATCCCTCAAAAGGGTTAACATGGGATCTTTTTAATTGTCAAAAGAGTTTCAGGCTATTAGTGTTGGCATATTCTTCAATAATCTGTTTTATTTTTACCTGCTGGGAGCTTAATTAAAAAACAAAGAGGCTCAATTTAAAGCCCATTACTATGCTAATTTTGTAAGAACTGGGCGGTGATTAAGAAGCTTTAAAAAGAGGAGTTTAGTTTGCTCTAGGGAATGGGTTGGAGGCAGGTTTTATTTCGTTTCATTAGCTAGCTACAATTATTTATAAACTAAATGGAAATTATATTAAAGAGTAATGAAAAAACCAGCATCTATGTATTATTGAACAGCAGAACTTTTTTTAATTTAGCATCGAAGTGTGCAGAGCCTTTATTACTGCAACTTGCAGTTAACGCAGCTAAATGCAGTTGTTAAATATAAGAGGCTTTTAAAATATGCCCATAAATAGAGACCTGTCTGGTTTGCTTTTTCTATAGATCACTAGAGTAAGTTTGTAAATATATCAACGTGACAGTAAAGATGAACTACTGTCTCTTTAAAAAAAGGTTTTATGAGGTTTTATGCAGAAAAATTTCTTAACAGAATAAATAGTGAAGACTTATTTTTTTGTACTATGCATGTAACACATAATCTAACAGTGCCACAAACTTTCTACTTTTATGAAAGCCCAAACAAACAGATGCAGTTCCAGCAATGTGAGGTGTACCTGGGAGGAGTGGCTGCCCTGATGGATGTTCAGAAGCTGAACACCAGGCAGGGGCTGGTGCAGCAAGGGCTGCAGATGTTTGTGGATATGGTCTATGTGAGGGCAGGACAGCCTGGCTCCTGGCCTGGGCAGCAGAAGGATGGAGCTGTGGGTGCAGTTATGGCCAGGGACAGGCTGGCAAGAGTCCAGGATAGGGTTCCAAGCCTGGGCAACAATTTTGAAGTGAATTCCCAAAACAAAGGTAACTGTTTGTGGTATCTGTGAGGATGTCAGCAGGGAGATGTGCCCTGTATCTGCCAGAGGAACTGGTAAAAGTGATGTCTGTCTTCGAGCTAAGGGCGGGACAAGGAAGTGCTGAGCTTGTGTCTGGAGGAGGCACGTCTCTGGTGGCACCAGGGCCTTCTACAGAAATGACACTTCCCTATAAAATACATAGCTGTTCCAGCCTGTGTGGCATGAATGAGATCTGTTTAGCCTGGCCCACTCAGTAGCTCTGTTTAGTGTTTGAATTCACCCCGAGACAGTCACTCTGGTCTTGTAAAGCAGCGCAGGCTCCATGATCCTGTGTCCGGCACTGCCGCTCCATGCTGAAACCCTTCCTACCATGGCTTGTTTTGGGAAAGCTCTCTTGGGATGACAAGTGGGAGGAAGCCTGGACCAATGGCCAGACATCAGTGTCTGCCAGGCAGAGGGTCCGATGAGGAGGAAAGGTGGCTGGAGAGCCACCAGCTGCCACCAGCCACCCTTGTGGGCTGCCTGGAGCTGCTGGTGTTTAGCCTCCATGAAGGGTCTATCTCTGGCTGCAGCATGAAGCTGTGAGGGTGGAGAGGCTTCCCAGAGTATCTTTGCTCCCATAAAAGAAGACGTTAAAGTGTGATGTGAACAAGCAGGGATATGTAAGAAACCCACACAATTTGTGCATTTATTTGCCCAAGACATAATATCCAGAGAAACAGCAGGACTTCTGCTGTCTTCTGTGTGGCTCCTGCATGCCACAAAGTATGCAGCATCCTGGAGCCATCTAGACTGTGTCAAACCACAGCTCACCGTGCTGCTCTCACAGTCGCGTTGGGGAGAAAATCCTAATACTGCAAGTCTGCAGCTTCTGTGGGTAAACCCAGGGCTGAGCACAGGCACAGAGCTGCCTCTTGAGATAAAAGTCATGCAGCAGAATAGCTTAAAATCCTCTTTTGGTTCTAAAGCCAAACCGGGCTATCCAGGATCCCCGAGGTCTTAAATGTCCCTTGGCCTTCTTTTGACCCTGTATACACCTTACATTCTTCCTTTAATGATTGACACTCAGTGGGTATGTGCCTTGGGGCATACTGAGGTTGTAGCTGCTTCTTCATCAAAGCAACTGTTTACAGCTGGTTTGAGTTGGATGCCAATAAACAGTATTCTTTTTGTCTCAAAATAAAAAGCAGCTTAAGTCCCTAATGATAAGGATTTTGTGCTTTGTAGAGGAAAAATTCAGCTAGGTTGGGACAGCCAGCCACTCAGTAAGTCAGAGTACTTTATACTTCCAGCTAAACCGCTTTTATCTCCTCAAGTGAGTGGGCTATAGATTCTTATCATTGTGGCAGAAGTGATGAGGGTAACATCTTTAGTTGGAAATCATTGGCAACATGTGGAGAGAGCTTAAGATGTTGTCACACTTTAACTTGGTCCTAATCTGTTCAAAGGCAGTTCATACTTTCTAACTGCGCCAGCAGGTAGTGAGAGAGAGTCAAAGACCATCAGGGTAAAATAGCTCATGCTTTTCTTTGGAGAGTTTATGACTTTCATAACGCGGGTACAAAGAAACTGCAGCAGTAACTGTTATTGTCTAAATGAAGAGCTTATGTTCACCCAACCATATTTCATTAACTTGTACACCCAAGCTTCTACATTTCCTGCCTGATTGGTGCAGCACTAGAAGCAAATCTTTAATATTTTAATGCCTATTGTCAGTGAAATGAGAACAAGAGAAATGTGCAGATGAGCCATGGCTGTGGGCTGTGTCCATCCCAACCATGGGTCCCATGCTACAGTGTCACCTCGGCTGGTTGCAGCGTGGCCAGCGCCAGCTGGATTGTGACACGTATTGAGGTGAAACCCAAAAAAGGGATAGTTCTCCTTCCAACAGCAAATTGAGACACTGCTAACAGTGCTTTAATGTTGACGTTGGGGAGTCTGTGAGGGAGTAGTAGAAAAAGATTTAGGGCTGAGCTCAATGGAGAGAAGGGGTATTAGTTTTCTTACCTGTGAAGGAGGACTCCATCCTGTCCCTGGTGGTGTCAAAGGAGTTCATTTCTCTTACCTGAAGCAAAAACTGACATGACTTCTCCTCCTTTGTTTACCTTTAGCAGATGATCTTAAGAACCTCAGAATTACTGTTGAGCAAACATTCTATTTCAACAAATATTTTGTAAAAAAAAAAGTTCTTTGTCAGCTTTGTAGAAAGGACAGTACAGTCAGAGCAAGATTTTTTTCAGCCAGATATTCCACAGAGCACCTCATTTTTTGAAGCACGGTACCCTCAGGAATACCATGGGATATCTCTGTGCTTTTATAGAACAATTCCAAGCCATACCATTTTCTCACCAAAAGAAAGGAATGCTGTACTGATAGGATATAGTGGGGATTTTGTGCAGTTTGTCTGTCAGACATCTCTATTTTTTCTCTGTATGCATGTATGTATAATACATATACATACACATAACCAAAACTTAAGTAGTATTTTCCAGTTTTCATTTAATTAAAAAAAATCTGAAAAAGTTAATAAAATGTTTAGACAAACCTTTCAGTCTTGTGAGCTTAAGGGAATAATCCTCTTTGCATGCCTAATAATGTTGTTGGTGTCTAATGGGATTTCATTTTCACACATGTGGAAGTGTCTTGTGTGATATGTGTTTAACTGCTGGAATAACTTAAAACCTGTGCTAATGTTCCAGGTAGAAGGAGGGTCTGGGCATGCTCTGGGGCCTTGCCTATTGATAAAACTTTGTGTGGGTTTAGAGAGCCTAGTTTACCAAAGCCTGAACGCAAACACAGATGCTGATAGCTAAGTCTTTAGGACTCTGTCACCAAATTTGGCCTTACAGAAGCTAGATTTGGGTAGTTCCCTATTCATCTAAAAATTCAGTTTATAGAGCAACTACAGTAACTGTCCATACTAGAATAACTAGGCTGGTCTGTTTATTAACATAAAAAAGATGAATCAGATGTTTGGAGTCTACAAAAAAAGAGTGTATTAAGAGAGCTATTTATTTTCCATCGTAATGTTAATAAATAATTTACATTATGTTAATAAGACTGACTCCACATTACAAGAATAAATTACCATTCATAGATGTTGCAGGACACACCTTCAGTTGCATGAAGTTTTGGGTTTTGGTTTGGATTTTTTTAGTGTTCTTTTTCAGTAGTCCTTTTTACAGAGTTTCTCCCAAGGCTCTGTGCTTCTGTCTTACCAGAGGGATAAAGTTTGTGACAGAAGGATGGTAAAGAGAAACTATGTGAGATGATTTGGGGCAAAAATTTCACCTGTTAAAAGGTGAGGGTAATAGAGCATGATTTAGAGCAGAATATAGCAAGGACTTTTGTAAGAGAAACAGCAACTTTTCATGCTCGTATGGGGATTCTTGGGTTAAATTGCTATCTTTGAGTTCTGAACTTGGAAAGGTATTAAAGTGGAATTAAACCTTTACACAATCCGGCTCTTGTGTCATTCAGGATTTTTTTGGTTCTGTTTAATTGTACATCACAGCAGGGTTCTGAGTGACTGGTGCTCTAAAGAAATGAGGGGTAGGGTTAAGTCTGCAGCCCACTGCTCTCTGCTAATCCTTCTTGTTCCTTGAAGAAGGATTTACTTTTGCTGCCAGCTTGTGAAAGACTTCCCTCTTCCCGAAGAGATTGTTGTGGCTTTCCTGGGGAGGTGTGGTTGCTATAGCAGGGAGTCACGCCTGGGTATTCTCTCAAACCCTACTAAGAATGGGCCAAAAAAGAGCCGAAGAAGAGTAAAACTGGGGATTAAAAAATGGAACAATGGGAGACAGGAAGATAGGAGTGGGAACAAATGGGAATTACAGCACCAAAAATAATGCAAAGTGACAAAAAGAGGAAATAGAAAAATAATAGCTGACAATCTGGCTGAAAAGAGAAACACTACAAAAGAACAATTTATTTTCAACAGGCTAAGAAAATAAAAGGGCATCTGGGAAATAAGAGACAGGTCTGTGTTGAGGGCTTTTTTGGTTCTTGCTGTATTGCAAACATATATGCAGCAAGTACACAAAACTTTCTCCAGACCCCCTTCTCAGTTTCACATTTGCTACAATCTGTTTATTCAAAACAAAATCTTCTTGGGTTTTAAACCGTGTGTTTACTTATTTGTTGGTAAATTATATTTCTAATTGTGTTTGTTCCTAGGGACTAAGATTATGGTAATTTGGGGCTTTTCATATAAAATACTGACATGTAGATCAATAACAGAAGAAAAGATCCAACTCTGCTCAAATTCTCTTCTTGAATGCTTTCCAAAGAGATAAAAACTGCCTCCAGGAAAATGCCAGTGGGCACTTGCTTTTGCTGCTGCTTACTGAAGAGAAATTCTTCAGCTCTTACCATGGCAATGCCCTGACACAAGTACCTGGTCCTGCCGAGAAGGGGCCGTGCCTGCCTCCTTGACAGCTGCCTCCTCACCTTGTCGGCCAGCCCATCACTAGATCAGAAAGAGCTTACCCTGAGGATTTTTAGATGCTGAATTTTGCTCCTAAAATGGTTTGCTCTGCAAATCAAATGCAGCCTAATTTTGCAAAGATCTGAAGATTTCATCTCGATGAAAGAAGCAGAAATTTTCATTCAGTTTGAAGTTTGTCATGTTACAAATACAATTTAAAAATAAGCCAATCCTACATCTAACAGCAAATCTCTCTGAATGCTTTTCCTGCACCCTACTGCTTTATATATAGGAGAGGCAGAGAGATGTAGCAGATGAAACATTTTGTTTATGAAGTGTCTATGTTTTGTTTTATTTCACACGTTTTTGCAATATAGATAACAGATTACACCACAGAGCTTTCATTGCCTTGTGCTATAAAGATACTATAAAGCCTTTCTGGGTATTAATAATAGATTGTGTTGATGAGTTTGGAGAAGCTGGCAATAGACCCCCCACTGTAAAGACATTAACACCACAGGACTAAGGTATCTTTCCCTTGCAAATCAGTTGCTAAATTGGCTGTGCTGATGGGTTTGGGCACAAGCTCTTGTACAGCATCAGTGCAGCAGGCACAGGAAGTTATTTTGGTTTATACTGGCAAATAACATTTCTTCCTCTTAATGTTCTTAGTGGAGAGGAAAGGCTCTGTATAAATTCTTTCCCTAAGTCATTCTTGCCAGCCTAGAAATAACTTAGAAATTACATTTGAATTTCTTTGACACATGATTATTTTTTTCTGTAAAAGTGAAGGCCAGGGCAGTGAATCACCACCAGCACAATTTCCCTGCTCATAGGGCCTTTAGGGTGAATTTTCATATAAAAATTATATTAGAAGAATTTCCCTGTGTTGTTGGTGATGTAAATTCAAAGGCAACTGTAAATTCAGTGTGCCACTTAGTGAACAAGAAGGATAAGGCGTCTCATCAGGCTAGTGAATATTCAGCACGCTGGAGACAGGCGGTCCTGGCCTGGAGCTGGGCTGTGGAATGAGGTCCCCTCTCCAGGCAGGGGTGAGCCATTCCAACCCCTGGTAATCAGTGAGGTTGTACAGGTAGGAAATAGAGGTGGATTTAGTTTAATATGTTAAATACCTGAATAAAAATCCAAAGGAAGAAAAATGAAAAAAAAAAAAAAAAGCTGGCTTTTGGTCCTGCCCTTGCTCAGCAGAGTTGCAGCAGAAGCACAAACTTCCCAACACGTACTGAGCTTTTACAGCACTTGGGTGCAATTTGGAGCAATACAAAAAGCACAACAGTATAAACCCATCTACCCTGTTTTAAACTTGTAGACAAAAATAACATTATTTCCCAAATGTTTGCACTGCCTAAAAATATCATTCTAACAAAATCATCATATTCTGTTAATCCATTAGGCTTCTTAATTGCAGCCCTGGCTTTATCAATTCAATTGGCGCCCTTAACTTTTATAACAGTTCCTATTCTACAGAACAGATTAGGAGAAAATTGCAGCCATAATCTGTACAGTGCAATTGCTGTGCTATAAAGAGGAATGGGAGTAGCTGAGAAGAGCAATTGGATTCCCAAAGGTGGAGCACAGTAGAGCAATATCAGTGACTTTGTAAATGAAAAATTGTTTTAATTCCCTTCTAACAGCAATAATTCGATTCTTCATAAATTTTTCCATCAAAGTGTTGTAAGGAAAAATGCTATAAAATATAACTACATGGCAGTGATGGAAGGCTGTTGAACAAAGTGGTCAATTAGGGAATGAAAATTAAGCAAAGAGAAGAATCTGTTCTGTCACATTCTGCTTGAAGCAAGAAACTCCTCCCTACTTTACATTTTATGTTTTGCTTTATAGTTAAGGAAGATGTAACTTTTTGGTCATTCTGGCCCCACTTGAGCAGGTTACATCAGGTGGCAGCTTTGAACTCTGTCTGTCTTTATGCATGTCAGGGAATCCATTTGCTGGGTCTTTTCTCTTTGTCTCAGCATTGTGGACCCTGGAGCCACCACTGCAGAGCTTTGGGGTGGCCAGTGAATGCTGGGTCCACAGGTTGCAGACTGGGTGTCTGGGGAGTCCTGTGCCAGGTGGTCTGAAGACCCCTTGAGAAGGTGACAGTCACCATGTGAGAGGGCAGCTGTCCCAGACCTTTCCCCCCACCAAACACCAGCCCTGTCAGAGCAGGTCGCAGCAGGGCCCTGTCTTGGTGTGTTGGGAGGGAGCTGGGAATGGCTGGTCTGCACAAAGGTCCCTCTGGACCAGCCCTCGCTGGTGGAGTGGCAGCAGGGTCCTGAGCTCTACTTAGGAGGGCATGTCAGCTTGCTGTCCCCAGATTAATTTTTTTACTTTGCCGAAAATATGTAAAGAGAGAAAATTAATGTGGAGCAGGAGACTTTTTGGTAGTTGTCATTTCTGTTGTGATAGAGGCCAGCAATGGCAGTCCAGCCAGGACCACCAACCGCGTGGCAGAGGTACACACAGCACCATCGCCCCTGCCACTGATGGGAAGAAGAGTCTAAAAATGAACCAAATCCTGCTCCAGTGGGGCCAAATGGGACTTCTTCCTTTTATTCCAGTGGGAAGGAAATAAAGGGTAATATTTCTGTGGATATGGATATGTGACACAAGCCATCATCTGTGTATGGCCATCCTGTGATGGGTCTGGGGCCCATCTTTGGTGGGCAGCGTGGTTACGTGAGGTTGTTTGGTGGGTCTGTCATTGGTGGGCAGAGCAGTTACGTGATGTTCTGGCTCTGACAGTGTCCATGGTCAAACTCCCACCAGCTTCAGAGCAAGATTTCACTTAGCGTGGGGTAACGTATGGTCTGTTATTTTATCTGTTAGGTGGCCTTTGCGTGGCAGTACAGCACTTCTGGTGACAGTACAGGTAAAATGCTCATGGAAAGGAAAAGTAGCTCAGTCCTGAGATGTGCCATGTTTCAGTTTGTGAATCCAAATGCACACTGAAGCTTGGTTCTAATGGCAAGCTTTCACCAGTAGTTAATGTTCTTACTGCAGAACCTGTGGAGAGAGGGTTAATAAATATTTTCTTCAGTTCTCCCTGAAGAAGAAAAAGGTTTCTTTGTTTCAGTTTCTCTCTAAATATTGCATTTTTTTTCTAGAAACTTTTAATTTTTGCACGTTTTATTACTACTCGGTGAAAGGGAATTAGCTTTCTTTTACTGAAGTTTCGGCTATGAAATTGGCTTTAATAAACTATGGAATTATTTTTTCTGCAGGGAAAATATTTAAGATAGATTCTTTCTTTTTTTAGGGTTTCTTTTTTCAAATCATAAAATTATAATATTTCTGTTTTGCTTTCGTGCATTTGAGATGTTTTGTATGTTCAGAATTCAGTGTAACCAAGCAACAGTTTTCTTTTTTATAAGCACCCATGAGCTGTAAGATGCTACAAAAACATTTAAGTCCTATGCTGGAAAAAAACCCTGTGCATAGTGTTTTCCCCACTCTGTCATCTAAGGAAGACGGAAGTATCAAAATTTCTCCCAAAGAACAAGTAACAGATGTCATTAATTAGTAATTTAATTTCTTTTCTTAATAAAACTCAGTTGTGTGAAAAGCATTATGTATTTTACTTGAGCTCTAACATATTTGTTAGTATGTGAGTGCCAAGCAAACTCCCAGCTGGCTACATAGGCATGGCAGGGATGTCACATACAGGCTGTAATCAGTAAGAAAAGTGTCAGAGCTAGAGACTATAACTGCAACATTTACAAAAGCTTGTGACCACCATCTTTGCATATTTATTAAATAAGAGCCAGGTATCTGCTGTGGTTTCTTGGAACACATAATGTCAGAGTAACACAAAAAGGAAAATGATTTAATGTCTCTGATAGGTAGACAGCAGCATCTGCCCTCTTGCATGTATCAAACACAGCCTAACTTCCTATTTACGGCTTCACGGCAGAGGTCCAGTAAATAAACAACCTAACAGAATTAGTCTATTTTTATGCCTTTGTCCTGTGTAACAAACCTCTTGAACCACACTTAATATGAACAGCAAATTTTGCACTGTACATGGAGATCTCTCAGCACAGATCAAATTAGTTATAATAAAACAATTAAAATCTATTTGCCCACAGACAGGAGGAAATTAAGGACCTGGGTGAGCAACAGAAAGGTAAAGGGTGGGTTGTCAGGACATCAGAAAAGTAAACAGCAGACCTGTGATTCTCAGGAGCATAGCAGGGTCAAACTTACTGCAAGATAACTGTGCAAGAGATAATAAATCAGTAGTACATATTAAACACCAGATGGTTGTGCCCATGCAGGAAGGCACAACAGATCATGTAACTGTGGTTGTTTCTAAGGGTTACTGATTCAGCCTGACTTCACAGGGATATCCTAACAAATAAAATCTTTATGGCCTCTTCCGCTGGTTAACATTTTCATCTACTGTTTAAAGACAGGAGCACATGTCTTAGCTTTTTCATTCCCCCTAATATATATGCAAAATTAATTTGCTAAGTTCACACAGTTTTAGCTGGTGAAGATCTTTTTACTATCTAGTACTGTAAAGTTGCTTCACAGTGATTATTAAAATACTCAGATGGACAGACAGGCCATTGTTCCAAGCTTTAGCTCAGCTGAATCCCCCAAGTGTTCCAGGCATAGAGGCAAACACACTTAAAAACTCCTAAACCTATTGAGTTGTCTTTCAGAATTGTCCAGGCAACAGAATTTATTTATAAAACTCTCGCAATCGCTGATTCAAAACAAGGTTTTCTTGTTCTGCTTTTCTCCTTTGTCGTCTTTGAACAATTTTCTTTGGAATGTTTTCGTTGTGCTTAGGAGTCTGAGATTTCCTGGGGCTTCTAATAAAGGCATTTGATTTCCACTCTCCACATACTTTAACAAGTCCAAGGATTTTGAGGTTTGACTTGAGAGCTGGAGATAATCAGCCATGGGGGTAAAAAGCTAGAGTTATGCAAATTATTTGCAAAATGTATAGAAAGCAAAAGAGGTATTTCTTTAAATGTGGCTGGTGTGGGACAGTCTTTGTCTCAGCACAGAATATCTGCATGCTCCCCTTCAAATTTATGACTCTGATGGAAACCTGTAAAGGGGTGATCTGTAAAGTATTCCTGCTATCCTACACTTCTCAACAGGTTTATTACCATTCGTTTATAAAATGAACAGTCTAATGAGCAGTGGTTTAGATCACAGATATCAAAGTCTGGTCATTTGTCAAGATTAGTTTCCTGTTGTGAGATTGCTGTGTGCAAAAAAAGTGCATAACCTTGGGTTACTCTCTGGAAGCTGAAAAAATACCTATAAACACTTTGATTTAGTGAAGATTTTATAATCTCAGAATTAAATCCCGCGCAGTGCAGTGTGTGTGTGTTTGTGTGGGTACGTGTTACGACGCCGGGAGCACTCGAGTTGAGAGTGTGGAATTTTTTTATGTTGACAATGGAGAAATTAAAGATACAAAGCCCGTGCAGTATTGCCAGGCCAATTTAATATTAATTTGAATGAGTTAATACTACATTGACACTGTAATTCATTGTAACTGAAAGACTGCCTTTTGAAACACTGCTGTGAAAGCACCGTCTGTCTGGAAAAAGTCAATTGCCAATGAATAACAGAATATTTTCTATGTGTGTGTTAGACATTTTTTCTTTTGAAGAAAAAAACCCACAAAAACAAAACAAAACGCAAACGCTCGAGTAAAGCCGCACAAGAACGAAGGTGCTGCTCGGTAAATCCTGCACGGGACAAGGCTCCGGAGAAAGGGGATTGTCGTTGTGTCCCGGTTAGCAGGGCCGGGGCTTCTGTGCTCTCCTGCCAGTGTCTCTGCGCGGTGGCACGTCCCGGGTTTGGCAGCAGCCCGAGGCGGGCTCGGCCGCACCGACCCCGGGAGGGCTCCGGGCTGCCTAGATGAGGGGGCTGCCCGCGGCTGCCTTTGCCCGGCCCTGCCCGCGCTGCCTGCGCGCAGGTTCCGCGGGGCGGCGGGGCCGGTACCGCCGCAGCGGCCCCTTTCCTAGCGCCATAAGGCCCCGCGCTCGGGGAGCTGTCGGGGGCGGCTCCCCAAGGAGCCCCGCCGGGGTTTCACGGACGGCACGACCGCGGTGCGGGGTCTCTCGGCGTTCCCACGGCAGCATCGCGGGGGTGTTCGGGCAGGCCGCAGTGCCCGCACCGGCTGGATCGCTGTCGCTTCGTGGAGATTCTGTTTGAGTGTTTCTCAGCCCAGCAGCACTGATGTGAAACAGGAGATGCTGCAGAAATCGCGACAGTAGCCACGTTTCGTAGTCTGGCGGCGACATCTGCAGCCTCAGGGCTGGTGCCACCGGTGGGGTCTGTCCCGTCCTTCCTGGTACCCACTGGCTGCATTTGACTGAGGCTACAGGGATAACTGGAACTGGTGCCCATCGAGGCAGCCAGATGCCTTCACACTAGATTAGCTCATCTTGGGAGCCTTTAAGTGTGCTCCATCATAGTAACAGTCTGCAGACAAACGATGCAAGATTAATTGAACTGAGTCAAATAGGTTTAAGCAGTTAAATAGAAACAACTTTTTAAACGGCTTAAAATCAGTTTTCTCTTTTTTTTTTCTATTTGTGTTTTAATCCTTTCAGATTATTGTTGTGTATAGATAGAAATATTTCCTGCTTATTAATTTGATAGCTAAAGCATTGCCATATTTTTGTGATGTTTACTAGTCAGAACATAAAATTGTATTTCCCTTTTTCTGTTAAAAGTTTGTAGAAGAAACAGAAGAAAAACCTTGCAGACAAACCCATTAGCCTGTGTGAAATAAGATGACCTATTTACTAGCAGTGGCAATGGCTCCTGCATGGCATCAGTTTCCCCTTAATAGATTTAATTCATGATATACCCAAAAAAAGAGCCACCCAGTCCACCTGGCATGGCTGTGCAACGCACAGCTGTGCCCTTGTTGGTTGTGGTTTTGCAAAGGTGTGCCCCGAGCCAGCAAGGTTCACAGTGCAGATCTCTCTGATTGGATTGAAAGAGGCAGATGGGGAAAAGCCTCAAGTTCTTGGGCACTCAGCCTTTCTTTGGATGCCGTATGCAAATGTATTTACATTTTTTTTCCCTCCTGCCCATTCCGTGACTCCATCCTTTGCTGAGGAGCCAGTGACTGCCATTTTGCTGTGCTTCTCAGCTCATACAAAATGGAGGCTTTGGAGGAATCAGTACCAGAGCCTGTGCCTTCTAAAATCAAAGATTATCAGCCTTTATAAAAAAGGGGATAATTTTGAGACTGAAAAAAGGAATCAGCGTACCTCATCCTAAAAGGTGGAATCTTCTTTTTTTTTCTGGTGAGCACTTGGGTGCAGTTGTGTTCGTTTCATTGCTGAAATGTAAATATTAATGCACCTTGCACTTTGATGTATTGCCATAAAGACACTGAATTTCAAAGCAGCAAGCCCACTTTGTCATACAGGGATGTAACTCAGCTATTCATCTTTATTTGAAGCAGCCCTCTTTCTAAAAGCTCACTTAGGGAGATTCCCCGTTGCCATTAGAAAAGCAAAATAAAATTAATCTAAATCATTCTAACTTTATCTTAGAAAATTAATGATGGATGAAAGAGGGAGTTTATAAAGGTTTAATAAGAACTAGTCTGGAATATGGTGTACATTCTAGAACCTGTGATTATAGTGGTAATTTAGCAGATTGTATCACTGTCTATTTCTGCCAAAGGACGTTTCACACCATTTAAAATGCACAGTACTCCCTTCAGAGACAGGTTGTTCTGGAATAACTCAACATCCAAAGAGAAGCCATGTTATTTCACTCCTCTCTTTATCAATTGCATGTGTGCGATTGCATGTGTGTGTGTTGCCTTCTTAGCAATAGCACTAAGTTTTCATGCTTGTTTCTGTGTCCATTTATCAGCCTCCTCAGAGACAGACAATACCAAAAATGGAAAGTCACAAAATCTATTCAGAATAGGGTTTAGGAGCTGGAACCAGAGAGCCTGTATAAAACAGAGTGTGAATTGGCCTTGCCTCTGAAAAGTGAATTAAAATAAATTAGGTTTTGGATGAGTTATCCAAACTCTGAGAGGTCCTTTTTGTTTCTCTTTTGAACAGGAACAAAACAGTGAGATAAGGATAAATCTTAGCGGTTTTTATTTAGCAAAGGTGATTTGGGAATCTCTAGACCAAAGGGATTGAGATTTGAATAAATTGCATGCCTGTGATGTTTCTAATACTAAGGATGCAAGTCTCCCAGTGTGCAAAAGCATCAGCCAAGCTGATCTGTAGTTAAAGAATTTGCTGTATTTAAATCCATGCAGTGTATGATCTGACATTCCCTTTGACTGTACTGCCTCTCTCTGACAGGCTGTTTGCTGCGAAGTGCAGTGGCTGCATGGAGAAGATTGCCCCGACAGAATTCGTGATGAGAGCCCTGGAGTGTGTTTACCACTTGAGCTGCTTCTGCTGCTGCGTGTGCGAGCGACAGCTGAGGAAAGGGGATGAATTCGTTCTTAAGGAAGGGCAATTGCTCTGCAAAAGTGACTATGAAAAAGAGAAAGACTTGTTGAGCTCGGTCAGCCCAGACGACTCAGACTCAGGTGAGCTTTTCCCACACCTGCTCCGACTGGAAAAGCCACAAGGGTTTGTAGAGCTTTCTTACAGAAAAGTGTATCCGTTTGCACATCCACTTGATCCATATGCAGATGCCACCCATGCAAATGAGCAGGCACAGCTAAAAACATCCGTACTTGGAGTCTGTTCTCCCTAACTTGGCTTCCTTCCTTAACTTGCTGCTTAGTGAAGGACAAAAACTTTGTTTTCATAGTTTTTCTATAAGATCACAAAATGTGATTCCAGCTGACTTCAGTCACCTCAGGCCTAATTTGAAGTGTGCTGTTTTCCATAGGCATCGTCCATCCACTTAACCCATTTTTCAGGGAATCTTCTGCACATACGCTGAGCTAGGAAAATGGGCTAAGTAGCAATAAGATTTTCAAGAGTTAATCACAAATGGTAAGTTTAAGAAAAACTACAACACAGAAGTTCTGAGGAGAATCTGAAAGCAACTGAGGAGTGGGTTTGTGCACCAGCAATAGCCTGTGCAGGCTGGGAAGGCAGGGCACTGCCTGCATGGCAAGGCTGCCTGTGTACCCTCTCCTGTCAGGACAGGCAAGGGGGCTCACACAAAAAGAAAAATACAAAGCAGTAACTTGATCGAGGAGTTTAGGGGGGTCTGTTTCTGTATGTTTTCAGTCCAGGTACAATGCTTGGCTCTCCAGACCTCCGTCCTGAGTGTTCCTGGCAGTATGTCTCTTCTGTGCCACGGAGCCTCTAGTTTCTGATCATCTGTGTTGTTACCTGCTATTTTGAGTCTGAGCCCTATTCTGGTGTCAGCCCAGGAACTGATCTATGTGTTGACCCAAGGATAGCTGCACAGGGGTGTGTGTGCTGTGTATGGTGAGAAGTTAGGCATGCAAAGTTTGCCTGTTACAGATCTCCAGGTGTGTCCTTGAGGTCCTGTGCTGTTCCTGATGAATGTAAATGGCTTAGGATCAAGGGAAAACAGGCTGCATAGTGCACTACTGCTAGTCTGCAGTGTGACCTCTCTCTTCAGGGGGACCTGGGGTATGAAACAGTATGATTGCAAGTATCTGCACCACTTGGCCCAGGAGTTGAGGCAGAGGGACACCATACTGTAACCAGAGCTCCTGCCTTCTCCTGAAGTCAAGTGGAGCCCTCACACATGGCAGCTGATGGGTGTCTTCCCTGAGTGTGATGGAGAGACAGATACTTTCTTTCCTCCACCCATCTCCTAGGGCAGGTTCTAAAAGAGGGTGAGCAAAACCTGCTTACTGTCTGTCCAGGGCTGGGAACACAGTACTGCCCAGAAAAAAAAAGTTCCCACACTGGACTGGGATTGTCCAGTCCAAACTGGGAGATGTAGCAGTGGTTGCATTGAGCACTGGCTCCCCAGCAGTTCTAGGAGAGATGGGATGCGTCCTTCCTCTGTCATATGTGGCCAATGAGACTGGAACCCTTTCTGCTGTCAGTGTGCTCTGGCTGATCCCAGGACTGGAGACTGTACCAGACTGCTGCCAGCTGTCATAATTGCACACTTGTTTCCCAAGAAAATGTCTAAGAAAATCAACAATTACCATTCCATTAGGCGTACAAATGACATGAATGTTTGCCTCTGGTTTATGGGAAAATGCACTATTCCAATTTAGCTAGGAGCAGTAATTATCCTTAATCTCTAATCTGAGAGTCATGTTCTCCACATTGCTGAAATTTATGGTTTTGTGTCAGGAATGCTGCAAGACAAAGGTCACTGCTGACTCAGCAGGACGTGTGGGACTGGGGCCTTTTTTGGAGCAGCCAAGTGTTATTTATTGCCATGCTGTACCTGCAGGACCTCGAGTGCTCTGCTCTGTAAACCTCACATCACAGGGTTTGGGCTCCTCGTGAATTTGCCCGAGGCATTTCCTACTTGCCCTTCAGCATGTCATTCTCATGGTGAGGTTCAGCATCCCAGTGGCCACACACCCGTCTCCAGACAAACCTGCTCAGACGAGCTGCATGTTGGGGTCATCCCCACTGCAGCAATGGGCACGGGGACCCTCCTCTCCTCCTCCTCTCCTCCTTGCAGGCACTGCTGTTTGCCAGCCTGTGAGAGCTGTCCTGGGCACGAGGGGGGCTCTTCAGGATCAGAGTCTGTGTGTTGTGATCAGCAGAAAGCTGCCACAGCTGCACAAAACAATCTGGCTTCCAATTTCATTTCCCTTGGCACAAGGGGCAGTTTCTTACTCCTGGAGATGCTTTTTTTCCTCATTAGTCTGTGTTAGCCAAACCCAAACCTGAAAAACAAGTTGACAAATTAAATGGGATGTTTTGTCTCCCATTGTATAATACACTAAAAACACAGCTCTCCCAGATGCCTGTGGGAGAGCAAATGACTTCACATAGCTTTGACTGAGAATGTGTCCTTCTCCAATCAAATATTTATCCACTGGACACAAAAGTAACTCTCCAATGAGCAATATTAATCCTCACAAACATTTCCTTAGAAATGGCACACTGGAAAGTTAATGATGTCATGGTTATTAAAATGACTGAACTTCTCTTTAATCATTAGGCAAAAGATGCTTATTAAAGTAAAAGGTGATTAGATTGCTAGGTGCGTAATAATCAGACCCTAAAATGAATTAAAGTCTAATTTGTTAATTCCCCAAATGTCATCTTTGAGTTTATAAAAATTGCAGTGTGTTTCTTCGTGCTGAAGTCCCTACAAAAGTGTATTAATGTTTTCTGGAAAAGAAATAAGTAATCTGGTAAAATATGCTGAGCTGAAAAGGTGTTTCTCACAACAAAATTTGTACTTACTCTTCAACCTTTGCCACTGAGATTAAGATTTCCAAGTACAATATACTAACACACGTAGCATCACCAGATTTTACAAAGATTTAGAATTTAACTATTGAAAATACAAATATGCTATTTGGTTTACACAAGTACATATATATTTTTCTGTATTTACCAAGAAAGAGAAATCTGTGCATGCATATATAGACATGTTGAAATACAGAGAAAGAGAACTGATGTTTTCTGTGGGATGCAGAAATGAGATGGCAAAAATTATATTTAAGATTATCTCTAGAGCTTCAAAATATTCAGAACAATATCTGGAATCTACACTATATTTAGCTAAACAGACTTGGATATATTTTTGTGATATTTGCATTTACACTGTGTTGCTGCCATGGCTGTGCTCTGGGAGGAGTTGCTGGGAGGGGAGGGCGTGTCAGTCGGTGCGGTGGCAGCAGGTGAGTGCGCAGGGAACCAAGTGATGTGGGAAGGGCACAAAGTCTTTCTGTGCCAAATTTCTGGAAGTACTGAAGTATATTCTGATTTTCCATCCCCTGATCAGTCCTATGCCCTCAATAAAAATTAAACACATTCTTATGCTCATGGAGCATTTGATTTAGGCAGTGCAGAGATAAGATAGTCTTATTATAGTCTTATTATAGTCTAAGATAGTCTCTTCCTGCCCACAGTTTCTCTAGGTATTCCGGTAAACGTGGGATATTAGTTGAACCTGTTGACTAGTTTGGCAGCTGAAGAGCAGTTCTTAAACACCCTGTTACCTTGGTGGAACAAGGACAATTTTATATCTTGTTTTTTGTGTTTTTTTTCACTAGTTAAAAGTGATGATGAAGATGGAGATGTTAAGCCCACCAAAGGTCAAGTTACCCAAGGAAAAGGAAGTGATGATGGGAAGGACCCAAGAAGACCCAAACGGCCAAGGACAATACTTACCACACAGCAGAGACGAGCATTCAAAGCATCCTTTGAAGTGTCTTCAAAGCCCTGTAGGAAGGCAAGTTCTTAATCAAGAAGCTGAAGTCAGCTCTGACACTGGGTCATGGGGCTGACAGGGCAGCAGGTGCTCTGGGGTGAGTGCAGGAACCAGGCCAGCGTATGGCCATGCTCACCCCAGTGCCATCTCAGCTCAGAACCAGCTCAATGCTCTTTCTGAGTACTCCCAGTGTGCAGAGCAGCTCTGTGACTGATTGCTGCTCAATATTTGGTTCTTCTAAACCTTGAAGTAGTCTTTGACTATCAGAGCCCAGGTAAACAAGTGGCTTTTGCCCTTCTCCTTCCCACCCCAGAGGGAGTCACTATCCAGTGAGGTGGGTGCTTGGCTTTGGTCCCACTGCTTGTCCTTCAGTCTTGCTTTTTTATGAAACTGAACCCTGCTGTTACCTTGCGTGGAGCAGCCAGGGAAAGGTGCAATGTATTGCTGCACTGACAAAGCTGGTCAGTCTTTGTGCAAAGCAGCCCAGGTAACTGCTTACTCCTAAGTGGAATGGGAAAAAAAAAAAGAGTTGCATCCTGAAAGCTGTCATTTTTGCAAAAAGTTAAATTCTCTTGCTGGCGTACAGAGGCTGCCTTTTGGAACAGCGCAATGTGCCTTTTTGACATTTTGAAGTGTAAGATTGTACCTCAACACTTAGAAAATTGTCCCTAGCCAAATTTGTATCTTTTTTGCATAGAACTATTTTTATGGGTAAAATAAAAATAATGAAATGACTCAGTATAATTTTGCACAGCTCAGACTATTTGTTCAGTGCTTATGAAACTTGTAGCAACATGAAGGACAGACTTTGAACAAACTATGCAAAAATATGGGGAATTTTAAAAATTAATTCTGGAACTGCAGTTGTTTTTTTTTTAAGTACAGACATTCCTCCTAACATAACTGATGAGGTTTTGGGTTTTTTTTAAATTAAATGGTATCATTAAACATTTCCTCCTGTAGGTCAGAGAAACACTAGCAGCTGAAACAGGACTCAGTGTGCGGGTTGTCCAGGTCTGGTTTCAAAACCAAAGAGCAAAGGTAGGTTGTTTGTCAGTTTCTCAAAAGTAAAACACAAATTGTTGTCCCACCCAGATTTTCCCCTCCTCCTAGATGTAGTGTGTACTATAGAGATCCCAGGGACTGAACTGTTCATATTTTGCATGCACTGTTGTCTGCATCCATACAAGATATGCAACTTTCAAATACAGACACTAAGTTCAAGTGCTCAAAGCAATATGAAGTTGCGAGTAAATTTTGCATGCAAATATCAATTGGAAACTGAAATGTTTAAGCTTAGAAATGAAGTTGAATCCACAGTGGTATGTGCATGAATATAAATGTTCTGTATTAATTGGTTCAATATTTGCAGAGAGTTTTGTACGGAAACAAAGTTGTTGCATTCAGAGCCATGAGATTGTTCTGTTTTTCCTGTTTTATTCAGATGAAAAAACTAGCACGAAGGCATCAGCAGCAGCAGGAGCAGCAGAACTCGCAGCGACTGGGGCAAGGTAGGGGATTTGTGATGAAGGCAGAGCAAGGGGAAGAGAATCTATGTAGTTTCTTGAAGTGCCATTCCCACACAATGTCAGTACAGCCAAACAGGCGTGCACAAGTCTGTAGGTAACGTGTGCCATCGACAGGGGAAGCACACAGAGGTGCTGTGTCTGAGACCCCACCCTAGGTTATCCCAGAGTTCTCCCGTGTGACCAGACCTGGAGGTGCTTACACAGGAGCTGTTACCTCCTTTCTGGAAGATATGTGCAGTACAGAGGTGCTTTCCAGGAGGCTCACTCCTGGAAAGACAGCTCCTCCAGTTTGTTTCCCCTAAAGAAAGGGGCCAGGCTCAGCTGGGCATCTGCAGGCTGCCTGCAGGGGCATCAGCATCCGTGCTGCAGCCGGGGCACAGGGACCCATCCTGGGGCAGGAGCTGCACCAGGGCTTGCCCTGCTGCTCCATGGATGTTCTGGAGGTTCTCCAACTCCCCAGGCCTTGCAGGCTCAAATCCTCCTCTTTGCATAGAGCCAGAACAACTGGTACAAACAGAAGTACGAGACTAAAAGGGCCGTGTCAGTCACAGGACAGACTTTGGTAAGATGCAGTCCAGCACCCAGGAGCTCCAGAAATGGTGTAGTCAGAAATTACAAATCTTTCAACTTACTGCTCAAGGCTGTATCCTCAGCCAAAGTTTGGAAGGCTCCTGTGAATGGCAGGACACATATAGCTGCGTTCCTCTGCGCTCAGGTCCAGTGTTGCCCCTGATGCTGCCACCTCTCTGTTCTCAGCAGTGACCATGCCCTCCTGTTTGCTTTGCAGAAGTGATGTCCAACCGGATGGAAGGGATGATGACATCTTACACACCACTTGCACCACCACAGCAGCAGATTGTAGCAATGGATCAGAGCAGTTATGGCACAGACCCATTTCAACAGGGTCTTACCCCTCCACAAATGCCAGGCGACCACATGAACCCCTATGGTAAGGCATGCATCCTTCTGCCGCAGCAGGAATAGCAGGGTTCGTATGCTCGGTCACACACCGCAGGGTCAGTAAAGTTACTTGCTTTTATAATATTTTTTTTCTGGGATTTTTCCAGGGAATTTGTACCAGTCAGTCTTGCGTGTATATTTTCATGTACACATAATGTGTTAGAAGGGAGTTCATCCCAGGCTCTGGACATCCTTCAGAACTATTTCACAGTATAATTCTGATAAATGATAAACCAAGCAGCATCACCTCTCCAGCTCCACTTTTTTAAACCACTGTCCAAGACATTTAAAAATAAACAGTACCCTCATAAGTTTTTCCTTTTCCTTAGAAGATTTGGGAAAAAAGTGCCTTGAAGAGTGGTCTAATAAAGAGAAGTAATCTATTCATTCCAAAATGAATAAGCACCCCTCTAAGATCCCCTCAGGTGGGATGCATGGATTTGTTAAAGGACAGTTCTTGAGCTACTACCAGATGTGTCACCACAGGACATTTCTCCTATGTAATTTTATTCTCTGTCCAAAATCAAGATGATGGTTTGCTTTCACAATTTCCTGACTACACACCATCAAGTGAATATCTACACCAAATGCATTGCAGCATTGAATGCCTAATAATTGATTCTGGACAATTGCAGTGTGGCATTTAAATAAAATGTAAGAGGATTTCTCAGACTGTGATTATTGGCCTCGCTGTGGCCCACAAGGGCCTGTTATGTCAGACTCGTTTCTGCTGCCCAGGAGCACGTCACTGTAGGGTCCATGTGCATCTTGCTGTCATGAGCACAGCATGCACAGGCCAACAAGAAGCCTGCTTTGAGTCTGAATTATTACTTTAGCTACTGAGAGAAGTCCACAGTATACACCAGGCAATTTGATAAATCCTGTAAGGAGCTGAGGACATCTGAAGTGCAAATGAATATTAGATGGCTTGTGATTTTGTTGCTAGCAATTTGCTTGGCTTTAAGTACAACTCCTTGAGAGGCAGGTCCTGTGCTCCAAAACCCGTGCAGGAGAAGCACAAAGCCTTTTCCAGTGAGTGCATGAGGAGAAAGAGCCAGACTAACATTTTCTTAGTGCTCACAGCACTTCAGTTAGAGCTCTTTCTGGTACCTTGAGAGTTGAGGTAAGCTGAAGTCTTAGTTGCTAAGGGAAATAGAAAGTGCAGTTCCAGACCAGCCCCGAAGGAGTGGAATTTTCTGAAATGAAAGGATGTCTACAACTGTAGCTCAGTTGAGGCCAGGGAAGCTGGGTCTCCTGGGTCCTGTTGCATTCGTAGATCTGTCTTTTACCTCGTGTGTAAACGCAGACTGTTACTGTTTATGGCTCTCAGACCCCTTTTTCCTGTCACCAGCACTTGGTTGCTGGTGGCCTCAGTGCCCTGGGGATGCCGGGTCCAGCTCCTGGGGAGCTGGGGAGCTGCTGCTCCCCGGCACCGTTTGCTCACATTGTCAGCCAAGACTCTCTTGTGCTGCGAACTGAAGCATAAATTAAACCCAGGCAGATTTGGGTGGCGCTGCTGTGAACTGGTTGCTAGCCTTCCTCTTGGTGTAGGTCAGACCCTTAGAGCGGGATGACTCTTCTGTGTGAAAACAAAAGCAGGAGTGTTCCCTTTGCAGGGTGTGCATACAAGCACCTGTCTGTACTGTGTCCTCTGGCTGCACAGAATCCAGCTTAACATATACGTTTCATTTGCAGGAAACGACTCCATTTTTCATGATATCGACAGTGATACCTCTTTAACTAGCTTGAGCGACTGTTTTCTTGCCTCTTCCGAAGTTAACTCCATGCAGGCTAGAGTAGGAAACCCCATTGACAGGCTGTACTCTATGCAGAGTTCCTATTTCGCCTCATGAAAACAAAAGAAAACAAACAGCCGGCGTATCTTTAGCCAGTGACTTTTTCCAGTGCAGACTCTACAGCCATATGTTGCCCAGCTCTTCCTTCACAGTGACTCCTGCTGCCTCTGGACTGCAAAGAGCATTTTTAGGAAGACTGATCTGTGTGCATATATGTGTATGTATGTGTATATATACTAATACCTACCTACATACATACATATATATTATCTAACAAAACGCACCCACCGGTCCCATACCCTTGATTCCCAGTTTGCACCAGACCACGAGACAAGCACGGAAGGAACAGAAGACCCTGCTCTTCAGCAGCCTTTGGTTTGGTTTGAGCTCATCGTAAAGGAAATGGATTTTGAGGAAAGCTAGACCTTTTCCTTCTTTCTCTCTTCCTTTCTTTTGGATGTTTAAACTTTTTTTTTTTTAAAGCCACTGATAGTGATATCAGTTGACCATATGACAAATAAATCAAAGAAACTGGAGATTCCTCCCTTTTCTTTACTGCATGATTCATACTATGTTGTGGATAAATTGCCATTTGAACTGTGAGAAGCTAATGTAAATGTGACGTTCAACATTTGTTTCCTTTCTACACTTTTTCTAAATAACCTAGATCTGCTCATTAGTTTATAGCCCTTATGCATAAGATACTGAGGAAACTGGTTAACAGTAATATTTGTGGAGAAAGCCAGTGATGTCTTAATAAGAAAGGTCTATGACCCTGGAGAGGAGATGCATGTTAGGGACAGAGGCATTTAGGTTAGTATTGATCTTTAGTTAAAACTTAAAGGTGCTTTCAAGGCAGAGTTTTATTTAAATTTTTTTTTAAGTATGAGATTAAAACATTTACATTTGTTTGTAAGTATTGCAGTGCCAAATTTCAAGTCTAGACCATGATTGGCAAATGTGTTGTTCATTCTGTTCTGTTTATTTATGTTTTGCATCAGGCATAAATGTGCTATGCTCCATTGTTCATCTGGAATAATTAAGCACTCCTTTAGTTAATTATCTCGCCTCAGCAAGAAGCTATGACATACAGTTATAGCCTGAACCATCAGAAGTCCTGAAATGTGCACCAACTGGGAAAAAAGGTATGAAAGAGATCACAATGGGAAGTTTAGGTATCTTGAGCTGGAGTCTAACCCAAGTCCTGCAGGTTTCACACTGATGGGATGCCTGTATTTAGAGTAAATGCTCCAACTAACCTTTTAGTGCAAATGTAAGAAGTACACAAATTGAAGGGAATGTCCCAACTGAAGTCTGAATGTCTCAGATGCTGAAGTTTTAGCATATGTCATATAGGTTTTTGTAGGGCATAAAATATCAGAAATAATAGTAGTATAGTTATAAATATTGCCTGGTGATAATTATAATGTGGAGAGGCAGACAAGTACGGTCATGGCTCTTAGTAGAGAAAACTTCATGGGGAAAATTTGCCAGGGTAATATCAGTAATTATAGGGTGTGTTCAAAATAGAGCTCATGGGGAAAGATTGGCAGGATAGGCACTTTCTTAAATAAATACCTTTAATATATTGACCATAATAGCTGAAAACAAGTCCAAAGCATTGGTTAATCCGACTCCTTGGACTGGTTCCAGGCCAGTGCTGCAGAGCCTTCATGGGACTCAGCACCTTCTGCAGCAGCCTGGGACTCTGGGGCTCCCGTCATGGGGGGAGGCTGGAGTGGGGCCCCCACAGCCTCAGCATCCCCTGGGACACCTCAGGAGAGGGAGGGCTCCTGTTGGGGAGCCCTGTGGGCAGCTGCCTGCTTTGCTGACAGAGAAAGGTCCACCCTGTGACCTGGAGGGGTGGATGATGAGGATCCAGGGATAGGTCCAAGGGAAAAAGTAAAACCACATTCCCCCCCAGCATGGAAATGTGGATCAAGCGTGTTGGAGGTTTCTTGAGGCAGCAAAGTCTTCTCTGCAAGGTCAGTGTGTGCGTTTTCATTCTGTGGAGGCGAGAAAAGCCCTGGGGGAGCAGGAGATGTGTGGGCAGTGCAGGAGAGCGAAGTGCAGGCCAAGGGACCTGTGGCTCTGTGGGGACACCATGGACACTCCCCTCCCTGCAGGTCCCATCTCCTCCCTCCCGCCACAGCAGCTGTGCCCAGGGAGAGGGGTCTATCCCACCCATGTGCTTTTGCCAGTGACCGTTCTCTCGCTTTCTGACAGGGATGTGGATTTTCAGTTGAAGGTTGTGAGCCCCTGGATATGTTTTGAAATTGGAAGAATTTTATTTTCTTACCCATCCCCTGGAATTATTTTTCCTTGTGTATCAAATAACAATTTCCTTTCTCTCTGCATGATAGCAAACATCTATAAAGAACTCAGGTGATCCTCACTGCTTGTAGGGCAGCAGGCAAGCAGATTTCATGTGGCACATTATAAACATTTGTCACTGCCAGTCTCAATGAATTTGTCAGCTTTTCCTCCCCATCCCTCTGTGCTACTTTAGAGTCATAGAAAGCATCTTCACCATCTCAAACATACCAGGCTTATAGATTTTACACATAGGTACAACTTTGCTTCATCCCTCATTACTGGCAGGATTAAAATGACATTTTTAGTGTTTACAGGGACTTACATGAGAACTATAATGTGACCTACAGTTTGGAGAACTGCCTTGTCCCAACTCTACCTCTGCTTCTGGGCTGGATGTTGAAAAAACAATCCATTTCCAAGGAAATAATCAGATATCCCATTTTATAGCTGATGTAACCATAATCTTTTGCTGATTTTTCTTTCTTTTCATTGCTTGTACTTACATTTCCTCTTCCCTTGGTGTGTTGTATGATGCCTTAGCTGTTCCCCATATTCTGCCATCTCTGGTGCCATGTGCACGACACAGTCAAGCCCTCTGGTGTGTGTAATGTTTCCCATGCCACCGTGGGTTACTG
This sequence comes from Hemiprocne comata, assembly GCA_020745705.1. Taxonomy (NCBI): domain Eukaryota; kingdom Metazoa; phylum Chordata; class Aves; order Apodiformes; family Apodidae; genus Hemiprocne; species Hemiprocne comata. The sequence continues at coordinate 11,931,768 of CM036604.1, forward strand.
CTGGTCAAGGGAAGGAATGCATAGCCAATGATTTCCAGCGGATCCCTTATATCTGGCAAAGGCCAAAGTTCATTAAAGCAAAATAAATGTCACCTTTTTTTTTTGTGGAATGAATTATCCTACTGGAGTGTGATCATTGTGGTTTTAACCTGGGACCTGCAGTAAAAGATTATATAGCAACCTCTGACCTTTTTGATTTCTGCTTTACTCTGCTTTTGTCAAGGGAAATGTCACTGATCAGGTGAAAGAAAAATGTTTAATGGGCCATATCACAGTAATATCTTACACTGAGTCAAATTGATAAACTCTTGCCAAAAATTCTTAGCATCTGGCACTTCAACAGAAACCACAAACAATGATTGCACATATGGGAGCTTGAAGGCTAGAGGTCATGACAGCAGTTTATTACATGCACCTTACAGTGATCATTTTCCCTAGGATATTAACCCCTCTCCAATATAAACGCACCAAGTGAGCTCTGCATGGTGTTTCAGTCGTGTTGTTTTGACTAAACAAGGATTACATGTTAAGCTGAAGTGGTGACAAGATGCAATTAAGTAAAAGATGATTGATGAGGTTTTGGTGTCCTCTCAATGTTTAAAAAGATGATTGTGAGGTCAGGATGAATATGCTAGGTACTTGCTTCCTCAGGAGTCTGGTGTGCAGTTCCCAGTGCTGCCACAGTGGGACATGGAGGTTTCCTGGTGCTCCACAGTGGTGGCTGAGCCGTGTGGCCCTGACTCCTGCACTGGGCTGGGCAGCAGCACCTTCCCCTTGCACCTTCTCCTTGACTGCCGAGGAGACAATTCCCACCATGCATGGCTGTTCTCAGCCCCCCGTTTCCCACAGCACTGGGGATTAAACCCTGGACTGTAAGCAATTAGGGGCTGCTGGTCAATGTGTTTCACAGTCATGACGTGGCAGTCATGACGTGGCAGACGATTATGCTGCTGTAAGGGAAGTGTGATGGTTGCAGTAAGATTGAAGCACCATCTTTGGCAGTTTGATCTCCTTTTCTTCTTTTAAACTGTCATCAAAGCACCCAGGTCGCTTGGCTTAGTTGCTGCTGACCATGCCCAAGATATGACTCACCTGAGTTCCTCAATGGCTGCTGAGTGGATTCTCAGACCAACCCTGCCCAAGTGGTGCCAGTCCTTGGAAGGATCATGGCTGCTCCATCAGCAGCAACTCAGCCACCCCGCTGCACCATCACGGCGTGGGGAAGGTCCTTGTCCTTCATGCCGGCAAACCTTCCAGGGATGATGTGAACCCACTTACCTCTTCCTACTGTGCTCAGGACTCCCTTACAGTTTCCTTAAGGATCAGAAGTGTATCCCAAGCCACCGCCCCAGGTGCCCCAGGGAACCCAGCTCCATGATGCTCCCAGGGATCCTGGAAGCTGGGGTTTGCAAGAGCACCTCTTTGAACTGTGTCATAATAATTCTGGTTGTCCCCAAAAAGTTGCTAGAAATTAACAGCAGAATCCAGGAGGAGGGGATGAGTTCTTACAAGCCCGGAGCTTGGTCACAACAGTCAGAGGACAGCGAGGCTGCTGAAGCACATCAAAGCCATGGGAGCTGGTGCCACAGTGCCCAAAGTCTCAAGTGCTCAGGGTGGTGCTTCACCCCCACACCCAGGCACATGGACACACTCCGCGTGTGCAGGTCCATCTCCAGCCCCTCCTGGCCCTGGTGGGTCAGGAGGGCTGACCTGCACCCACGGCAGCATGCAGGGCTCTGGCCATCCCCTCCCTGGGGGACTGGGGTGCCTGCGTGCCCCTCGGCAGGTACCCAAGGGCTTTTGGCTTTGGTGGGATTTAATCACAGTCTTGCTCATTTGAGGCTGATCTGAATAAACAGACAAGTTTGCCCTTCTCAAGTCTGCAGCCCAGGTCCCCTCGGCTCCACACTCCTGTTCTGCTCAGCAGTGACTGTGAAGGGACTGCCACATGCTTTGCATTGGGAACGCTGTTTTTAAGTGAACATCCTCTTTTTTAGCTGTGTATGGCTGTATTGTATATTTATATATTCTGTATTTATGTTATCGAAATGTAGTATTTTGTAGCTGTCTGTTACAATTTGTTTAACTTGTAAAAAAAAAAATTACTATGCTCTTTCATACTTAACCAGCTGCCTCTCACCCCAGCTTCTCTGCGCCTTTTCCTGTGTTGGTGACAAACCACCATAATGTATGTAGATTGGATTATTATTATTATTTTTTTAATTTAATTACGTGTCATTGTTAAATTATTTATTAGTGTTTTTAAATTTCATTTCACTGCTTCCCCCCCCCCCGCCACCATTGCCTGGCATCTAAGATACATTAATTTCTCTCACATTATGCTCCTTCCCATGTGCGTGCACACACACACACTCTCTCTCTAAAAAAAACACAAACAAACAAAAAAAAAACAAAAAAAAGAAGAATGAGAGATTACACTCAGTATATTTGTAAATAAAACCAACCTGTAAACAAAGCAGGCTTTCTTTCAGTGTGCGGGTCTTTCTTTGCTTTTGCAGCACAGTGTGCACTGGGAAGGGCACCACTGCTCTCCCAGGCAGGACAACCCGGGTCTGTGACAGCTGAGCGCTGCTTTAGTATTTCTGGTGTGGAATGGTGGCCCAGGCTGCTGTAGGTGCCTTTCTTCTGAGGGGAGACACAGCAAGGGTGGTGTCAGGGTCTTCTTTCACACTGTTCCTTGGCCTCTGCAGGTTGAGAGCTCCTCTGTAGGAATGGGGAGAGTCTCTCTCTGGGAAAATGGGAAAGCCTCTCTGCTGCCAATTGTTCCTGGTGTGTGCAGGCAGCATGCAGGCACCAAGCTGGTGTCACAGGCATGACCAAGGGCCACGTCCCTGTGGTCCCCAAGCGCCCTGGTCTGCCCCCACTCCCCCCCCCCCCTGCCCATGGTCAGCAGGTCCATGCAGAATGGACAGCTGGCAGGAGCAGAGCCTGCTGTGCAGCCCAGAGGGGCATGGCTCATGTGCACAGGCCTCACAACACTTCATGTGCTGCTGAACAGGCTCCTGCTCAGGCTGCTCTGGGTGTTTCTGGAGATCCAGTGGCTGCAGAGCTGCCTGGGGTGACAAGTGGGGCCTTGTGTCAGGGCCAGGATGGCAAGGGGCTGTGGCCGGGTAGCAGCACAGGCAATGGACTGGCATGGGCTGATGGGTCAGGAGCCCTGGCAAAACAGCATGTGGTGGCTGCAACGTCAGAGAGGTCCAACAGGCTCTTCTTCTCCTGGGGCAAAACCGCATGCAAGAAGAGTCACAAGCTAAAAGAGACAAATGTGTCTAAGCTTTACCAATGGATTATAAAGTATTCATCTAGTAATGGCAAATCTGAGACTAATATAAAATGATAGATACATACCAGTGTCTCTTGGGCCATGTAAACATGAACATGAACTTCAGCCAGGGTTTGATCTGGTCACATCTGATTACTCATTGCCATTCCCCAGGTCCAGAGACACTGCATTTCTTTTCTATGCCTCAGGCATAAAGTCACAATTTCTGGTTTGTTGTTTGTGGGTTTTTTTTAAATGAAAAACCAGAGCGTACAGTTTTACAGCCAACCTGATACCACCAAAAGGGGCAGTCCCATTTCTGTCCCCCCCCCCCACTGCCAGTCACAGCATTCCAGCTTGTCCTTTGCAGCCAGTTCCTCTGGCTGGAAAAGCACTCTATTAAGGACCAAAAAAGACAGTGTTTTCCCCTGCAACAGCTGCTCAGTCTGACTTACACTCTAAGCACAGGGCTGCAAGCATCAAAGAGAGAAAGGGATTGCGCTGGGACTGGGCAGAGGGATCCCAAGTACCGCTTCCCACTGCAAGGCACAGCTTTTCCAGGGTGATGTGGTGCACTCCTGGTGCCAGATGCCAGGGAAGCCCCCCAGGGTTGTCCACTGCAGTTTGCACCTCAAGTGTGCAACATCCTGCAGGGCACACTGCATCAGGACTTGGACGCTCAATGGCATAATAATAATCAATCACAAGTGTTTAAAACTTTTTTCCCACTATTTAGTTCCTAATGATACGCACATAACTGCTGAGCACAATCCCTTTTAAAGCTCCCTCCAAGGTAAGGGAGGATACAGAGCCCCGAGTCTGACCTGACAGTCGGATCAATAAAGCATCCTTGTTCCCAGTTGGCATCTTCTTTCCCTTCTGCTGTCCAGCTCCAAATTGCATCATCTTGTCTCCCTCATGCTTGTTATTGGTGGAATGTCACTAAGGAAAAATGAATTGCCATTAGCGATTGGTTTCACCTAAGTCAGAGTTAGCTACTCAAATATTCATGCTCTGCATGCATCTAATATTTATGAAGGAAGAATAACTGAGTTGCCCATAGACATTTCTGAATCTCCCAAAAAAGATAGGTGAAAGGGATCAGAAAAGAAAAAAAAAAAAAAAAAGATTAATACATTTGGGGCTTGGTGTTCTGCATTGTTTGTGCTGTGTTTCTCTTTGGTGTCAGTGAGACAGAATGAAGACTGATTTATATGCCACAGCTGTAGCAAACAAAAGAAGCGACCAGGGAAATGGCTAGAGGTAAAAATGCCGGTGCAAAGGGCTGAAGGCCTGCACCTGGGTACTGCTTCCCATGCAGCCTGCCCTGCTTGGAGCACCTTGTAAAATCAGATTATCGGCTGGACACAGGAGTTCAAACAGCCCTTCAAAAGATTTGTCTTAATAATTGCTGCCTTATCTTACCTTCTGTTTTTTTTTATCAGCCAAACTGCTGCTGGGAGGCAGATCCTGAGGATAAGGTGCTGTCACTCTTAATTATTATTACCTCTTATAATGAAAACACATTTGTTCATCCTTCTGTGCTCTTGGAAATGGTGTAACTAATGAACATCTAGTGTTTTATCAGTATTTTTAATAATATAAAAGAAACATTATGAGTATGGCCCCAATGTATAAAATGATTGTGCATTAAACTATATTAAATAAATAGCACACTTGCTTCTCATTTATTTGTATTCAAATATAAACCAATTAGTAAGAATGAAACAAATTTTTACATTCTCAGAAAACCTTTCTTTCCTGAAAACCAAATTTTGCAGTTAAGCTGCTGTGGGGCTATTTTCTGTTACAGAAAGAACATAGAATGGTAATCATACATGGTAATGAGCACTAGAACCAGCAGGTACATTCTGAAATGAGAGCGATTACAGAGCATGCCATTTCTTTGTTTACTTATGATGGGAAAATAAAACAATTCTCTTTGAAAGCCCACTAATGAATCTGGCTTGTAGTATTTATCAAAGCAACAGCCAGCATTCACATTCTCACACTATTTTTTTTTTAACTTTGAGAAAGCAATATGACTTACTAGGATGAAGTGAAAGCACAACATTGGCTGTACCTGTGGAAGACTCCAATTCAGCAATGATCTGCAGGGCTCCATCTCCTTGTCCCACAGCTCCTGCCCTGGATCTGACAGTTCCCACCAGTAGTGGCTGGGTTGGACTGGCTCTTCACTGCCCTGTGCTTAGTCCCAGGGCTTTGGCTTGGCTGCTGCTGCAGATCACAGGCTCTTTGAGCATCACACAGTGAGACATTATGTGTATGTTATTAAAATGAGGAATATGAGATATTAAATGCCTTTTCCTCCTAAACGCCCATTCTATAATTACTTGCCCTCTCCCCAGGAGCATGTCTGTGGGTGCTGGCTGCTGCACACCCACAGTGCAGCTCTCTACCACACCTCCCTTGTCACCAACCCGGGCTAATCAAGCTTGCTTAATTTGTTCCTTTGTTCAACTGGTAACAAGTGAACTGGTGTCCAGCTGAAGACGATGAGCTCCCCCCTTGATGAGATTACAGGGATCTCTCCCAGCTGGGGCATTCCCTCACACCTGTGTTGTCAGATTAAGGTTGATAAGGAGCTGCTGATAAGCAGTGCAGAGGTGCTGTCTCTGAGCTGTCTGCATTCCCTTGATCTTTCTTTACACCTTACTGCTATGCAAGAACCTTTTGGTTTAGGACTGAGAGGAGGAACCAGGTAATTATACTCCCAGTGGCAACAGTCCTTCATGCAGGATGCAACAATGGAAACCTGCTGCTTACTGAAGCAGGCAAAATATATGTGACAAAAAAAATGTAATGACAAAGACCTGGATAACAATATATTTTTTTCATTACTATAAGGAGGGAGAAGCCCCAAGGTCTATATGCTAAGTAGAAAGGAGCAAAGTGTGTTTGAAGGGATGCACAGCTCGGATGCATGAAGACTGGCTTTGATAGTGATGCAGCCTTGGTCTGGAGCTTCCAAGAGTAAGTCTAAGAATGGGTCTCAGCAGCTGTACTTCATAGACGCTTCTGCATCCCACTCAGATCTTCTCCAGGGAACCAGCAGCCACCACTGCTCTGTGTCCAGTTCACTCCACATGGTTGTGTAAGTGCTGTTACATGTCCCATTCTTAAGAATACTCCTTTTCTCACTGATACGTTATTAGTTAGGTTTAAAAATGCCTAGAAAAGGAAAATGCTAGGCAATTGTGAAGTGGCACTGCTCAGCTGTGCAGGGCTGCAGGCTGCAGCTCGCAGGACCATGGCTTGGCACGAGAGGACCAACTGCCTCAAGTTCCTGGTAAATCTGTATTTCAACTGCATTTCTGGGAGACTAATGCATTTTAATGACATTTGTAGCAGAAATTGCCTCTTTTTTTCACTTTCCTAATCTCTGAAACTTTTGCAAGGTCTTTCAAGCATGGAAGGTTCCTGTAAGGAAACTAGAACATACATGAAAAAAGAACAGACTTTTGAAATCGAATCTCCTCTAGCTTAAAACAGAGGTAGTGATAGGCTGTTGACAGTAGGTCTCTGAAGACTTTCAATATACTTTTTATTCCATGGCTCTGGCACCACATAGGAAATTAATTCAGTGACAATATTTTCATTAGATTATAACCCAAGTTCTCAATCTTAGGCACATTTGTATGCTTGTAATACATTCTAATTACTTGTAAAGAATAAGTCTGTGTGCTGGTTGGTTTATTGAATATATTAAATTAATGAATAAATAAATTTTTCTCCATGCTGGGAATGCCACTCGACATCAAAGCTTGCTGCAGAAGGACCCAGAAATGCACTTGTTTGGTATGATTTATTTTGTAGGGAGACTTTTCTGTTTCACATAAGCGACAATTGAAAAAAACACTTTTTCTCCCATGAATAACGGAAATCAAGTGTGTGCCTGAACAATAGTAATCAACTGTGTGAAGAGTCTTTCTCTTTCTTCCTTTTTTTTTTTTTTTAATTATTGCTCATTATGAATTTAGTCAAGAGAATTAGTCTTTCTGTCTGAGCTCAAACCTCACATGGTTTCTTTACGATGGAGCTCTCAGGACATTCACCCACTCTTGCAATTCTGTGTATTTCTAAGTTACACAGAGTAAAAAGGAAATAGCAGACACATTAATTAAAGTGGTGATACTAGTGGAAAAAAGTGTCAGATTTTAGTATTGTTTAGTATCTACCCATATTATGGGGTTTTTCTGTTTATCTTGTCACATTTCAGTAAAACAAAAACTATTTTTAGCCTGGAACAAAGTAATCAGAAGCAAGGATTTTTCTCAAAAGATGGGAAATGCACTATTTTTCAAGAGAGCTGTTGAATTTCCATGTCAGAAGAGACAAGTTTCTCTGTTTCCTCAATGCAGAACTGTAAGAGACTCATCTTATGACCCTTCTTCATTGGTTTGTTCAGTAATGTGTTGCCTACTGAGTTTTCCTTTCACTGAATTATTTTCTTCTCTGGCCCATAAGACAAAAAAGTGCAGGTCTTGGCATGCAAGGCAGCCAAGCTAGTGTTCTGGCAGCAGCACCAGCACCGTTCCCTGCAGCAGCAGCTCAGAGAGTTGTTCTGCTGTGGGCAAATGCTCCTCATTTCTCAGAACCACTGCATCCCCTCCAAGTGCCAAAATGCCTTCCATCTCCAAAGTGCTGCTGGTTCCATATCCCTTCCTGGCAGTGGGATCCCATGACATCAAGAATGATTGCTGAGAACACGGAGAAGAGCACAAGGGACTTGGCACAGGCAAGACCATTCCTGTTGTGTAAGCGAGACTCAAGAAGTTAAAGCAAGCAGGCTGCTGGGGCTGGAGAGCTGTTGGATCAGGCAAGGGGGTCTGATGGCAAGCATGAAAATGTCTTCCAGCCTGTTGAAAGAAGGATCAGTGGAACAAGATGATGTGTTTTTTGTGCTATTCGGGCTGCAATGCTTTGTTAGAGAACTGTTCACCCATGTGAAAAATGCATAACCCTGTCAACCTGCCAAGTGAAACTTTGGGTGATCGGCTGCCTAAGTGCTGGTAGCACAGGATAAAGCTGCCTTTGGCTACTTTCAATTACACGCCCAATTCTTTTAAGACTTCTGAACATTTGGGAAAGGAGAATATGCAGAACTTGTTTGTTTACATCAGATTGTGCTGTGTTTTCAGGTTTCTCAACGGCTTTTGGACCATGTGAGCACAACCCTAGCCCTTCCCCTTCCACATACCTGGCAACTTTGTCAATACAGCAAGTGAATCCTCTCCAGGAGAAAGGAGCTGTGTCAGGCTGATGGTGTGCAGGGTTTCATCATTCCATTAAAGTGGGAACTGGAGCAGAGACAGGCATTAAACAGTGAATGCTTTGCAAAGCAAAGTGTCAGATCCTGGTGCTGCAGTGATGATTCAGGCAGCCCCAGGGGCCATTGCTGGTGTCTGGGCTGGGCAAAGTGTCGTAACCAAGGGCAGATCTCGGCCTTTCATCTTGCAGGCACTGCTGGAAGTGTGGCCAAGCACTGCTGGGCTGGGGTGCTGGGCAGAGCAGATGAGAAGCGAAGTTTGTCTCTCAGCCACCCCAGGGTTCACAAGCCTCTAGGTTGTCCCCTGGGCAGCAGCTCTGCTGTGGGGTTTGGTAGCACCCATCACCAGGGAGCCTTGCCAGGAGGCTCTAACCATCTCACCTTTTTCAGAACAGAATTTTTTTTTTTATGGATCTGGATGCTTTCAGGATGGCCTGCCTGTGCAGGTAGGAGTGGCTGCGAGTGAGGTCTTTTGGATGAGGAGCTCACTGAAGTTGACAGCTTAGTTCCTTTGAATTTCTGCACAGCTTTCTGTTCTGCACCAGGGTGGTGCTGAGCCTGCCCTAATTAGCCCAAATTACTGTACCTACAAAAAACACAAATTCATTCTCATGGTACCTGGCTTATCTCTACATAGAGCTACTGCAAAGATGTGCCCCCGAGGGCATCACAGTACATTTCTGGACCTTCATTCACATATTCAAACTATTATACAAACTTGCACACCAAACCTATTACCACTTTCAGTAATTTTGAGCTTCCATTAAAGAATGCTGAACCTGTTTCTTTTCTAAGCTGCTCAGAACAGGCAGCAGCTTTCAGCTGTTTGAAGGGGCACACTGAAGAGCCATGAAGGTGCCCCAGCCAGGACTTCACCAGTCCAAACTGTTCTGCCCTGTGACGAACCCATCCAGGTTTGCCAGTCCTTGCTTTTACAGATACTGCTTTTCCCCACATTATCCTACTTACCCTCTCCTGAAGGAACCATTCCCCAGAGGTAAGGAAGGCTGTGCTGCTCCTGCTAGCACCGCTAACGAAGCAATGCCTCAATTACCTGTCAGAAGTTTCTGAAGTCTGGAGCTGGTACCTACAAGTCTGGAATATTTGTATTTCTTTACCCAAAAGCAACAATTACACCACAGGAAGAAAAACAAACCTCCACAGACCAAGTAGATAAAAACCAACAGGTTTGATCAAAGCAATGGAATATTTTATCAATCATCATTATTTTGCTTTGCCAAACTTTACCTTGTAACACTGGAGGAAAATGGATTTTTTTTTAATCTAGTGAAAAATCTGATGGACTGGAATGAAAAGGTAACTTTCCAAAGGTTGGGAAAAAGCCTTAACTGTTTAGTTTTTAATCAAATGCATATGAGTGATTAAAGCTTTTACAAATGAAAATACAATGGTAATATAACTTCTAATATGATTGAAAAGTAAATAAAAAGTTTACCTGACGTGATGTTTCTATGTAAACATTATTGTTTTTTTCTGAAAATTAAGGCTATCTGAATAAGACCTATTTTCCCCCAAAGCTTCTCTTGTAAAACTATGGTATGTTTCAGACACCTGTCCCAACATACCTGTCTCTTTTCTGCCTTGCAGACATATAAAAAGCAGTCTCCTTGCTTTGCTCTGATGACCTGAGGATTTCTTACACTTTATTTTGTCCAAAATAGAAGATACCCATCTTGTATTCTGCCAAATGAAAGTCTGACCTAGATCCTTCTCTGGGGCAGAAAGGAGGCTGGAGGCAGTTCCTGGCTGCCCAGGAAAGAGCAGGAGGTAGCTCTTCCTCACCCGTTGGGTGATCAGGCCCCGCTGGTGCCGCCTGTCCCTGCAGAGGGCGTCTCCAGCACGGTGCCCCCAGTGTCTGTGCCGGCTCTTCCCCGGCGCCCGGCACAATTCGGGGTGGTTTGATCGGACACCCACGTATGGAGGGAGCTGAGCCACCCTGTGCCCTTTCTGGGCTCCTGCTGCCAGGAGTCAAAGCCAGCTCAGGACCAGGAGAGAAGTAGAGAGGAGTCACGGAGCCACAGGCACCCTAAAATGGGCCCTAAGAACAGGAGCTACGAACAGCACCGTACAGCAATCTGAGAATAACATGCAAGTATTCAGAGTGCCATTGTGTATCAGAGGTAGAAAGACTTAGAGAAAAGTCTCTTCAGTACATTCTCCTTAGGACTCTGTGAGGAGTTAAGTCCTGCAGTCATGTCTGCCCAGCACAGGACAAGCTCCCATTGGAGAAGGCATTTACAGGCAGTACAACTCAGGGAATAGCATTTCTTTTCTGAAAGGCTGCCAAAGAGCATAGATGGTTATTCCAATCAGAAAGGGCAGGGAAATGTTTAATGAATTAAAAATACTTCTTTGTTGAAAAGAAGTTTGTATGTAAGGACTGTATGGGTGGCTAAAGGGAAGAAAATGGAAACAACAGTTTAAAAAGAAAACAGCATGTTTTATCTTTCTGAGCCTGTCATGGCTGTGACATGAACAATGTATTCTACATGTGAATATCAAAAGGTGTTTGTGGCATTTCTTCTCCAATTTTGCAGGAGAATTAAACAATCTTCCCCTCTATACCTGAGCCTTCATATCATTTACCTTTCAGACGTGTTATGGCTGTTAAGAGCATAAAAATGAAACATGAAGGTTAAGTGATGAGCATCATCCCTGAGGTGTGCAGAGGTGACTACCATATCCTGTCTGACAGCAGCAGGTTGAGGAGAACCTGCCTTTGAACCATGCAGAATGCAGCTGATTTGAAATCTAGGATAGACGCTGCACTCAACAAAAAGATGTGTGAGATAAACAGACGCACAGCGTGTGTGTGCGCTCATACAGTGAGATGTGGTTTCCCAGGTAAGGCATTCTGGGCAGCCCCTGCTGTGCAGCTTAGAGAGGAAATGTCCGTGGTGCTCTTGGGGAGCAGCAGCATTGACAGCAGAATCCACTGTGTTCCTCTGGAGAAAAACTTCCTACTATTTTTGCCAGATGCCCAAGTTACATCCTGTGTGGCAAGAAGCTGCTGCTCACAGACTGGCATTGACGTGGCAGATAAGAACACAGCCACTGCTCCTGGCAGCATTTCAGAGCAAGATTTTCACAAGGATTAACTGTTCTTGAACAATTTCTCCAATATATGAGGTACAAATACTCTTTTCTTCCCAATGAGATGTGCAGGTCTTTCTTGTACAAACACTGTGGCCAGCAAAAGGAAAGTTTTGCCCTCGAGTTATGCAAAATGTCATCAAGGACGCTGTGGTGGATCCTCCAGGTGCTGCTGGAGGGCAGGACTGTGCCCTGCAGGCCAGCCTTCTCCCCAGCACTTCGGTCCTGCAAAGTAAAAATCATTGGCACATTCCTGTCCTTCCACACCTTGGCTTTTCTGTGAGTTCATTCTCCAGCTAATTAATCTGGAAGAGTTCAGGGCAAGTCCTTTCCTTCCTGATGCAGGAATAGGAAAGAGTATTTATGGCAGCAAGCAGGCTCCGTCTTGAGCAAGCTGGGTCAGTCCCTCCAGTCAAGACCCACTTACCGAAGTGAGGAGGATGGGTGAATTTGTAGAGAAGGTTTTGTTTAACAGGGAAAGCACAAATTGGAGAGCCAAGCTGGTAGTAGAGACAACACTGCTTTCATATGGTGACTTCTGGTATCACTCTTTTCAGCCTGGAAACTCCCTTTGCCTTTCTTCAATGGATCTTCCCCTTCCCTCTCACACTGTCCTTCAGCTTTCCTTTTGTGTGTCTCCTGGGAGAAGGGGTGTTACTGACCTGCTCACTTGCAGCCTGCAGTTCCGCTGACAGCTCTGTCAGCCTCACCCGTGCTGGGAAACTCAAATTCAGGCAAATGCTTTTTGCAGGTAACTGCAGACATTAACTCTTGCCTCTTCTCAGTATCACAAAGAAATCAAAGGGCTTGGACTTGACTGCTCCCTCAGCATACCTACACTCGGGAAGCAAATATGTACCAGAGATCTTGCTCTTCTCTAAGGAACCAGCAGCCATAACTGAACATGTCCCTGGCTCACAATCAATGTTGGTGATGCTCTGTCAGGAAATCAACTGATGTTTCTTTCCTCTTCATTAAAAACTCATGTTGTCATCTGTGGTGGCAAGTAAAGGAGATAGCAACTCCCAAACCAGCAGTCCAGCCTGATAGTGCTGGGTTTTTGTCATTAACACCTCCATTTTGCATTAGACCTTTGTCCCCTGTCTTATGCTCCCAATAATATATATAAACATCACATATGCATTCCTTTCTATCAGAGATTTTCATGAAGAGCTGCCATAAATAAGTTGATACGAATCTTTAAATTTTTCTTGCAATTTGATTTCATCTTGATTTGGGTATCAAAGCTCTAACACATCAAAGCAAATACAGGTAAGCCTGGCTCTTGTTCAAACGTCAGAAAACAGCATGTCTCCAGGATAACTCATCTTGGGGGCATCAGGCTCATGCCTCAAAATGGATGTTCTGACTTGCTATATGATCTGGCCATTAAGTTCTCAACATACTTCACAACATCTGACGAAGTTGCTTGTGTTATTTCTGCAATGCTGTTGGTAAGAACAGCCTTGGGCTTCTCTGCCGTGCTGGGTGGAGTACCTCTGACAATGGGTGGCTTCCAAAATCCCACCCCGATCAGACCATACTTGAGCTATGTTCTTCACACAACTCATCCACTACTGCATTAGGTTTTGATCTCAGGTCAGAAACACAAGTGCATGAACCACGTACCATGGTTAATTGTTGGCATTCCAAGATCCCTTGTATTCCCCCATCAGTCAGTCAATGTGCATCTTGCCATAGAAGCTGCTGCCTGTGATGTCTCTAGAAATGCAGTTCTGATGAAAAAAAATTGTTGTTCAGCACATAAACAGAATTAAAACTTTTAAAATGTTGACTCCAAAATAAAAAGGTGCAGTAGCATGTATATAGTGTATGGTGAAATATTTCTTTCAATTATTAATTTGCAAAAATCTCTCATTAGGATTCTATTTTGAGTGGTTGAATAACCTTCTATTAAAGTGCAATTTATTCTTTAATAGCTTTCTGTGAAGAATTGTATAGAATCCACCAGTAATCAAGTGTTACTAGATGATGCCATAGACAGTAGTTGCAATCTTCCTCCCTTTCACAGGTGTCTTTTGAATAAAGTTTTAAGTTGTAATAAAAAACTACAAAGCACTATGTTATAATCAATCACAGTGATTATTTTTAATGCCTGTATGGAAATCTAATAAAGAATGCTACCACTGCATTCATTACATCTTGCTGTTGTGTGTGATCTCACTTGGAAGCTAAACAGGAAAAAGATCCTGAAAACCACTTGCCATGTGGCTGGTAAACAAACAAAGAGGGGACAACACATAAGTAAGGAGCTGAGCCACAGGAACACCTTAAATCTGAAAAAATATAGTGTTCCACTGAACCTGAAAAAATGAACTTCTAAATGTAGCACTTAATAGAGCTTGCCATGAAACCCAACACAAACTCTTTCTCCCATACAGAAAATATTTTCCTTTCTTCTAATACTTCCATGGACTAATACTTTCTTCCCTGAAGTCTGGTGAAACTTTAAATGGTTTTCAGTCAGCTTTCAGTCCTAGTTATTTGTGAATTCAGCACAAGGCTAGAGCAGAACTAACATTATTCAGACAGTGAGAGCTCACACTAAGAGGTTGGTTCTTAAAATAATTGCATCTTCAGTGCTTCAATGAAAAGTGAGATTACAGCCACAAAACCCACCTCCAAACCTACCCTCCTCTCCGGCCACTCTCAGAACCCTCAGAGCAGAACAATAAAAGAAACCTGCTATGCCAAAAAAATTACCTGTGGCCTGACATGTTCCTTCTGCTCTCGACCTGAGCATCCAGGCAGTGTGATCTGGCCAGGCACAGAGGCCCAGGACTGTCCTGTGAGTCTAGTCACCCTCTGACATCAGGGATGTCACTGAATGCTCCAGCCTGCCCAGCCAGTCCCTTATGGGTGGCTCATTCTGTGGTTGCTATAGCAATGTTGTCTGTTATGATCAAAGTCTATAGGATTTTTTAACATAATCACCATGCAAAAGCTGAAAGAACTGTTCTGGGAAGGATTAGTTGAGTTTCAGGGAATTGAATTTGAAACACATTTTTAATTGAGATACAGTAGTATTTTGGCACCTAGATCGGAGAAGCCTCTGGAAATCCTAGACCAGGCCAGTGGGTGATCCACCGTTTCAGCACTGTGCTCAGTAATTTTATCCTCAAACAATCTTAGCTAGGGACACTCCCAACATCTATCTCACAAATTACCTATGGAGTCACATCCCCCGCAGCACTGGTAGGATATTGTATCATGCATCTTTTTTAGCTTATGACTGGGAAAGATAAGATCTGAAAAGAATTTGGTGGTGAGGTAGGTGATGAAATTCTGCTGCTGTGTTTGAATACATCAGGCAAGAATTGTTTTGAGTCCTGAATATGTATTTGAATACCAAAGGCTTCTAGGTAATCCTCTGTTGTGGAGGGTGTGCAATCACTGATATTCAGATAGAACACAATGACTATCAATAATCCAATGGCATCTGAAAAATCAGGAAACACATTATTCCAAAATAGTAAATGGACTAAGACCCATTCATATCTTTAACATTAGATGCCCAAGAACATGATGTGTTGTCTCAAGTTTTCTTTGTGTGCATGGGTAAATACAACTTCAATGATCTCTTTAAAGATGCTTATCAGCCTCTGCTGCTCTTTGCACTGAAGGCATAAAAACAGTTATTCAGCAGAAGGGAAAAGGGAGAAGCAGATCACTGCAGTTTTGACCTTTCTCCAGCTCCTTGGCTATCATCTTGTCTTGCCCCCTCCCTGGAAGTGTTCAAGGGCAGATCAGACTGGGCTTTGAGCAACCTGGTCTAGTGGGAGGTGTCCCTGCCCATGCAGGGGGGTTGGAACTAGATGATCTCTAAGGTCCCTTCCAACCCAAACCATTCTATGATTCTATGATCTGGAAAAGAGTGTATTTTTATTTAACCCACAGCACTGGGCATTGTCTCTTAGGTGTTCAGTGCAGGTGTGAACATAAACAGCTTCTCAGCTTGATGTGCAGAATAAATTAAATTTAGCCACCACATATAATAAACTGTGGGAAAGATAGGGAGATGCTGGGATGCTCTTGGTAGCAGTATGCTTTATGGAAAAATGAGGATACTGTGCAACGATTTCCTACAAGGCCCAGCAGGTCAAACTGTGAGGAAGCAGGCAACAAGGTTAGGTCCTAACAAGACAGGCATAGCTGGCACTGCTAGCTCTCTCTTTCAGAGGCACAAGTGGGTAGAAAATGGACATGCTAGGATCTGCCTGCTGGCTCCCAAGCTGGGAGAAAGGTAACCACAAAAATACAGAAGCAAAGAGTGGAAAAAATGAGCCTGTACTGTTCATGCACCTACATTAAACACATTGGGGAAGCAAAGTTCCAACACCGGGAACTGGGGAGCGCTGTTCTCCGATCACTGATTCTGGCGCTGGTCTGTTGGCAGCTGAGTCAGAGCTGCCTGTTCACTCCTGCATGGAAAGCAACCTGCCAGGGCCAGGAGGAACTGGAGATTATCCTGACACCTCACACCAGGCAGCCTCTTATCTGACCACAGACCAGGGCTTTGCTTTGTGGAAAGGATCCTGCCTGAGGAAATCCTGCAGTGGGGCAGCACAGCTGGTACAACAGCTCTGCTCCCGTATTGCCCCCCAAAGCATGTGGATTCGGGGCTCCTGTCTGAAATATTCCTTTCTCCTCCCTTTTATGTCGCCATGCATCTATATTTCTAAGCAGGGGCACTACCCCTTCTTCCATTTTACCTTTCAATAAAGCAAACCAAACAAAGAGGTATCAAGCCCCTGACCATCAATGGGAGAATACACACGTATTCTTGTGCTGTCCGAACTATAGCCTGACATCCTGAGGTGCCGCGAGCACAGTGTCCCTATTGTCCTGGCTACCCCAGCTGAGCCGAAAGGAATGGCCCAGGGGCGGGGGAGAGGAGGATCAGCTGTGGGCCTGATCCCAGCTGCATCCAACCAGCTTTGTTACAGGCAACAAAGAGCAGAAGAAAAGACTTTTGTCCTTTATTGCAAGAGCAACCAACCTCCGTCTCATTGGCAGGGGTGACGATTAACCGGAGAGGATTCATTTATTGTTTGACACTTGAGATCTCCCAGCAGTAGTCCACTCCAGCCTGCTAAAATAATGGGCGGTGTCTTGTTTTTGTAAATGACTCAGTCTGGCTTTGTCTCTTTCTGTGCCAGACTGCACAGCCTGGAAGAGCTGGTTGGCAGTGGTGGAGAGATCTCACTGAGAGATGGCTATGGAAAAAAGATAGAGAAAATGTGTGAAAAAAATGGCCACGACAGGCCGAGGAGTGAAGTGAGGTCTCCTTCCAGTGAACCTGGAATAAGCAAACAGTGCTGGGTTGACAAGCGTTTCACAAGGGCTCCAGCACCCCATCTATAAAATCCCTTCTGGGAGGACAGGCAACATAGGCTACTTATGCTAGGACCTATAGCCTGGAGTGAGTTTTATGGAAGAACTCTTGACCCCTGCAAAAGGGCATAACATGAGAGCAAAAACAACACTGCTGCAGCGGGCTGAGCACTTTCCTGTAAGAGCGAGAACTTCCCACCGGCTCAGCTGGGGAAGAATGAATCCCATTCAGGGATGGAGGCTCATACCATGGAGGCTGCCACCAGACACCCCTTCCTGACGCTAATCCTATTCTTCTGCTGCGGATCAAGTAATTTTTGTGTGAGTGTGTTTCCTTGGCTAAAGAAAAAAGATATTTAACCACAACAAACCTGCTGCCAGCAAATGTCAATCTTAGCTTCTTGGGTCTGTATTACGAGCACCAGCTACCAATTTCTGACTGTCATTTACTTTTTACTGCAGAGGTACCTCCCACATTGACACAGATCTCCTGGCAGTGCCGGCGCTTTGCCATCCTCCTGAAAGCAAGCATGTGCAGTCCTCCAAGACATGAAAGAAACTTAATTAGGTTCAGTGCTAGAAGGCACCAACAGCAATGTTTAAAATACACTCTTGCAACACCTGTTTGGGAGTGCAGGAAAATTCTCCTCCCAAATAAATACTTTCATTAGTTTGGAGAGTAGGGAAATACAGCCTTGTAAAATTTAAACCTTGCTTAGTCACCAGCCAGCCCCTACTCCAAATGCTTAAAAACCCCTCCACGTTCAGGTCACTCAATCATTGTGACGGAGGCCAGAGCCCGACAGCATCCTCACTGCATCCTGTCAAACCAGTGAAGAAAGGTAGGAGCACCACCCCACCTTATTGAGCAAAGCTTTGAAATATGCTCTAAAAAATATTTTTTGCAACACTTCCAACAAACCAAATGTTCTATGTTTTGTCAATAGTTTTTCTTAAATTAAGCTAGTAAAAACTGTCAGATCAATGGCCTGGGCCTGACCTTCCGCAGCAGTAGACAACAGCCCCAAATGTGGACTTATTGCCCTGATATCAACCCCTCAGCTACCACCACCCCAGTGAGTCTCCATGCTCAGCCTCAGGCAACACCATAGGAGTTGGCCATTTCTGAGGTGCCTGACCTAGACCAGCGCAGCCCAGCAGCATCCACCCATGGCTGTTCCAAGGGGAAGGGGATGATGTTTCAGCACTGCTCAGGGACAGGGAATCTGAGTGGCTCCCACTCACTGCAAGCTCCCAGAAAGACCTGCATCTCCTCAGACACATGTCTGATCACTATCCGTTTGATTGAACCACTGCTGAGAAGTGCAATTACTGTTGCTTATCCTTGAAAATATCATGGTTTGTTCCATCATCCATTTCCTCCACAATTCTGCTTCAAATTTTTTTCATGAAAATTTTTCATTTTTCAATAGCTCTTTGATCCCTAACCTCCTGATTAATAGCTCATAGTTTGAAAATACTATACTGAAGCAAAGCTCATCATGAAAATAGAAAAATACAGCCCTATTACTGCCACTCACTCTTTACTAAGGCTCCGGCCGCTTCTCCCTATTTCTGGTAATGATCCAGAAAAGATAAAGAGCAAGCTAGTTCCAATCAGGTTAAATTAAGTTGGGAGAACTGAAAACAATGAGGGCACCAAAAGGAAGTTGGAACCAAGGAGTTAGGAGCAGAGCTTCTGGAAATCTGTCCCTGTGAAAGGGTTCCCTTGTCTTTGTTGTCTTGGAAGCAACCATCATGGAAGCAAAGCAAAGCAAGCCACATGAGTCTGGGAAAGTTTCTACCACAAAACCCTGGTTATCACCTTTTATTCTTAAGAAAAAAAGTTATATGCAGCTCAGTTTAATTCCAAGGGCTCCTGAATTTCTGTTTATTTTTCAGAACTAGCTTTCTTGGGTTCTCTCCTTTTCCCATATTACCCTTGGGCAGCTTCTCTTTTTGATAATTAAACATCATCTTAGCCCAAAGTTCCTTGTGAGATACTCCAGGATATCTCTGTGTTCCTATTTCTATTCCTTGTTGCCTGTGGAACTTACTCTCTTGCATAGAGAGGATGGAAACAGCACAGACAGTAGAGATAGAAAAGCAGGAACAGGGAGGTAGGGGAGCAGCTAGGAGCAAAGTTTATTTTTAGAGCAGTTCAGGTGATGACAGTCTCTATTCTGACCTTGCAAGCTGGAGGCAGCCAGACCTCCTTCCAACACCCTGCATGCCCTGGACAGTCCCTCATTTCAGAAAGATGCTTTTTGAGGGTGGCAGCCAAAGAGAAAAAATTTAAAATGGACTTCGAAATAGGTGGCTGAGTGATTAGTAACTCAGATTCAGGGCTCCTGATGCTGTGTGACTTTTGGTAATTTATTTACCTCTTCTTCACCTCGTAAATGCACTTCAAATCAGCATTGTGATTAGAGGTTACGCTCTCCTCACACAGGAGCTGTTATATTAATTGGATTACTACATTCCGTATTTGCCATTGTTTCTGTAGTACAGATCCCATCTACGTTAGGACTCATTCACCTGGTAGCATTACTAAATTTAAGAAATCAGTGTTACAGTCTGTATTAGTTAATTTCTGTTCTCGGCTGAACAGAGTGGAAAGGGTGCCCAGGGCAGCACATCCCGACTCATGCCAGGAAGGTGCAGCCGCTCCTCAGCTCCCAGCAGAGCTGGGGTCTGCCCACAGACCTGTCACACTCCCACCACTGGGTCTCGGTTTCCCAGAGCTTGTTGGCTCTGGGATGGTTTCCTGCTCACCAGGCACCGCCCCGTGGCAGTCCCTCCTCCTTCCTGTTGCCAAGAAAAACAGCGTTTCACCAACTTTCTGAATTTTGTTTTATTTTTGCTCTGAGTGTCCTCAGCACACTCATTAGTTCAAGCCTTTGAATGAGCTGAAAATGAGTTACAGATGGGCACTGAGCACAACAGAATGCTACTATTTGTTCAAGACCCTTTATGTACATGTCTGACACCCAAAATGCAAAACATAGCAAGAGCTGGCAAGAGACAGCCAGTCTCCACTGCTCGATTAAAAAATAGAATAAAAAATGCATCAGTAGAATTAGATACATGTATTTATATCTGATTTTTAGAAAACCAGTCTTGAAAGGGAAGATGCCAAGTGCAGAACCAAATCCCCCAGCAGAGCTCAGCGGCTGGGTCAGCCGCACCCACTGCAGCACAGAACACTCAGGGATATGTCCTCCTGGCTTCCCTCAGCCCAACCCTCAGGTCCCTGCTGTCCTGGGCACCTCACAGCCATACCCAAAGGCAGTGGTGAATCATGTCTCACCATGCATCAGCACCACGAGGACCTGTGCCTCCACGCCCTATGTACTGTCACCTCCTTCTAGGGATGTGGTTCGAGGGTTCCAGCAGTGGGTGGCACGGCCAGCACTGCCCGCAGCGCATGCACGTGTGGATGTGGTGACATGGCTGAGGGAGATGAAGGACCTGCCTGCACCACCCAGCACCTCCCTCTCCCCCTCCCCTCCTCAGGAAGCTGCAGAGGGCCATGAGGTTACCCTTCAGTAAGGTTCAGTATCTTCCATTGGAAAAGATAACAAAAAAAATAATATAGGAAATCAAAAGGAGAATTAAATGACATAACCTAGGTTTCTATTGCAAGAGGAGTTTACAGCCCTGAGGTGTGCTCAACCTCTGTCTCTACTATTACACATGTATTTCAAAGAAAAACTATCTAAGTAGCCAAGACAGTTGTGGATTCCATTGCACATTCAAATGAAAGCAGAAGTCAGAGCATCCATCACTGACAGGCCTGAATGTTGGAACCATAGTAAGTGAACAGAACCATCCCAAGGAGGCATCTCCTAGAGATGCTGCTTCTGACAGTCCTGGCATGTCCTAATGTCTGAACTGGCTTTTGAAGAATTCAAGGGGTTTTCTTCCTTCTGTGGCCACATCTTGCTAAGAAGGTCTCTTTTAAAGCGATTCCTCAAACCAACATGTTTCCAGCAGTTGGCATCAGAATTTAAAGAACTATAACCAAGGTAAGAGTCTGGGTAAAGCACATGAGTTTGGATAAATTCATGCAGCAGTCCTGTATGTATGGATTGAATACACAAGATTCTGTTTTATGCAGCTGCAGACAGTTAAGTGTAGATAGCAGCTCAGCAAAGAAATTTTGCAGCTTGTCTTTTCCATGACACTTTGTTAAATACATTATTGCTTCATCACCGCTTGTGGTTTGTTTTGGCAAGCCCACAACATCACATTTCTCAAAGTCTTCTGTACCTTAATAAATCCAAGCACATTTGGAACAGAGAAGGGAAGAAACTAGATGCATTGTGCACAACTGGTAACAGTTTCCTGTCACGCCTGATTAACAGAGTAAAAACAAAACTCAGCTTCTGCTGGAAGAGGTCCCATCCAAGGTATAGGTTGTGTAAATTGCCCTTAAGGAAGAGAGGAAAGAGGACACTTGCTTTGGGGAATTGCTGGGGGGGGGGTTAAGGTTTGTTTTAATTTTTTTTTTTTTCAACAGTTTGATTTTCCTATGAGGGAGGAGAGGAGGGAATCCTGCCAAGCAGGACTGGGACACTGGCTCTGCTACCATATTTCCTGCCAGCACAATTTTTCTGCAAGCAGCAGTGAATATCACAGTGTGTGTGCCCTGGACATCCTCTGGGCAGAGCCCACAGGCTGGGCAGGGTTCACACCAATGTGGTGCAGCAGTGGTAAGACATGAAGTTTAGAGGTGGGGGAACTACCTCTTTACCAGTCTAAGCATGACTGCAGACAGGACCATCCCCACCTCCTACCCCCTTCATTTCATCGTGCTTGGTTAAATGATGTCATTAAGCCCAGTCACTCAATTTCCCCCATTTATGTGCCAGCCACTGCCTCTGCTCTACACATGCATTTCAAAGAAAAACTGTATCAGTTGAAGTAGCCAATTCTCTGTTGTTCCCTTTTCTTTAGAACAGAAAGGAAAAAAAAAACAAAACATTTTTATTCATGCAGCAGGTTACTTTTCACTAATTCTGGCAGCTACTCCTTACTAAAATGCTCTTAAAATAGTACATTGGAAAACACCTTGTAAGTCTTGCAGTGTATAGCTAGTGTTGATGACAGCAATTGGCAACTGTGTCATTTCGCACAAGGTTGCCATCCTGTCTCATTAGTATCTGTAAATACTTCCTATTTATTGCCTACCAAGGCAGCTTCAGTTTGCCATCACTATCAGAGCCAAATACAGCCAGAGGAATTGGTACCCTCATGTACCTTTGTAACTTCTTTGCAATTCAGCTAAAAGATGCACTTGAAAACCCAAGAAAGTTAGTGGCTTCCTACAGATTTCCTTGCTACAGTCCAACTACTGTTCCTGTAGCTCTTCATTGCAGAACCATTTTAAGATGCTCACAGAAATTGAATATGCAAGGTTTCTTCCTCCAGCTGTCAACCAGTAAGCAAACACTATGCCTGCAAGATGTTCACCAGCACAGTTGTCCCATCCCAAGTACCACTGCTGACTGCAGCAGCGTAGGTGCTAGATGCTTCCTGGACACTCCTGGCAGCCACACTCAGCTCACCAGTAAAGGCACCTGTCCCAATGTAGCAGGTGAGAAGGGATTGCAAACTGAATTCCAGAGGAGGGCATGCAGAACATGTATAGTTAATACACAAATAATGAAAGAAAAGAAGTAAAGAAGAACCCTATCCTGTTTCTAGCCAGGATGGGCATAAAATAACCTCACACTATTTCCATAGCACTCCAACAGGTTTCCTTATTGCTCTTCCCATGGCACATTTCAGAATGGAGCTGTATAAAAAGCGCAATATGAAGCAGGACAGAGACATTCCCACAGATTGTTTCAGCTTCATAGAATCATAGAATCATAGAATCCTAGGGGTTGGAAGGGACCTCGAAAGATCATCTAGTCCAACCCCCCCTGCCAGAGCAGGGTCACCTAGAGCACATCACATAGGAACGCATCAGGCGGGTTTTGAATGTCTCCAGTGAGGAGACTCCACAACCTCCCTGGGCAGCCTGTTCCAGTGCTCTGTCACTCTCACAGCAAAGAAGTTTTTTCTGATATTCACCTTGAACCTCCTATGCTCCAATTTACACCCATTACCCCTTGTCCTATCACTGGTCATCACTGAGAAGAGCCTAACTCCATCTCCCTGACACTCACCCCTTACATATTTGTAAACATTGATGAGGTCACCCCTCAGCCTCCTTTTTTCCAAGCTAAAGAGACCCAGCTCCCTCAGCCTTTCCTCATAAGGGAGATGTTCCACTCCCTTAATCATTTTTGTGGCTCTGCGCTGGACTCTTTCAAGCAGTTCCCTGTCCTTCTTGAACTGAGGGGCCCAGAACTGGACACAATACTCCAGATGCGGCCTCACCAATGCAGAATAGAGGGGGAGGAGAACCTCTCTTGACCTACTAACCACACCCTTTCTAATGCACCCCAGAATGCCATTGGCCTTCTTGGCCACAAGGGCACATTGCTGGCTCATGGTCATCCTCCTGTCTACCAGGACCCCCGGGTCTCTTTCACCTACACTACTCTCCAGCAGGTCAGCCCCCAACCTATACTGGGACATCGTGTTGTTCTTCCCCAAATGCAAAACTCTACACTTCCCCTTGTTGAGTTTCATCATGTTTCTCCCCGCCCAACTCTCCAGCCTGTCTAAGGTTGGGAAGGTGCTGCTTTGTGATCACATCAGGAGCTGAACTGTGGCAGGGAGAAGAGCAGTGTTGTGGTCACATGCATAAAGTGTAAAGTTTTATAAAGTCTTCAATGTATGTGCCTTGTCAGAATTTACAATAATTTAAGGTGCTTATTATTCCTCCAGGCATGGAACTCATAAATATTACTCAGTGCTATTTGTCATTGGCTTCTCTGTCATGCATAAAGCAAAATTAAATACTTATCTCTATATCATTAACGTATTAAACAGTAGGATTTATGGGGTTTGAGATCTTACTTGCTCTGAGAACATTAACTTCCTGATGAAAGATCTAAATGCAAATAGAGGGAACGCCAAAATACCCTGGAACACAATTAAGGATACTGAGGTGCGAAGAAGCCCCAGGCATAGGAATGTGCAGATTTCTTAATTCCACTTTCACGGTGGGCTAGTTTTCTTTGTTCCACATTTCTACCCACTGTCCCCATGTGCCACCTTGTTTCTTTGTAACTGAATGTCAGGTGAAGAAAATGTAAGTGCATTGTTCTATGGATTATCAGAGAAAAGTGTTCCCGGCTTAAAACATATCCTTGCTCTTTGCACTGGGAAACAGCAATTCAGTAGTGTCTAGAAGATGACAAAAAAATCATAGATTACTCTTTCCATATGAAGAAAAATTCCCTTGATAGCTTTATTTGATTTGTTGGTATTATTGCTCCTCAGGGGTTCCTGCAAACATGCATTAATAGGGACAACTTTTAAACACATCTGTGTTTCTGCAGCATAATGGAAATGCTTTCTGTACTGCTGTATAGCCCTAAATAAATCTATATGCTATTTCGTCCATCCAGGACAGATCACCAGATACTCAACCTGTTCCCATCTCAGCAAACACAGATACATAATGTAAAAATTTGAGACATGAGTGATAAAAAAACTAAATAAAGAAGTACCTTCTAATGAGTAACTTTCTGTCAAAAAGCCACAGAGAAGTTGTCTCCACTCCATTCATGTACTTTCTTCTGTAAACTTACCCCTGAAGGCCCTATTTAGACAGTAAAAAACCTTTACACCCAAGTCGTGCCTCTCTGCACATAAATTTGCTGCTTCACCACAGGAGACCTTCACAGTGTCATAGGAGGTTTCAGAAGAGGCTTTGTCACCCTTCCTGGCATGTCTGACAGCCCTGAAGCCCCTCTTCTTGTCCACTCTCCAGCCAAGGCCAAGCTATGTCCGAACAGCAAAGTTGATGGTCTGTTCTAAAACACAGATGGAAATTACTGGCATTGTAACATCTTGGATCTCATCCTAAGGACTAAGATAGGGATTTTTTTCAGAAGACATTTTCTACTCTACCTCGTTGTAGTTGATTTAAATGTCCGTAGTGATGTACTCCACCCTTTGCTTATGAGACTTTCTCACAGCCCAGCAGAGTTTACTGCCAGCCCCAAGGTTTGCCATTATTCATTCCTTCCATCATTCCTGCTTTTACAATCCTAGGTAATTCCTCTCCCACTTACATGTAGGCTGTAACATCTCATCTCTGAAGCCAATTAACTTCTTGTCTCCCTCTTGGCCCATTTTTATTTGTTTTTATTCTTGCTAATATTTGTAACACTTTCCATTTAAATACAATAAAGTAATTGTATCAATCACTCTCTGAAAAAAATCAATTTAATGAGTCCAAACTTCACATCAATTGTTGAAAAACCTGAACTGGTCCTCCCCACTGCTCATGAGAAGCAGAGAACAGTGATGCAGGTGCCCCACTGCCACTGTTAACCTACTGCACCTCTTTCTCTCATGCCATAAGGCCTTTTCCACTTCTGCTCATCTACATTTACTTGTCAATATTGCATTCTGTTAGGACTGGGTCTCTAACTAAAGCCAGGGATCTGCGTTGCATTACGGCCTTTGAACCTCAGCTTCCTCCATGGCCCAGACACACCACTTGGCAGCTGGGAGGGAGGACTTGCATCCTTCCCTGGTAAGAGAAATACCAAAACAGATGTTCTAGAGCTGAGCAAAGCACTGCCAAACTTGGTGCGTTCCTGCGTGAGGGAACAGCAACCAGCTACCACCCAGCATAAGCCACTCGACAGATGGACACACTTCCCTTTGTTTGTCCTGCTGGAAGGACCTTTCACAGGGGTTACTGCATGGTGCTGGAGCTGGTTCATCTGTCAGAGGGGCTTGAAAACTCTTCCCATGTATCCTAGCTCTGACTTCAAAACAGTGATTGTTCCCACATAGCTCACCTCTCTCAACTCTCTCCAGATGACATTACCACTGTGTTCAGGACAACCTCTTTAACCAACCCAGTCTCTGCTCTGAGATGCCTCCAGAGATCACTGCACACACAGCACCCCCAGACTGAGCTGCACTGCCCCTCTGAGCCTGACCTGGGACAGGAGTTTCCCAAGGCTGCATTGACACCCTTGTGATCAGCAAAATGCCTCTCTCAAAACCTCACTGAAAATCTCACTCTCATCTGTGAAGTTTATGCAGATCAATTTATTGACAAGTGAAATTGTCCTCCTGGTCCAGGCTTTTGTTGTAGGTGCCTGTGATGAGGACTGATTTTTTGAGGAAAACAGGACATAGCTGGCAGATTACTTCAGCTCTGGTTGTTTCCTGATTTATTTTCTAGGTTTAGGAAAAACAGCCATCTTTTCTGTGGTTACTTGTACTTTGCATAGATTAAGGATTTTATATTAGTTATATTCTTATTAACAGAGATGTTATATTATTAATAACTAAAAGAACAGTGATATATTTATATGACCAGAGTCAGAGATCTTTTTGAAAACTAAATAATCTTGAAAAATTAAAGAACCTGTTATTTGTTTGGAGATTGCTTTATAAAATCCAGCAACCTGATTTTCAGTATACCAGCCTTCTCTTTTAAGGAGGTCTTTTCTCATTCCGTGCATTACGGGTGTTTAATTGAAAGGTTACACACAGGGTCATCAACAAGGCTCACAATGCCTCTAGCCTTACAATACACTTCACTTCAAAGGGATTGGCTGCATTCCTGAGCCTTGTACCAATAAGCAGTAATAACACTGAAAAATGAAAACTGAAACAGATGTCTCCAATGGCATTGATTCTTATTAGCTGTTCACAGCTATTCTCACACCTCCGGGCACGGCGGCGCAGGGCGTGCGGCTCTGGCCGCCCGGTAATACCGCTGGAATGCTCCCTGTGCTGCCACTCACTGCACTCTTGACAGACTGTCTCCATTATAATCTTAAGAAAACTTCTTTAAAATGTCATTTTAAAATGCATCAACTATGTAAACTCTTAGTTAATAAGGACAGGATTTGACAGTAACATGTATTTCTTAAAATCAACTGTGAAAAAAGTGATCGAATGTATGTTAGAAAGACTGAACTGAACTGCATGTTCATCTGTGCTTTGCTGCAGATTCTAAACCTGTTATGACCACCCAGAAAGAGTTTAGAGCAGCTCTGTGACAAGATAATGGAAGAATGGTGATCAATAGGTAAAAAAAAAAGTGTTGTGCATGCTACTATGCTGTAAATACCCCAAGCAGACAAGTAATAGACATCAATTCCTTATGCATCCTATTCAGTGAACAAACATGAAACTGAGCTGGTATAACTCAATGAGTACCTGTACCCTTGTGCACAAAAACAAAGCCTAAAATACATCCTTATTTGGGTTTGCAGAGCTTCCTTGTCTGCTTGGTTTTCTAATACATTTTTTCTCTTGGACCTCATCTTTCTGCTTAGAAAGATGGGCAGCTGTGACAGACATGTAATAATCTAGAAGAAACAGAATTTAACCTCATTCAACTGGGCAACAGAAGCTGCTCCTGCTGAAGGAGATCATAGTTTCATCTGAAAGTTGGTAGTGCAAGAACAACCTTCAAAGTGGACCAGCAATCACGTGACAGCAGGAAAGGGGAGCTAATGCAGAGGTGTCAGAGGGATGCTGTGAGCAGAGCAGTGGGCTGTGCCAGGGTGCACAGCCCAGCCTGAGCACTCACACAGGTACCAGGAGCTAACACCCTCCCATTGCTGGCAGAGTTCTGTATGTTCACCACTGAGTCCAGGTTTGAGAAGCTGGGGTTGTAGTAACTGCATATTGAGGCCCAACTATCCAGTTTCTTCACAGAAGGACTGGGGTATGGCTGTATTTTGCTGTGGATCTCTTAGGAACTAGATCCATTTTCAAAGTGATCCATGCAAAGAAAGATATGGCCTAATATTACCTGAAGCGTCCTCCCTGTCCTGCATCTCTCTTCCCTAAAAATCTCCATGTATCTCTGGACAACATTTTATAACTTTGAAATATTAAGTCCAGCCTAATCCTGCATCTGAAGGTAATCCTGAAAATCACCGTTAGTCCTCAAAGCAACAGAGCAAAACTGGGAAAGAAAGGCAACAGTTTGTCCTGTGGAACTGAGCATGAAAATGCAGTGCTGTACCAACAGAATCATCCCTGTAATGGTCGAGATTCTCTGAAAGTAATGTGATCTAGTCGCACTGTGGAAGAAAAAGGAGCCTGGTGTGATATGCCTGCAGAAACTTCATCCGTGTTGAGAAGGTTTCCAGACAAGGTGGAGCTCCTGACTGTTAGTCTTGGCCAACAACTGTCCATCTCAACCACTGCACGATCTTCAAAGCACGTCTCTGCTCACTGTCCAGTTCAGCATGGTTTTTAGGGCACTGAACAAACACAGCAGCTCTTCCCAGAATGCACATCCTGACACGAGGGCATTCAGTGCAATCAGAAGATGCTGAGCTCTGCCACTGACGGGGATTTTCTCTATGCATGCTCTGCCCATCCCCTCAGCTGTGCATCTCCCCTCAGATGAAGAATGCTATCACACAACATACCATGTAACCAGACCAACTGTAAAAGTCACTTCTGGAATATTAAGAATGGGCCTGCAATGCCTGCACAGGTCTACAGGGATTGTTCTGCTTGCTGGAGGGGAGGCGTTCATGGCATTTATTGTATGCTGCACCACGCAGAACACATAATTTGACTTTTCAGAGAATACCCCTGAAGGGAAACATCATTCAAATGGCAGAAAAGGGAGGGGACATTTTCCATGGAGGTTGTGCTCCAATGACAGGCACAGATACATAAAAACAATCAAAAAACACTACTGCAAGAATTTTCCTACTGCTCGCTATTCACTGTTGTGCAGATAAAGGGAAAGTATGTCCATCTGCAGCTACACATACATTGTAGCTGCATTTCAACTGCGAACATTTATTTTTATCTTCAGGGGGAAAAACAGGTTTTGTGTTGGTAGGTGTCCATAGAAATGTGATCTCATTGTTCCCACAGGTTTTACCAGTGGCTTCCAGTTCCATAGACAGAAACCTTTCTGCCTCCTGACTGAGTCCAAGTGAGAATTCACAGGTCGGAGATGTAGAAAATGAGTGTTCTGCCTAAGCTGGGGTCAGAAAGGAACTCTGGAATCTTGCATGGCTACCAGCTCCCCTCTGCTTGGGAGCAGCTTCGTGCAGTTGATAAGGACAATTCAACTGGCCCTGGAGGATGCTGAGCACTACCAGCTGATTCTGTTCCTGTTAGCTGCCAGTCCAAAATATTTTCTGTCAGTAAAGGCTACTCAATGAGTTGGATCTAGATGCTTCATCCATATGATGCATAAAATTCAGAAAATTCAAATACACATCTGGTTACTACAAACACCGTAATAAAAGCAGAATTTCTTATTAATAAATAAAGAATCCTTTTTCCTTGATTAATATAAA
The DNA here is from genome assembly GCA_020745705.1 of Hemiprocne comata. Taxonomy (NCBI): domain Eukaryota; kingdom Metazoa; phylum Chordata; class Aves; order Apodiformes; family Apodidae; genus Hemiprocne; species Hemiprocne comata. The sequence continues at coordinate 11,961,244 of CM036604.1, forward strand.
GGTTGCTGGTGCAGGTAGCATCTAGATTCTTGATCTTAGAGTCATCCACTCCCCACAGCACAGACTGAAGTCCGTATGGGTATCCACAAGCCCTGGTCCTGCTGTTGCTACTTCCAAAGCAGTGCTGTGATAAAACTGAAATTAGCAGAGGAGAGAGCCATGTCGACTGAACTGACTAGGACAGATATCTATTGGGTCTACTTGAATCCATTTGTAAGTAACAAGTGGAGTATCACTCAACTGATTGGATGGAGCTCAAGGTAGACAGATTTAGGACTTAACTGGATGTAAGAAAAGTTGCAATGACTTGTAAAACATGTCTGCTGGTTCTTGGCTTCAGCCATCCCCACTTCTGTCTGTAAAATCCATTCCACAAGCTCTGTATTGGGTTATATCCCAAATGAGATTATTTTACACACAACTAGATTTAATTTGCAGTGAGGGGAACACCTTGGTTTGTTTTATGCCCACATGCCTGTTTAATTGGGCTTCTGATTATCTAATGTCACTGCTGCAGAGGTAGCTTTTATGAGGCACAAAAGAAAATTTAATGAAAATTATTCACAAGCCCAACTTCTGACTAGTAAAACCAAGAGTTTAATGTAAGAGGCAAAGTCCCCATCTGGTACTTCTCTTTGAAAAGAACAGCCCACATGAAGGATTTATTGTGACATTACAATGCTTGATGTCAAATAATCTAGCCAGAGGAACAATATTGCCCTAAAGAGAGCCATCAGGCCGTGTGTGACATGGCTATTTGAAAGGATTAACTACACTTAAATCAATATGGGCAATGAAAACAGAAATAACCAATCTCGTAGCCGCTCAATTATTTAGAAGTGTCTTTAGTCCCTACAGAATGGAATTAAACGCTTGTTTAAGAGGACTGACAATTAAATCTATTTCTTTAATGTCAAGATAAGGATGTGGGATCCTTGACTGCAGTATGGCATGAAGGAGTGACATTTCATGGAGAGGAACATGCAGAAGGAGCTGTCAGGGTGCTGACTGGCAAAGGGCTTTGCCACAGGGGGACCTTGCTGATCCTCAGCCTGCGCCACTGTGCACACACCTCCTGTGCCAGAGAACACCACATCTGCTCCTCCTGTGCCAGGCAACACCACATCTTCTTCCCCAGGGGTCTGGTGCCCTGTGCCTGCTGGCACCTTGGGTTGCAGCAGTACCTGTGCCAGGGGAGGGTAGCAGGTCCCACCGCTCCAGTCAGGATGGGACCTTGGCAGCCACCAGCCCATTTCCAAACCCGCTGTGCACACGCAGTGAGGTCTTCATGAAAGACTCCATGCAGATACAGCTTTTCAGCTGTCCCTTTTCCTTCCTAGTGCTGCTTTTTAAGAGTATAAAAGGCAGGCTTTAAAATCCACAGAACACTAGTAACTAAGTGTTGTTTCAGTTGATAGTGTAAATGTAAGATCATTTAACATAACTGGGCTAATAATTTCCCAGTTATTTGAGTTTTGAAAAGTTTGTCTGACCTATCCCAATATTAAGACATTTTTAAAGATGTTTTACAGAGCAAGCACTCTGACCTTTCATGATACTATTTCTCCTGAGGTTTTTGATCATCTCAAATGCAATGAAAAAATTCCTGGTGTGGAAAATTGTAATAAAAATTCTATTTTCAAATTATAAAAAAGAGGTAACAGAAGCAGGACATATGCAAAATACTGCCTGTTCATCCATCATATTGCAAATACCCTAGGCGACAGGAAGATATCAGATGCCTGCACGCCTTCCATAAGAGCTCCTGGCCAGAAAAGCTTAAAGATGTTCTTAAATTAGAGACAAGCCAATGCACTAAGAATTAATGAAAAAGAAGGGTGGCAGTTGTCCATCATGAATTACAGTTTTTCAAAGGCTTCTCTGAGTTGCAAGACAGTAAAAAAAGTCTGATTCTTTATGTTTAGGCTATTTAACAACATGGCAAATGAATGCAGAAGCCTTCTCTGGGCTGTAACTAACATGTGAAAGTCATTCTTAATGAGCCATCCTGACTTCTTGCTGCTCTTGAGCTCAGAGTCACTGTAGATAAGATCTTCTGAGATCTTCCACCCCTTTTTTGCATTTTATATCTGTTCTTTAAAGTATCGCTGTCATTTAGTGTATTTATTTCTTTCAAATGGGAAAAAAGTGCAGTCCAGAAAGCTGATATATATATTTAAAAACAATTTGTGAAAATGCATTGCAGAAAATCATTACTCATTATTTTTGCTTTGACACTTATAAGCGTAATAGCTTGGAGGTATTGTTGATTAATGATTTCTAGCTCCTCTGATGTTCTTGTACTAACTTGTCCACATTTCAGAGTCATACAGTAAGGTGCAAAAAAAAAAAAAAAAAAAAGACAATTGTCACTTTGTAACCAGAGACTGCAGATTTTATGTCTTATATGTGCCCTGACAGCTTTGCATGCAATTCTCAACTTCAACACTTTTACTATTGATCAAATGGCTGTGATGCTGCTATGTTGAGCCTCACCCTCAGCACATGTCTGGTTTTGTGGTCACCCTGTTGGTTATTTTCATGCCATTATTTTGCTGATCATCACCAAATGATTTATTTCCTCATCTCCTGCATCAGTACTACACAGCTGTTCATTCTCCTCTGGAGCCTTTAAATGGCCTTCTTTGCCCTTCTTGCCCTATTACTCCCTATACATCTCACCACAGTTTCAGGGCTGCTTTGGCACACATCTTTCAGCCACACATGAACCCTCCTACACTGCAGCTCTACCCAGGTTGCCGGCATTATTATCCATATATATCTTATCCTGAAGAGCTGACAGCCCAGGTATAAGATGATTCACAACAGGTAAAGATCACAAAGATCTGTAGAACAGAAGGTAACAATGAGGTGGTCGGGTCCACATGGTCAGATGCAGTCCCAGCACATCTGCAGCCTCAGCCCTGTTGATACTTTTACAGCTACAGACGCATATTTGACATAGTAGTCTGAGCCTGTAATTGCACATGTGCACGGGGAGAGAGCACAGGGGGTGCCCTGCAGAGAGCCAGGCACACCCCAGCCCACGGGCAGGTGCAGCCTTGGTGCTGCCTGGGTGAGGGGGAAGCTCTGTGTGCCCCCTGCCAGCCCCAGCTCTGGGGTGCACGAGCAAGCGCAGGTGGCTGGGAGAGAGCTCGTGTCTCTTTGCCAAGAGTGGAATGAACTTGTTAAAAAAACCCCATTGTTTCATGGGCTGTTCTTTATCATATAATTCCAAGGTACTTATTTCATGCTTGGTAAAATTTGAATCAAGCTGTATGCATATTTATACAGGTTAAGAGACTGAAGAGGCAGATTTGATTTGTTTTCAGGTTGCAGAAATAAGAATTCTGTAGGAGAGGAAGTTTTTTTTCCTAGCATGGAAATAATTCTATTACTCCAAATCTGGAGCATTCGTTCCTCACCAGCTTACTTCTGCGGCACCTGAAGGATATGGATCTTGAGTAATTGTGCCACTACTGGCATGCTATTAGTGTGTGTGAAGCTGGGAACCACCTATTTCCGACAATAATCTTAATGCAAGAAGTAGGACTGAAAAGACCAGGTTGACCATCAGTGAGCTGTCCACAATCATGGGGCCTTACAAGGGGCTGAGTAGTACAAACCCAAGCCCTGTGGGTGGCCATCCTCCCTGTAGTGCTCCTGTTCTACCTGCTGTACCAATGTTTGCTGTCAGCAGAACTCTTGGAAGCTGCAAACTAAAAGGGAATCTCTCACTTCCCCCATTTTTCATTCTGGCTTCAGCTGATGGACTTAAAGGCTGGATTTCAGACACAGTGACACTGTGCATCAGGCAAAGGGAACTCTGTTCTTCTCATAATATTTTACTTTCCATCCTCTTTTACTCTAAAAGAATTACTGTAACTGCACACTGCATGTAAACACTGTTCCAAACTGGTGGCTGCAACCTAGAAAATACTTGTTCAAAGCCGGTGCCAACCTCCTCCCCTTCCCCCCTTTTGACCTGAAAGCATTTTCTGCGTCTCCTAGTAGGAAGACACAAGTCTCGGCAGGAGAGCTTCAACTAAGCCAAAGAGGAGTCATGCTGTTTGCTTTCAGGACTGACTTCTATCAACTCTGCCTCAGTTGTTTTGACCCAGTCACCTGTGGCTGCTCTTTGACAGGGCTAGTTCATGCCTGCCTCTTGCCACTCCGTACGTGGGAGAACTTGTCTCACTCACACTGCACTGTCACTTTTTTTTGCCTGACAGCGGACTGGTCTGACATGGTTCTTGTCACTCAAATGGTGTAGAGCACAGATCCCTTTAATCCATATAACAAGAAGTTCTCTTGTCTTCTCTCAGCACCAAAACTAATTACACAGCAAATCGTAAGTGTGTGGTTTCTTTCAGGGATATAAGGAAAGAAAAGATAATGTTTGCACGAGGGTATACAGAATACCATCAGACATAAAGTCTGTCACATTTTGCTTCAGCCCATTTCCCACACCTGAAAAAAGCCAGGGCACAGTTTAAACCAAGCTCAAGAGTTAGATCTTCAGCTAGCCTCATCTCTCCTAATGCCAAACCCTTAGCCCTTTGTGGCAACCTGAGGCTGTACCTCCTGGGACCAGTTTTCTTTCACAGGCTTTGCTGCAAGCAGCAGCAAATGTTGCTCTTGGGCTCTGTGTCCACCTCGTTCACAAAATGGTTCAAATCATGGACCACCTTTCAAAGGAACCACTGATGGTGACCTACAAGCATAGCTGCAGACATGTCACACTATGACCACTATGCCTGTCTTCAGTTCTCCATGCCAGGTTTCTACTCTTATTTTTACTTCTATTTCTAAAGTTCCAATGAAGTTCAGGCTTTTCCAGCTGAGAAAACAGGGATATTTTCCCCATGTTAGTATTTTTTATTGTTATCTAGTGGCCCAACAACCTTGGAGCATTACACTTTTATCTACCTCTGTGCCTAATTGCTAACTGACGGGCAGGAAAACAAAATTATGCAAGACAAGAATCCATCCAATGTTAGTGCTTGTGGCTTGTCTTGGTAATTGAAGATCTGTGCTAAATACATGGAAATAGAGCCATGTCTACTTAAATAGAAAGATGAGGAATGAGCAAGAAGCAAAGTAAGAAGTCTAATCTCTCTAATAGGGAGACCATTAACATTCATGGCATAGGGTGCACTGAGGGAATTTTAGAGTAACTCATTAGAGTTCCCAGCCCAGAAACAAGAGGTCACAGCAGCTGGGAAGGAAGGAGCTGTTAGAACAGTAAGGCTATTATCTTATGAAGGAATCTGACTTGGATGGTATGCTTTGGAAGGAGCGTGCTGGATTGGCTTGAAATCAGCATTTTACTTTGTGACTATACGGTTAGGATAAACTATTAGCATAACTGTAACTAGATGCACAAGAGCACAGGATCTGAATACTGCCTCTGGCCTTTGCAGCTATCTACCACAACAGAAAACATTTCAGTCTCTGAGTTACAGAAACAGAAAGGAAAGGATGTCAGAGAACAAGCTGTAAAACGAGAGCCATGTATCTAACGTCCATTTCAAAAAGTACTAGTATCTTTCTGTCCTGTATTTCTCTTATGTTAGGAAGTCAATCAACTAATCACAATTGTATTATTAACTGCTGTTTTCCTCTATAGGAAGTTCTGGACAGGACAACTGCCAGGCATGGGAGTTTTTCCTCTATAGGAAGTTCTGGACAGGACAACTGCCAGGCATGGGAGTATTACAGACTTTTTTTGTGGTTGGTTCAAACTAGGTTTTAAATGCAGCATCAGCAATGGTCATGAGGTATGAGTTGTGCTTTCAAACTGGTTTAGCTGCTTACCACTTGCGTACAGCAAAGTGATGATTAAGAGGGAATGGAAAGGTGTAACTTCCAAGAGAGTGAAGATTTAACATTTCCCTGCACTCAGGATGCCTGCAGCAGGTGCTCTGTGATGCCACTGCTTCTCATGTGGGTGAACAGAACCAGCTCCTGAACAGCACCGTGCATCAGCTGTAACGTGCATGTCAAATACCTGAAAAGAAACGCTGCAGGACTTCGGGTGGTGCTGCCACTGCCGCAGGCAGCGCTGCTGGTGCTGCCCCGGGACTTCGGCCCTGCTCACCTGCGGGTTTGGGGGAGCCCCGTAGCCGGAAGGCTCTCGGGGGGCTGAACATTCCTCCTGTAAACCTTCAATTCACCTGTTTCTAAGCTGTGTCCCAGCTCCTCCCCCTGCCAGCACACCCTTTAATCTTGTATATTAGGCAAAACGGCAGGGATGGGTTTAATCAGTGGAGAGGTGGGATGCTGCAGCCCCGGGGCTGCCCCGGCTGTGTGCTGGAGCCGGCGCTGCAGGGGGAGAGGGCAGCGGAGCAGCTTTTCAGCTGGGATCTCCATAGACTTCGTGTTCATGTGGGGAAGCCCATCTTAGATCTGAGAGACTGCTCAGTGCAGGTCTGCTAGGCAGCTCTGCTGCTTACAAAATGCTTCTTATTTGATTAATTCGTTGGAGCATAACATAGCCAGGAATACTTCAGAAATCTCCCCAGATGTCCCCCCCTGTGTCTCTTCTACATTAATGTGAACAAAATCGATGGAGTCTGAAGTAAGATACTCTTTATAAATAAAAGATACAGCATGTTTAAGGCAGCAGTGACTTAGCACTTCCCAGGCTGTTAGAAAGCTGAGGCAGTTCTGAATGTAGCAAAGCAGCAAAGTGTGTTTGAGCACATACTGAGGGAGAAAGAGAGAGGCATACTGGCCTATTTTACTTAAAAGTAGTGGAAAGCATACAGAGACAGCACCTTGCAATGTACTTTTGAATGCATGTTGGGGGATGGCCAGGTTCAAACTAATTCTTATTAGCAGAAGCCAATAATTCTGCTTATTCCTATATAAAACACAGGGAGTATCTTGAAATTTGATCCTTTTTCAAAATGCAGTTTAACTGTAATAAAGCAACATTTCTGAAGTAATGTTTCTTTTGTCTGTCACTATGGCAACCTGCGAGGTGCCAGTATGACAGGAAACCTGCATTATGAGGCTGCATCCCAAGTGGTTGTACCAGAAGGCAAAGGCAGTATCATATATGCCAAAGAAACAAACACTGTCTAAAAGCTTCTTTTATTGTTTTAAGGCAGCTCACAAAGGTGTTGAGCAGGACTTTTCAGCAAACTCAGAAAACAAACTGAAGGTTGTCAAACATCTACCTCTAAAATTACCCTTTAGAAAACCTTTCAGACTGTACTGCTTCCTCCAGCTATTCATTCCTGAGACACCAGAGTGATGGCTGGCCTCTGTGCTTTGGTAACATACTCTAAGAATTGCTTCTTGCATGTTTGTTCACAAAACCAGTAAGGACTTCTTAATGTTGAAATATTTAATTTTAAAGAACAAATAAATTAAAAACATTTTCAAGTGGGAATTTCTCAGATAAAAGGCTTTAATGATTATCAGAGGCACAGAACTGAGAAATCACATTCTGCCTTTCTATTATGGTTTTAAGGAAATACAGGAAAACTATCACATAGTCTCAAGACAAATGTTGGTAAACATTTGTGTAAGCAGCCCTGACTTGTTGGGGAAGCACCAGTTTTGTTTTGCCACTTCTGAGCAAAAAAGATTTTTCTTGGAACATCTCCATTGGAAAGTTATTTCAAGTTGCGAGACGGAAAGAAAAAATACTTTCAAAAGAAGTCCTTTTTCTCATGTGATCTTTGAGGATATTTACAAATTATTAAGTATTTTGCTTTCGTGTTACAGAAATTAAAATCCTTTAAGAAACAAGTTCAGGCATTTTGCTGGAAACAAATGTCCTGACCTGCAAATTAATGCCAGTTCTGTAGCCAGAGTTCTCAGAAGGATAAACATTTCTTGCATACTTATTGAGAAGGATCTGCCACTCATCCAGGGACTGCTCCAGAGCCCACTGAAGCAGATAATAGTCTTTCCATTAACCCCCACAAGGTGAAGATCTGACCCATCTGCAGGCAACTGTAAAGACTGATCTTGCAATTGCTAACATTGCTGCTAAAACTTTCATCATGTGAGTGCTGTAGCACTCAGCATCCAGAAAGGTCTGTCTGTGATCAGAATAGGACTCCAAGTCCCTGCTCCTGTGCCCTGTACAAAGCCAAGACTCAGGCCATTTATGAACAAGGTAGGCAAGACCTGGTCTTCCCTGTAACAATGCATACCTCTTCCCAGAACAGCTGATGTTTGGGAATATGTTGCTTTTTACTTCCCCACTAAGTAGCAGTTTTCACATAGTTGAACACACCACTTCTTTCCCAGGTGACTGTAAATGTCAAAGGTAAAAACCCAAACCAATGCACAGCTGTGCTGCAGTTATGGAAACAGGGAGCATTCCATGTCTTTGGTGCAACATCAACCACATGTGGATGTTTCTCTGCTTTCCCAGGATTTAGGGCTACAGAAACTGGTTTAGCCTTTTGTCTGTTTTTTCCTTGGCATCCAAGTCTGATCTAATTTATAATCCGTGTACCACCAAAGCAGAATCAAATGTCAGCAGAGGTCTGACTCAAGCTCAGCCCTGCCATTCTGATCTGACAGTGCTGCCAGTGAGGTCAATCAAACACAGTGTTTTCTCTGCTGAGGCTACCAATGGGGATCCAAAGACAGCAAAAGGCATTATTCTTTTCTATTGTTTTCAAGGTAAGATAACACCCTGCTAAACTGGCTTTTGCTAATGAACTCCAAGTTAAGAAAAATACTTACTCTACAGTATATCAGAACCTGGCTTAGTCTTTGCCCTTTACAGGTTATCAATGAGGAGAAACAGCCAAGGGTAGCAATGCTAACCATGCTAGGTACCAAAACAAGCTACTTTCTACAAATCAATGTCCCCCAGTGCTCTGTTCAGTTTTGTCCAGTAATCAGTGCATATTTAAGGCTCAAAAGACAGAAAGGAGAAGCCGGGGGGGGGGAGTGGGGGGGGGAAGGCGGGGGGGGGGATATCCATCATCACTATTTCTACAATGCTGATTGCAGCCAGTAATGTTTTCTGAAGTAAGTCTTAGGTGAATTCAGGGAGTTCCAAAATGAACAAGGTATCGATTACATTAGCAAATACAACCGATCAGTTTTCATTGCAGCCTAAGCTGAGTCTGAATAGTCTTATCAGTTCAGATTAGAACAAGATGCCCAATTAAAACAACCTTTTTTTAAGTTTGCATTTTCAATTAGAAATGAAAGCACCTTCATACCAGTAATACAAATCTGTAACTATTAGACTCTCAGTTAGCTCTCACAGACAGGAGCCCTTCACAATTTTTCCAGTTCACCTCAGCATCCCAGATGTGGCAGCCAGTAGGAACGATATTTCAGTGACTCCTGCTTTGCTTATCAAAGCATCTGGGGTATGCCCCACAAGTGTGAGGCAGTGAAGATAAGAAGACAGGTTGCTCAAGAAGTGCCAGTGAAGCACGTAGTTCTCCTATAAATACCTGCAAGAAGTAGGACAACCAGAAATTTCTAGTGTACTCACCACTGCCATCTTCTCAGCAGAACCAGTGCTGAACTGCAGACATGCAGGTGTGTGGCCAAGGCAGTAACAAGGCAAAATGCCTTGAAGAGCAGCACGTGGGTGTCCCTTTTTGCTTGCAGGTAATAGACTTGGTGGCAATGCAGAAGGAAAATCCCCTGGAAAAAAAAAGATACTTCTATCACTAAATTACAAAAAACCCAAAAAAACCACCAAAAACAAACAAACAAAAAAACCCTCAACAACCCCAAATACCAAAAGCAAACTATAAAGAGAGAGACAGAAAAAAAAGGCAGAAAAGCTGTTAGGTTCCACCTTGTTCCTCCTGACATAGGGGTGATATGGACTAATCCTGTATTGCACTTGTTGCTCCTCAGTTCCTGAACTGATATTCCTGACAAGCCATGGGAGGTCTTTGTTTTTTATATCAATACTGTAAACCTGTAACACAACATGGATCTGTTACACGTATCATATTGGTTTGGCCTCAGAAGTGTATTTCCTGAAATACTGCAAAATAGAACTGTAATTTCATCATGCATGGTAGTTCTCGGTAAAGCCAGAGATATGAGCACAGCTTCTGATGATGATGACAATTACAATAGCGTTATTGAATTTCTCAGGATAGACTTCTTTGATGATATAGTCATAAAGATTTGGGACTCACTAATCTTACTGAGGATCCTCACAAGACACACTTTCAGTAGAGACCACAAATGTTTCTTCCTGTGGTCAGAGGACACCTGCAGAGGTGATGGGGTTGATCTCCCACCCCCAGTGGGAAGCTGGACACCAGGGTAACACAACATTCAATATTCACTCTACAGAAGGCCAGTCTAGAGGTGGTACCTCCAACACTTGAGGCTCAAGCCAAGATTGAATTCTTATTTAACTTTCTTTTCTTAACCATCTCCGAAAAATCTCCATTGATTTTTTGTGACAATTTTGGTCAACTGGTCAACTAAATTTCCTGGGAAGAGAACTCTACATCTGCATAAGCAGCAATTTTTTATCAGGCTCTGAGAGAATTTTAATGTTCCACATTTCACATGCTCACTTCCAGCCTTCCCCACATATTCTTACATTCACATTTCTTTTTCAAAGCACAGAGGCATAAAAAAGCTGCACAATTATATACCTGTGTATAAGAAATAATTCAGCAAACTTGCCATAACTTATAAAAGGAGCACAAATAAGTCTGTCTCGCATAAAATACAGAAGACAAAGACAGCCTGCTTTTCCCATTCAAGCACTCTTCAGAAGTTGGAAAAGAAACATTAAAAATATAAAATAAATCACATAAAAGATTAATACCTACATTTTGTATTAAGGGTCTAGTTATTTGGTTTATGGTGACAAGGAACTAACTAGCTCTATGAATGGGGGGCTTTCATCCACCACTGACCCAAGGCACCGGGTGCCCCAGAGCTCATGGCAGGGTTTGAGGTGGGCAGGCAGTGTCAGTCCAGTTTCCCAGACAAGAGACATGAGGCTCATGGGGCTCTTTGGACCACAATCCTTTCTCCTGGTGGAAACAAAGCTAAGAGTGGTTTTCTGGGAAAAAAAGCACTTCCCCTGAATTTTGGATGACAACACCAGACCCACTTCTAGGCCTTGTTGTGGCCTTTTCCCACAAATGAGTTTAACCCTACTAGGGTTGCAGCATCTTTGGAAACCAAATTTCAAATTGACCCTGGAAGAACTCTTGCAGCAATGTTGTCTGGGGAGCTTACTCCTATTTTCTGATAGGAGAATATTGTGCGTAAGCAATGCACTTCACTGTGCTAAGGGAGAAGAGAGTTGGTCAATTACATTTTAAAGTTTTTTTAAATTCACAGAAGAAAACAATAATATGGTTTCTAAAAAGTGGAATGAGATCATAATTTGCTTTTGGGCACTCCACAAACAGGAAAGAGGCCAAATGCATTTAATAAATGATTCACCATGAATTACATAGCCAATATAGAGAAAAATAAAGTTCATTCACACAGCCATGACCCAGCCTTGATGGTTTCATCTGTTGCTTTCTCTGTGAAGTGGTATTTCATTAACAAAAATCGATGAGAAGATATTAGGTGCTTTCTTATTATCTCTATGACTTGAGCAATACCATCTGCTTGGACCAGGAGGTAAGGAAGAAGGACTTTAAATGTAGGCAAGAAAATCTCAGGGTGCAGAGGTGAAGCAGGGATGCAAATAAACTAAAAATATTTTTAATACTGAAATTGTGTCTAATAATACTAATAGTGGACAAATACTGTCCTTCAGCCAATACTACAGAATGTGTAACAAGCTTGCTATAGAATTATTGGGACTATTAATGGATTACTTTGTCTCCAAGATGCTCAATAGAGACAAACAGGTTATTAATGTTCCAGCTACAATATCTACACTTCCTTTAAAAGCAGGTCATTCTAACTTCATTTGGCTGATCACTCTTTAAGCCCAGTTGTGGAATAAAGCAGGTTGTTAGTAGGGTGAATTTGTGGTATGAACTACTTGGGAAAGAGTGCTACGAAATAACTGAAACAGGAGGATGCAGACACAGATCCTGGGGCTTGCCCAGAATTCTTGCACAACAGATGGACATTAATTGGCACAATTTAGGGTACAGGATCCGTTCCTGAAGCATATCTCTGCTCTGGATTTACAGAGGATGCATTTTCATTAAAGATGGCTGAGTATTATGATGAAGACAAAGACAGTGATGGTGAACAAAAAGAACTGTGTTTATCAAAAGGTTTGGCATAAATATGGTGCTGGTAGAGCATCTCAGCTGGTTTATGTCTCAGCAACAGTTTAAACAATAACATTCATATCGCAGAATGGTGTAGATAATATCTGCAATAAAACTGGGTCTTTTATGTTCAGAAGCAGACAAAGCCAGGAAGGCACATTAATAAATGAAGCTGAACCTTCGTATTTTGTTGTGGTGGAGCTCCCTCTAGCTTATGGCATTAACCTTGTATCTGTAAATCATATTTGCTTAAACTCATCCCTCCATTTTTGGGTTAGAAAAGGCTGCTTTTTCCAGCTTTATTCTCTTGTATTTATTTATAAAATATATATATATAGATCTCTACCCACTTGGTTGAGAGAATTCGTGACTTCAAAATAGCAATGAGCAAACTAAGTAGATTCTGCAAGGTAAATACATATGTTAAATGAATAATACTGCATTAAATGTCTGAGTAATCCAAATTCCTCCAAAAATATCTAATCACCTTAATTTACTGAGAAGAACAAACCAGGAAATGTGATTTAAAAGTATCTTTGTCTGACTAAATGTACGAAAGTAATCAGCTTGACCTATCTTGTTCAGAATAAGAATATTCATTTGTTTTAGTTGCAGAATTCATATACGTTCCCCTCTTTAGGATTACTCTACTTTTCAAGGCAGAATTAATGGCTGTAAATACTAACTGTACCTTTAAAAAAAAGTGGAATGAATGGTGCATTATGAAAACATTGTTTTGCTGAAATGCTAATTTGGGGAGATTAAGAAGACATTTCTGAAGAACAATATCCAAAATCTGATGTGAAGCTTAAATAACTACTGAAATGATAAGCAGGCAGAGCTACAGGAGAAGAGTTAATTAAAAATCTCCAAGGCAACTCATATTCCTTTGTCATAAAATAAATGCTATGCTACTGATACTCTACCTGTAAACTGAAAAATCACCAGCTGCTGTAGCTAACAAGAGCACATAAAAGGATTTACCAGTTAGCAATGTCCTAAATATTCTGCATTTTAAATGCATTTGGACACATTTCTTCATAAATATTGCTCCCTGGGTTTTCTATTTAACTTGACAACTACTTATCATAAGCTCCTTTGTACACTGGAAAGTTAAGTTCACCCATGTTAAAATTAACAACAAAGAATCAGCTTATTACAAACTTTGAAGAATCTGATTCAATAGGAATTAATATTAAATTCATATTGAAGATTGAGAGACAAAATAGATGCTTTATATACCTTGTTTGAGAAAATAAGCTATAATGAAAAATACAGTAAAAATCTTTAGGGTTGAAACTGTGTCTATATTATTGCTTCCTCCCCACAATAAAGTAATATATGAGATTGTTTTTATTTTTATAAATTAAAGATGTCACTTAGATGTTTAACAGTGCTGAGATTTTAGAAACTGGATGCTCTGAAAATTGTCTAATCAGAATGCTAATTTACATGCTAACCTACAGCATTGATGAAAATATAAGTTTTTTAAAATCTGCTAAAATTTACTCTTTATTAGCTAATAGACAGTAGTCCACCACAGAATCTGATTTAATTCAAATTACATTTGAATGTATCTTAGAGATGAGTAAATAGAGAAAAAAGATATCTTGAAAGGAAGACTAGCATATTTAGTCCCATTATGTTTCTTTTTAACTATTTCTACTTTTCTGAAAGTGTTTTTGATTTGTATAGTATTTTAGAAAACACAAGTTTAACCAAATTAATCTTCTCAGAGCTTAAAATCTTCCTCGAGCAAATTCAATATGAATCCTATAGGTAGAATCCCACAATCACAGCTGCTTAGTGATGAAAAGTTAAAAGAAATACGGTTTATTTAAAAATAAATATATTGCAAATACTCAAAATTCATTTTTTTCTGTACCAATCACCATGAGTGTTCCTGTTTGGAGTATCAGCATGACAAGAAACTGACAAAACCCCTTGATGTACTGCCCTAATTTTATATTGAGAATTCTTGCTCTTGAATAACTAGGTGTCAAAATTGCACATCCAGTTTCAAAAGCTTTTAAAATTAATTTTCTAAATTTAAAATTAATTTTCTAAATGCATTGCTATTGCATGCTGAAATCAGCCTCTGTCGTCTAGTGTGTGGAGTGGGGTAAGGGGGCAAGAGCATGACACTTGCTACCCCTAATAATTTAGGGGAATTGCCTGATTTAGGAGCATTTAGTCTGCATTTGATCTAACAAGATTCTTGTCACCTTCTTGTTTTAAAATGTATCATACAAACTAAACTTAAAACTTAGTGCAGCTTACTATGAAGGTCAGTAAATACAGATTCTTTTAGAATGTGTATTAGACTTGAAAGTAAAATCTTAAGTACAAATGGATTTGACAGTCATGCACAGGAAGAATCCAGAGGCTCTTTTTACTAAACATGCTTATAATAGGACATATGTTCCTTAAATCACACTCAATACAATTAGTATGGATGAGATTTGTAGCAAATTCCTAAATGCTAGCCTTTTTTAATTAGCTGTGTTATAACAGCAATTGCTTTTATGATGTAAAAAATGAAAACTAGTTATTTGAAGCCTTAATTTTTTTCATTAAACATAAATATCATACACTGAAGTACTTTAAAAAGTCAAAAGCAGAATACAGAAGTCTAACAAAGATATGTGAAATTACACCGTGGCAGTGCTATTCACTGTAATGCTTTGCTTCCATGAAAAGACCCTCTTTTGGAATTCTCACTGCAATAAGAATGCTTTGTAGCTGATCTGATTAGGCAAAAAAAATTATTTACTTAGCAGCCTATGTAGAGAGACAGAACTTTTATACAGATGCTCACGTTCAGCTTTAGTTTACTGTGAGCAATCAATACATCTGAAAATTAGGAAAAAGCCTCATGGAAACAACAGACAAAATATTGCAGCTTAAAATCAAGTGACTTAGATTGGAACAAATTAGCACTATTCAAGTGTGTTAATTTTTTAAGGATTTTTAACTGAACATTTTCAGATTATATAAAGCAATTTTTATTTTTTTCTTTAAAGAACTGGTAAGTACTTAGGTGAGAAGTGGCTTTATGTACCAAACATAAGACATAACTGTGAAAGTCTTCCCAAATGTATATTTTAAAAGACAATTGTCCTTACACAAACTAATACTATAATTTTATTCTGTATGTTCATTATAAGGATTTATTTTTATTTTCAAAATTCTGTTAACACTAAACCTGCAACTTTCTGCTTCTTGCCATGTATTTCATCACTAAAACTATTGGGTTTCTGTGACTGAAAAACCTACAGAGAAATACTAATTTTCTCTTACTTGCTACAATTACTTTTGAAACATCCATGTCCTCTGCCCCACACACCTGAAAGTGTTTCCCTCTGTGACAGTGGGAATTACCTCCTTAAAAAATGGCACCTAAATTGTACCTCTTTCCAGGTTTCATACAGCAATTTTTAAAAATATAAACATTTAATGCCTGACACCACTGTGATGTAAAAACTTCGTTCATTAGACTAATCTGCACTCTTGGTGAGTTTCTTCATGCTGGTTCATGGTACATTTTTAATTTTTGCCTTCTAGCTGTAAAGGAGATTCTCCAGAATAGAGGTTTCTCCAGAAGGAGGGATAAAACCAGGGAACAATGCTGAGGGCTGCTCAGGGATGGAGGAACTATTGGCTCTGAAGCCCGAGAACATCAGCAGAACCTGCTGAGCACTCAGCTGCTCGGCTACCCCAGCTCTCCTGGAAAGCAGTGAAGCACCAGCTAAGTCCTGCCCCTTCCCATGCTCAGCAGCCCACCCCTCAGTGTCCAACAGCAGATTTGGTCAATTTGTCCAACTACAGTTTGTCACTCGGTTTATCCATAATTCAGGTGAGCCCCAGATGGCAGCAGGTGGCCGGCCCGCAGTGCCCACCCCAGGGCCCAGCCCCACCGGGGAAAAGCTGTCAGAGTGAGTGGGGAAGGCAGTCACAAAAGACTCGTTATTTTCACATGCACTTATATCCAATTCTTAACAGGTTGAAGCAGCAATAGGCAGGTCATACCTGAGCAACATATTTCTCTGCAAACATTTGCCTTAAGGGCAGCAGACCAATTTCTCTTGCATCCTCTGAAATGGGATCTGTTGCCAAACAAAGCTGTACTTGAGTTCACATGAAAGAGGCTTGGATTACAATAAGATTATTCACAGGCAAATGTAAATTTAGGAAAAAACCTATTTTACTACACAATTCTTATAGAATATAAGAAAAAGAGATGCAAGATACACTGACCTGCAGTCCTACCCAGGCTGAAAATCCCAGCAGCTGAAGGCCAACTCATGAAGCCAGCCAGAATAAAGTAACTTGCGTCAGCTGTTCTTGATTAACTGCCTTTAAGGGCACAAGCCCATCTTTTTCCTAACAGCTAAGAGCCATTCAAAATATGGACTATGCTAATGGAGGAACAAGACTGTCTTGTTAAAAAAAAACATGATTGTGTTCACAGAGGCGCTAATCTTAAGCGGGGAATCTGAAGTGCATTACTTTATATGCATTAATTATCCAATAGAGTTCAGCAAAATGAAGGTAAAAATTGTCCTCAAACTTTGTGTGACAGCTCTTCTTTCCCAGAACATCAACAGGCTACAGCAGGTGAGGTTCCTTCTGCTCCTGCCAGGGCTGCCCCAAGTGTAGCCAGCTGACCCCAGGAAAAGCCCCTGGCACCAGCCCAGGGGACACGGGGCAGTCACAGCACAAATGAACCCCAGCACTTTCTGTAAAAATGCATCCTCAGGAGCAGAGGTTCACCTGTGACCTTGGAGGATGATGACTTGCTTAGCAACTGTAAACCACTTCCCAGCAGTCTGCCTACAGCACTGCTCTGGATAGGCTAAAAGGCAGCAGTGGCTGAGTGGAAGCATCTTTCCTTTCATTCCATAAATTCATATGCCATCCTCCATCTGTGGCTTGGGCATGGATATGGTAATTGCTTAACTGAAAGATTACTGCTGGGAGCAAGGTAAGGACTGTCATTTCCCTAATGCCACTGATTTTTAAAAAAGTTTATTAGCATGTGTAGTATCATCTCTTTGGGTAATTTTTCTTTTGTTATTGAATTCCACAAAAGCTAACAACTGAAATGTAAATTAATTTATGCTGCAAATTTGGCTTTGGCTGCATTAGGCCATTTTCTACTCAGTAACAGGGCACACCAATGTTTTCCTCAGTGAGTGAGTGTGCTAAAGGAAGTCAGCGTTCCATTTTAAGCAAACTGATGTCCTTATGGCTCTGTGTCAATGTCTGTGTGCCCAACTACCAGGTGCCTCAGGTAATGAGGAGCCAGAGTTCAGCTGTGTCAGGTGCTATGTTATAACCTTCATGGTATGAACGTAAGGGTTGGGTGGGTGGGTTTGAGTAATCAAATACTGGGAAACGAATGGAAAGTCTTTTTCCCACTGACATGCAGATTAGCCCAAACACACTGTAAAACAGTGTAATGGTGGGGCGAAGGGGAAAAGCAGGAAAATAGTCCCTTTGGAAAATGGTGAATGTTAACAAGGGACATAAGAGAAAGTGCTCTAGTTTCCATGCAGCTTCACTCTTCCTTAGGGAAATAATAACCATTCAGCTGTCTCCAGAGAAACACATGGGATTTTGTATGGAGTTTTTACATTTAGCACTCAGGCCACAAAGCTGCAGGATGCCCTGTGAGCCCTGCCCTCCAGACCCCCAGGAAGCGGCTGCCTCCCCTGCAGCCCCCAGCCCGGGCAACCAGTCCCTTTCCCACAGCAGTGCTTCTTCCCCAGCCAGTGGTCCCAGGGTGCCCACTGGAGAGGAGACCCGCTGCAGGGTGGTGGGGGAAGCTCAGGCTCAGGCATCCCTGGGGGCAGGACCAAGGCCCACAGGACAGGCCTGACCCAGTGCACCTACCAGCACAAGGTGAGAAATGCTCCAGGCCCATGTCTCAGCTGGGGCAAGAGGGTCCTGGAATGACCACATCCCTGCAAGGAGCAGCCAGGGACAGATTCAGCCAGGCACATTTGTGCAACATTCTTCATTTGGTGTCGGTTGGTATGATAAAGTCTTAAGTCCATGAGTCCAGGGTCACATCAGCCATTTCCAAACCACAGCCACAGCTCAGACAGCTTTTAGCAGCACTGTACGAACTGCAGCTCTACAGCAGATACCTCTCCACTCTGCAGCTAAATTGGGTATTTCAGACACCAGATCTCTTAAGTATCTGGCTGTAGGCAGAGCTTTCAAAAATCAACAATAATCTCTGAAAAATGCAATTAAAATTAATAATTTTATTTCAAAATTTTGTTTCAGATTTGTTTCAAATCTAGGTGGAAGTTTAATACCAGATATAATCTAACCTGACTGACCATGGCATTTTTTCTTTAAAAATATCCTTCAGTAGCAAGTTCAAAATTACTGTATTGTTATTATAAATAATACAGTGTTTACTAATGTGTGAATTATTATATTAATACATTTTTATATATCATTATTCAATAAGTTGCCAGCACATTCTGGATGAAATTTCCTAAAAAAACTCCATTAAACCCAAGGTGAAAACACAGACACATGGCTGGAAAGGTTAGGAAGTGGATTTAACCTCTCTTTCCCCAAGCATTTCTGCTTAACGACGGTGATGAACAGGAAAAAGACCCTTTAAACGCTCCCATGACCTCTCTCTGTCTTACACACAGGAAAAGACAGCTGACCTGCCTGAAAAGCGCTGTAGCTTTGCAGAAGGATAAGAATTCTTTGATACAACCTTAAAATCATACCTCAATGTTAATTTCTAAATAATAAAGTCAAGAAGAATCAGTATAAATTCAGAGACAGTTTAGTGTGACTGAAGCTGAGAGATACTGTGATGTGTGATTTAAAGAGCTCATAAAAGCAGACAGCTGGCTTTAGAATCTATGGAAAGCAATAAAGCAGTTAAAAATTCTCCCAGTTGTAAGGCCTATAGATTTCCTTATCTTAAATTCTTTGGCTAAACCCCTGGAGCAAATTGCAGGGCGCATGATGGGAGTTTTGTCTTTCAGCCTGGGGGCTCCAGGGGCAGTTTCCCGGCCCCTCTCTCTGACCCCCCTCGGTGCACGGTGTCTCCACTATAGGGGAGCTTGTCTTGGCGGCAGTGTCTAGACATTCCCAGCTACTATCCTTCCTGACAGTCTCATGCCAGTGGTAATTTAAAAATTGTTTGGGATAGGCTGCGCCTCATAGACACAGGGAGCCAATAATAACCCCCAGTTCAGTGACCCTGGTCGGAGCATCAAAAAGAGGGTACAGGCAACCTCAGTTCAGCATTGGGTCAGGAATTGTGACCTCCCCTGACCTTTCTTGTAGATTTAAAATTGTTTTGAGAAAGAGAAGAATAAAAAAGATACAACTCCAGGCAGTTCTGAAAAGCACTCCAGCTTCCTGTACTGTACACATGCATATAAGTAACATGTTTAAACAGATGCAGCTCTGGCAGGCCTAAAAAATTAGGATTTAGATACTTTGTACATTTTTTTTAATGGAGTGCACATTGCTTGTATTTACTTTGAAAACTTTGAACTGAAAAGACAGTGCATGAACACATTATTTTCACTATATTTAATAGAAAAAACAAAAAAGACAGGCAGGTAAGATTTTTTTTTAATGGAGAATGAGCTAAGCAAAAAAAAGAAAAATTAAAATCACCTTGTGTGGATTTTTTGGATGCATTACAGAAACACTGTCTGGTGGATCAGCTGTGTATACCAGATGAAAAAAATCAACACTGAAATTACTAGACAAATTGCCTTGTAAGAGTAAAATGCATACAATTGTAGGTTGGTTGGTTTTCAAAGGTTTCCTTTGTGTACACAGTATTTGCAGTCACGACCAATAAAACAAAATATACTAGCACTTTATTTGTGGTTTTGGTTTTGGAATTGCATAATGGTGACTAATATTTTCTCAAAACCTACTTTATAGTGTTTACTTAGCAGAATTTTCAGGCACTGTACCTGGAAAGTATGAAATGTACTTTGTGTGCTTCCAAAGTTGTGAAGTCTCAGGAAGAGGTTTACCAGTTTATGGAAAGAGAACAGAAAGTGTTTCTCCTCTCTGGGTTTTTATATGGGCTGGTACAGATCAGAAACACATTAGCCAGGAGAGGGAAGAGTAAAGTAACAGGAGCTCTCAAAGAAACATAAAAGCATAGAGCAGGTAGATGACTTGCAAGCTCCAGCAGAATTACATACAGGTTTTACAGAGGCAAACTCAGTTTAACAAGACCAAGGACATCAATGCTGTTGCTGTTTACAAAAGAAAAACATATAAATTTATTTTACAGAAATGAGACTGTCAGCAAAGCTCAGCACTAACATTTCACAGTAGGGCCCTGGGCTCTGTGCCATTCCCAGACATGCATGTTCCCAGCATTCCTATTAAGGAGGTGGCATGATCAATTAGCTTCTGATCATGTCCAAGCCATCAGCACTCTTCTCACTGGCTATGCACAGCTCTGTCCTAGAAAAGCACCATTAGCCTCTGTGAGCTGTTGGTCTTGAACTAAACACTCCTTGGAAATATGTCAGGAGTTCTTGCTGCATCTAAGTTATTGCTCAAGACTCTCCTCAAACACAGGCAGCCGTCTCTATACTTTGGAGCCCCTGGTTATATTCCATTTATATTCTAAAATTGTCTCCTAAATCTTTAGAGATATACACCAATTCCTTTTTTGTATTGAAAGGTTACAGCCAGATCTAATAATGGGAGCACAGGAGACAGGGGCCCTACAGTTGCATCTGTAATTTCCTAATGCAGTCCTGGCAAGACTAAGCTTTTGCAGCATAAACCATTCTTAGAGGGCTATTTTTCTCACTGAATTCCTGTATTTAACTGGAGAGAAGTTTGCAGGCATTCTCACTGTGAAGAACTACTGGTCTATAGTTTAAGCAAATTCTGTAAAAGCCAACTCTTTGGTGAAATTCCTAAAGACTTCTTATATCCATAGACCAGGAAAAGAAATAGGTTGCAAGGTCTGGTGTCCTCTCTGAGTCAGCTGAGACACAGTATTTGGTTGCCAGAAGCCTCACATATTGCAAATCCTTTATCTTTTTTTTCCTCTCCAGCCTTCTCTGGCAGCAGCACTTGCTGTAGAAAGGCTACTGGAAGCAGCAGGCAGTTCTGATGACCTGCCTGGGTACACAGTCTGCCCCAAGCCTGGGCCTGCTCGGTTCTTCATGGTGCAGAACTCGCCCAGCACAGACCTTTGGTATCTCTTTGTAATCAGTAATGGCAATTTAAAACAATAGCTGTGTGGGGTTTTTTTCCACCCTGTTTGAAGTATCACAGCACTGGCCTGCTCTTTGATGCCAGAGTATGTGCTCACTAGGGTGTGCAATGTCAGTAAACCGATCCAAACATCACCACTCACTAGGACTGAATACAACAAAAAGCTCTGGTTCCCATGGATTCCTTGAAGCTGCCAATTATTGAAGATTACCTTAAATTACTGTTCTCTATGCACCCAATTATTAAGTCATATTGCCTGACTGAGACAAGTACCATAGAACAGCAGTCCCCAGCACTTTTATTATAAAGGGGCTTTCCTTCCCTTGTGACCTGTTATTGCCATTCCTAAATGGGAGTAAGAGGAGAAAATCACAGAATTCTACAGGCTGAAGCGATCACTGAATCATTCAAGGAGCTTATAAAGCACCTGTGTCAAGCTGCAGCCCACACGATGGACAGCACTTCCCCAGAAAAGGAACAAGACTCTGAAAACCAACATTAAAAAGGGGAAAAACAGTACTGAGTCATACGTCTTCAAACATGAGGCCACAGCACTGTGTGCTAAAGGGGGTTGCAGGGGGCTGGGAGCAAGTCTCACTAGTGTCTGCAAACGCCAGAAATGTGGCTCGGTGTGGCAGAGCCAAGTAGGGCCCCTGGCCAAGAGGCACATTCCTGGAGAGGACTCATGAGCCTCACTCGTCCCCAAAGGTCTCACCATGCTCTCTCTAGGTTCACATCTCCCCTGTCTCCTGGAAGTTTCCTCCACGGCTGCATCAGTAGATGACTGAAACAGGAATCCAATTAGTCTTCTGAGCTAACAAACAATAATAATAGCAACAATAGGAGAAATAATAGGAGTTATGATGGCTCTGGTAATGATAGTGTTACTGGTGCTAATAATTAGTTGCTGTAATTTCAATACAGCATGAGTAGTGTAAATAATTAAATCTGCATGAGAACATCCAGCAGGAAACCCAGGCAACCAAAAGAAAATCACTTCTAAAACTTTGCATCAAATTGATTAACTTTAAAGGCCTGAATTTCTGCTTCCCATGGGGGCTGATACGGGAGAGAGCAAGGTTAGACCCAATGAGATGCTATTGTGTTTCTATGACAACGTGGTGTTTCAAGTAGCCTCTGCCATTACCTATGATTGGTAAAATCACTAGACAGTGTATAAAGTGGCCAAGAGAAGAAGAAGCAGCCAATAAATGCAGAAAATCCTTAAATCAAAGAGGCACAGAAATGAGAGATGGAAACAACCTGTTAGATCATCTTGCTCATTCCCTGAGGCCTGTGCAGTATTATTAACGTCTCAAGAACTTTGAAAAAAATCCTAAAAATTCCGTCCAAGACACTTGTAAAAACTGACTGAACGGGAGAGCAGTTTCTCAGGAAGTTATAAAAAAAATCTTCCTAATGCACTTCCACTAAGTATGTGTGCACTGTACTGAGTACACTTAGGCATCATGTTTTCCAGCATTTGAGAAATGAGATGCATGAGAGAAGTTTCAGGGTGTTACTAACCCTAAACATTAAGTGCTTTTGCCAAAGATGAGCAGGAATCATGCTCAGCAGCTGACACAGAAGTGCTGGCATCTCTGTGCATGCTTTGTTTTCTCAAAACCGTCTATTGATCACACTTGGCCTCCCAAGAAAAGAAAATATGACATCTCATCCCATATTTTTATTCCCATGTTTTATCCCATCTGCTGCTCTTTCCAAGTGTGGGACTCTGATTTGGTTCATATTCAGGACTGATTCCTGATAAAGAAATGTGGACTTTGAAGCTAGCCCATGCTGGGATCACTTTATCAGGCCAGTTGCATTCCCAGTGGAAATGAGTCTTATTTTATTTACAGATAAAAAAATAAAAAAATCATAACACCAATTATCCCAAGGGCGTTGTTTACATTCATTTAGCAACTGCTTCCAAGGAGCTAGAGTTCAAGAGCATTGCTAAACAGTGAGAGCCCATCCTGGATTGAGTTACTGACAGAATTACAGCTGACACTAAGAACTGCTTGAAATGTCTTGAGGGGAAGTACAGACAATGAGCTGTATTATTTAGCAGAATAAAGGTGAAGTTACAGGGGATACTTGAGACCAAGAAAGGCAGAGTCAGTGAGTCTACCACAGGCATCAGCTGTGGTTACACTAACAGCTAGCAGGGATCCCAGATCAAGGGAGGAGGAGTTAAATTCAAAGTTAAGTAAGCCAATTTGCTGAAACTTCAGCCATTTTTATTCTTTCTTCTCCCAGTATGCAACCACATGTTGGGCCATCAGACATATTCTTTGCATACTGTTCTATCAATACCTTCCTTTTGCACAAATGAAGAAGTTTCCAATGCAGAGAATCTCCTCCACTCTGAAGCTGAGTATCTTTCCCCAAAGGCTGAGACTCTAGATAGTCTCAACAATCTTTACACCAGTCCTGCAAAAAGTGGGACAGCAAAGGGTACAAACTGATTGTCTCCTCTGGGAAATGGCAAGGCCTGATATTAACAGCATTCCAAAAGAAATGGTCAGTCTGCACAGCATTCCTGTACTGAACAGCATTTTGAAGACGCCAAGACACAAGCCTGACACGCTCCATTGTGGAGAAGTGCAGAGCTGCTGACACTTGTGATGAGAATGGTGGGGAGCCCACTCCAAAGCCATCCTTCTATCTTCTAAGTTCATGTGCCACAAGCACATTCATTCTCCCTTTGAATTCACACGCAATAAACAGTAAAACGAGCAAGAACGTTTCTGGTGAGGGAACTCCAAACTATGTGGAAGTGAACTTTCATGCTCATATGCTACAAATCTTTGCATCAGATTTCTTAACTCAATCTCCAGGAAGAGGAAAATTTAAAAGCACCACAGAAGCTCTCTGACTACTCCATGTTAAGCAGCATAGCTCGAATCCCAAATATTTATAATCATTAGTACAAAGATGGAAAAGCATTTGAGTTAGTCTGTAAAAAATACAATACATTCATGGTATTTCACTGGTAGAAAATTAGAATAAATTTGTCAGAGAAATTATTTACTGAAAATTATTCTCTAGAGTCCTCATATTAGCTAAAGAAATCAGGCATAAAATGCAAAAAAGAAATTAAAATGTTTAGTTCAGGTTCTGATACTAATGTTTATTTACCAGGGGGATACTTTATAATTCTCCAATTTCAGTGCATTCCTTTTCAAGACAGGTGTGATATTTTCTTGACAAGTATCAAGCAGAGGTAGTAATATGTTACCAATAGTGTTGAATGAATCTCCTGTTTGTAATTAGCTATTAAAGCATAAAAGTCTTATGCTCTGCTAGAGGGAGAGGTTTATTGCACTGTGGGTAGGGACAGTGGTCAGATTTTTCCCATTTCACACATACATGTAGCTCTCAGGTAGATATATCTGCACTTGGCCATTTTGTGGAGCACTATATGAAATTTAGTCAGATGAGTTTCTTTTACTGGCCCCATGTCAGGGCAGCTCTCAGCCTCTTGAGAAAATCTACAGAGAGCAGTAAAGCCCAATTGTCCAACCAAGCTCAGCAATTGTGTCAAAGCACTATCAGGGGGTTCAAAATCATCTTTCATTCAGTGTTTCTTGAAAGTAGTTACACTCTACTTCAAACCTCTTCTCCTTTACTGCATATATGCACCATTACTATTCTAGCACTGCTCAAGACTTCTCAGCAGAAGATAAGAATGACCTATACGATAATTCTGTTGCTTATTTCAGTTGGGGCATAAGCTACAAAAAATTAGCAAGAGCTAGCAACCTGTCAGAACCAAGTATGTGTCCCACAGTCCCTCTGCAGAAATTACTGCATTAACTGCTTTGCTGGCCTTACAGGGAAGCCCTTAGAAAGCCTCAAAATTGCAATATTTTTCTTTTGCATGAAAGAGCATTTCCTAAAAAGCACAGAGATGGAGCTGAAGATTGAATTGTAGAACTGTCAGAATCAAGTAGGAAGCTGTTTGCTGTGGCTAGATTATACTGTAAACAGGTCTCTCTTTAAAATGCTGTCTGTTCCTACAGCTTTTTACAGTAAACCACAAAAGACTAAATTTGCACTAATAATCTTAAGGGTTCAATTTCCACTTGCATATGTCATAATGCTTATAGCTAAAGCTGCTAGTTTCTTTTTACTTCCTGGCCCTAAACCTCTATCTACAACTAAAGCAAAAGCCAGGCTGCTCCCATGAGGGAGCCATGCTTCTGGTAAACTTTCCCTGGAGCCTCAGAGGTTGAATCTCATTTTTTCTAGGAGTCCATTGAAAACGTCTGTCGATTTTCTTCTGTTTCCTGCACAAAATACTGATAGAGACAGTAATACAGAGAGTCAGTCCTGAGTGCCCCTCCTGCAGCCTCCAGCAACTGAACTGGGCTGTGAGCCTGCACCATGGGCTATGGATCCTGCACGAACACGTAAGCACTGGTGCAACCAGCATTAACTGCTCTGCCAGCTTCACCTGCCAGAGGCTGTGAATGGGCAAAAAGCTGCACTTTCAAATACATAAACTATGGTCAGAAAGACCATCCTCACCTACAGCAGCACGGAAGAAGGAATAATCATTGTCAGCAGTAACGAAACCATTATCCTCCTAACTGCTGGAAACCCAGCCTTTCCTGAGCCAGGAACAGGCTGATTCCCTTCAGAAACACTCCCTCTGTAGCTGCGCTTCAGCAGCACTAACATTTCTCTTTGCAGCTCACTACCCCTCCATTGGATTCCTCCCTGCCCTTCCTCCCCTCTCCTGCCTTTTCCTTCCCCACCTTCCCACAGCAGGAAGCAGCTCTGACAGGACTCTGCAGGGAGGCAAGAAGGAATCCCTCCTCCCCTCCATAAGCAATGGGAGATCATTCCTCACGTATTTTATTCCATATTTATTTTGACATTCTTAAGTTAAAACAAGATCACTTGGCACTTGGGCCAGCAAGAGCAGCAGCATCTCCCTTTGATGGCAGGTCACTGCACAGCTCCTGCTGTGCTGCCTCCCGGGCTGTGCTGGGGAGCTGTGCTGGGAGCGTCTGGAGCACAGCCCCGGCTCTGGGCAGCTCCGTGAGGATGGGCCTCGGCCCAGGCACAGCAACCACAAAACCTTGAGCCACGCACAGTGAAAGGCTGCTGAGATTGACTTTATATTTCTGCAGCAAAACAAAGCAAAAGCTCCAGAATGTTTTGCCTTGCTGAAAAACCACAAATCTAATATTGCTGCCTTGCCCAGCCCAACGCTGTCCAACTGTAGTATTTTTACATAGAGACTGGTGAAACAGCAACTGGTATGAACTCATACACATCATACCTGTTATAAAATTCTGTGAGTGATGCTGAAGAGTTTTCCCTCTACCTGCTGGTAATTCAAAGCAGTATTTGATTTTTTTTGTATGGAAATAACACGCTGGATGTTCAGCAAGATTCAGAATTGGCCAAGACACTTGGGAGAGCTGGCAAGCAGCCTGTTTCTGCCCTTCTGCAGAACCACAAGTTATCTTTACAAAAAAAAAGGTCTGCACTCAGGTTTGGGCCCACTGGCCTGAGCCACTGGAGAGGCAGTGTGAGGACAAGGGCTCCCGCAGCCCCCGGGCAGGATGGCCAGGCCACGCCAGCAGCTAGGGAAGCACCACACCCCTGAGCTGCCATGGCTGCTAAGGCACAGTGGGAACATGTCTTGGAAAACACATCACACGACTGTGTAAAACAGTCACAGAAGCTTGTGGCCTGACCTGGAGTTCCCTGCCCAAAGGCACATCCCTGGAACAGCCATTGATGCTGAAGAGCCACAGCCACCCCTCAGTGCTGAGAGGCAGCAGGTCCTGGGCCATCTGTCATAGCACAGCCAAGGGCCACTGGAGTAACTGGCTCTGGCACTGCCCTGCCAGTGCACTCTAGGCACAGGGGTTTTGGCAAAATGAGAAGATATTTTATTCCCCCTGTTTATTTACACAAAATTATTTGACTAGGCCACCCTGCTAAGATCAATCTCTCATGTATTGGGATGACCTATCTATGCAATACACAGATCCCATGGAGGAGAGCAGGGCTAGCCACTGTGCATCTATGCCGCTGTTGTGGTGTGGCCTACCCCCCCCACCCCACCCACAGAAAACCTTCCAGATTCAGTGCACGTGTCCTGGCATGCCATCTGATCCAAATTAGAGCAGGCCTGCCTGGGTTCCCTTGCTCAGCACTGAATTCCAGTTGCGGTAAGCCACTAACACTCTTACACCTAGTCTCTAATTTGAATGTATTTTACATTTCAATATATTATGTCTGAATGTTAGAAGTTTCCACAAGAGGTGGATTTTTCCCTACCCCATCAAGTCAACCTGCAGCACAGTCACCCTACAGAGAGCCAAGTTTTGATATAAATTGCCAACTCTCCTGCCAAGGTCTTACAGAAGACACAAGGGATGCGAGGGTGGCCTCAGGCATAGGACCGGTCCCTGCCACAGGGGACACAAGCCCCTTCAGCTATGCTTCTGAGAAAAACTTTTATTACAACAAGGCGTTTTGTCAGAAAGGCTATTCTGACAAACCTTCATTTTTCTGCCAAAGTTTCTCAACTCCAAGGACAAAAACTTCCACAGAAAGACTTATATTATAGAACTTGTTCAGTTTGGGACATTTTAAAAATTCCTTTTTGATGTTTTATAGAGCCTGCATCAGTTTTTTATATTTGTTTGGGTTTTTTTACATATTTCATAGCATGTTAGTAGAAGTAATGTGCAACAAACTACCATCTGCAGGGTCTATAATGAACTGATTTGGAAATCAACATGATTTGGGAAAAACAAAAAGTTATTGTTTTAATTAGAAGTAAATTACTATTTTTAATGACTTTAAAAATGGAAAGGTTCATCTACTTCATTGCATCATTATCACATCCTCAAAAACAAACAAACCAACAAAAACATCAGGGAGAGAAAGCTAGAACTGAGCCACGCACTGGTGTCACCTTTCTCCACCATGCCAAGGACAGCATTAACACCACTTAACCAGGTCAAGGCCTGGAATTACCTCTCTCAAGGCACATGCAGCACTAGGCAGAGACTAGAATTCAAGTACTCTTGTGCCCTGAGCAGTATTGTTTGCTGTGGCAACGTAGATTTCTCTCTTACCGTCCTCCCTTCTGGACACTTATTTTCCAACAGGCCCATGCCTTGCAGTTCTGGATTGTTGGTGTCTGACAGGCTTTGAGGAGTTTCCTGGTCCACTAGCCACAGCAGCTCTTCCCTGCTGGAAAGCTTTTTCTGTGGATTTTGTCTCTCTGCCCTGCTGCACCGGCATTCCTGAGCACTGATGACTGTGCTCATTCCTGGGACCCAGAGGCTCTGGGGATGTAGTTGGCAGAAACTCTTCGCACTTCCTCTAGAAGGATGTTGTTCCCAAGTCAAAGACTCTGCAACTTGTGCCAGCCATTTGAATTGTGAAAAAGCTGGAAGCACTGAAGAAACACCTGGCTTGGCTGACTCACAGATGCAAACTGATTGCCCATGTGACTTTAAGAGCAGATTCCACACACCAAGTACATACACTTGGTCTGAGAGCCACAGGTTAGATTTTTAAAATCCAATATCCATGCACTGCTCCATGGAAAGCTCTAGACACAAAGTCTAGGTAAGATATTCAGAGCTTAACTAACACACTCCCAAATTTATCTTTTAGGCTGTATGGTAGGAGTGGCACCACCAGTCTTCTCCTGTGCATCCCCCTCCATCCTGCCCAGGGCACACAGCTGATAAGGGGTCTGCAGATTAGCTTCTATATTAATAGCTCCACAAGGTGCCTACGATACCAGATGAAATTAAGGTGGAAAGGCAGTCTTGTACAACATCAGATTTTCACTCAGGCCAAAGAAATATTAATGGGGAAGAAAAGTTAAAAACAAGGAGAAATAAATGCCTACCTCAGCAGAAACTAAGGGCAATTTCAGTTTACAACTTTCAGAACTTGGTTTGGATGATAATTAGGCTTAACAAAAGAAAACAATGAAGTTCAAAGGAACACAAGCTGGATGTCTGTTGCACGATGCTTATCCAAAAGTAGTTTGTTTTCCTTTCAGCTGGCCTCTGTGCCCTCATTTAGTAGAAACCTGGTATTCCAGACAAGGAATATATCCATTGAGTTGAATCTCTCCCCATCCACAGTGAGGATCTGTATGCTGGCTCCAGTTAGATATGGAACTACACTGCTGCAAGGAATACTGACAGCAAACTCAGACAGTCCTGCTGTCCCAGCACCTTTCTTGTCTCACTTGGCATCAGGGTGGATTCACATCCTCCTGTTAAAGACATGCAGTAACAACACAACTGCTTCTGTCTTTGAAGCGTGCTGCTGCCCCAGAGAATGTTCTTGTTCACCTGCAGATGAAGTAACGTGCAGCTAGTGATTTTGGAGAAGGTTCAAGAAAGAAAATCCTACACCAATGACTACAGCTTTTGTTTGGGTTTTTTTAATGTTTGCATCTCCAAATATGACATGCAAGAAAGGAAGCAGGTGCAAACCACATTCCTGAATATTGTTTCCTCCATAGTCAGGAAACAAAGGCATAGTCTTGCCAGGCTGCAGAGGCACAGCAGCCACTCACCATGGTATCAGCACAGCAAACTTCCTGGGGCAAATGCTGAGTTAGGATTCCCAAGAAGCTGTGGAACAGAAGGAACAAGTGGCACACAGGAACATCAAATTTAGTTCTTTAAAAATATCCTTGCAGACTTAGAAGCCAGAAGATAGTATCAGCTACACACAGCTGATTCGGCAGCATGCATGCTTTGGAGACATGATGCAGATTAGAAACATGACAGTGTCAAGAGATAGCAAAGGCCAGCTGCTGGCTAAGGGATGGGAGCCAAGTATGATGGCATGGCTGGCAGGTTGGACACTGTCGCCAGGTTGGTCCTGGAGTACCTGAGCAAGGTAGGCAGAGCACAACAAGCCCAGGGGTCACAGCCGGTGTCAGCATGGAGTCCAGATCATCCAGCAAGTCTGTGGTGATGAGGCAGGTCCTGGGTGAAGCCACAAAGTCAATCCAAACATCAGGGTCAGTTCCCATGAAGGTAACTAGCATCAGAGACATACTTTGATCTGCGTCTGCAGATTTCCTAGTGCAAGATACTTTCCACATTAGTTACATTAATTTTGGGAACCTAAAAAAACAGGGGAAAAGAAATCACCCCCAAAATTAATAGCTTGTCTTTTAAAAAAATTAAACATGGGATAAATAAACAATAAAGAATAAATAAAATATGCTGTTCATCCCCCACTCAGCCTTCTCCCCACTCCAGTCAGGGTGAGGGTCAGAAGAATGGCTGGCATGAACTGCATATAAAATGCTGAGACAATGGCCAGACCCTGCAAAGCTTGGAGGGACAAGTACAGGGATAAAAGTGATGGCATCTCAGAGAGAGAATACTTCTTCTGACTCCTGCTTACCCAAGCCTGGAGGTACCAGCTTTGCCAGGGCTGGGCTGAAGTGACTCATTTCCAGCATGAGGACTTTACTGAGCACCATAGCTCAGCACAGTACTAGGCCTTCTGTGCATCTGCCTGACCAACCTGATCCAAACCGATGCCACCCTTCCAGTCCCCAGACTGCCAGGACAGACATCATCCGCAGCAGCACTCTGCAATTACACGAGGAGGGAGTCCTCCCTCCCTCTGCAGCTCCCACCACTAAGCCAGTGCAAAAGCCCCTGGATCTGCTGGCTGAAAAGGTGAGAGGTGAAGCACAGAAGCTGCCCATTCGATTGTATACCTTCTCCAACAACCTGCCAAGTGGCAGAAGCACCAATTTCCAATGCCAGATTCTTTGGGCTTGCAGGTGATTTGATCTCTATTTCAAAAGGAAAATGACAGCTGTTTTGTTCCCTCACTCCAGCTGAATACTGTAGCTTTATGCTCAGCAGACATGCAGGAAGGAAAATAATTTTCCCTGACAGCAAGGCCAGAAGAACAGCAAAAAAAAAATCTCTCATACTAAGCAGCTTACTGGTTAAACCTGAGCACAGTCTCCAGAAGACTGAGGCCAGCACAGTGGGTAACTCACAAAATAGGGCAGTACTGGGCAGAAGCAGCTGCTTCTGCTGACACGAAGATGAGACTCACAGTGTTGGGATGACAGGTTTTGTAACAGCAATCACCAAGACAGTGAAAGTGATGCAAATGCAAGAAGTAAGGGGATAGGGCAAATACAATGTTCTAGTTTCTGTAATTACAGGTAAGCAAATTATAAAAATAATTTTGAATGTTTCAAGAGATCAAATATAAAATATTTAAATCCTTAAAATGTAGCTATTGACATTTTACTTGAAAAATCTAATGCAATCTTTGTGACCAGTAGCTTTTGGTTTATGTCTGCCAATTATTCACATTGATCTGCTAGTAAAAGGATATAGAATGCTTTTCATCATCAGAGAAGCTATAATTATTAGTCAACCTTGGGGTTGTTGGTTCAGTTCATTATTCTCAATTATGCTAATGGAAAAGCTGATGTGCAGAAATGAGCATGTGATTTTGCTGGGATTGCTGGAACCAACAAGTAGCAGGCACCTCCCCAGGTCTTTGCTCTTACCAGCTGCTCTTGCTGAGCTGGTCAGTGTCCTGGATCCATGGACAGGAGATAGGGGGTGCTGGTTTTCTCAAAAAGGTGAAATAAGGTCTAAACCAAGCCAGGCCCAAATATCTTCAGCAGCATGCCCACCCCATCTACCCGTTCTCTAAATTACACAGTGGAGTTTACCTAGGAAACAGCTGAAACAAAAATAGCTAAGTCAGGGAACATTTGTTTGCTTAAAACCTTTCCTGGTTGCAGCCCAAATTCTTGCAGCTGAGCCAGCTGTTCAGGCGCCTTTGTGGGAGCAGGATTTAAGGAGTGATCAGGTGGTCAGCAGCTCCAGGTTCCACTCCACTGTTGGTCACTAGCTGAGGTTTGGTATTTGGCTCATTTACCCCATCCCCTGAGCTGAGCCTCAGAACAAAGCACACAATGCCAGCTGTCTGTGGGTGACGTGCAAGAAGCCATCACGTTGGACTGTGAAGGCTGCTTACAGCTGGAGAGATTACATCATGAGCTTGAGTTAGTAACTACTGAATAATACCTGTGTCCTGTCACCACTGAGTAGGGGAGCAGATAATAACAAAATTAAAATCTATCAACAAGAAATACAGGTACGTAAGACATTTTATCGTGTGGCATTCCTATCAGCATGGTACCAGGCAATCACGTTAACAGGATTTAAAACAGGGCAGGTAAATTGGCAAAACTCCAAATAACACAAACACATAAGCTTAAGCAATAATGAAGAAAGCATGCTTTGGTGTGTAAAACGAGTCCCTGTGGGTCAGAAAGACACCCTCCTGGGTGTCAGTTTTCTGCAAGTGGCATGAACTGCAGTGAGAGGTCCAGTGCAAGACACACGCTGGGCAAGTGCCCTGGTGAGGGCAGGTGCAAACCTACCAGGGCAGCTCTGCTGCCAGGCTGGGCAGGCAGCACCACCACCCAGCTCCAGCCAAGGAGCTGCTCCTCCCTTCCAGCCATTCCAACAGCCACAATCTCTTCGTTACAAGTATATATATACATATATTTCATTTATTCCCACATTAGAACTTAATCTTCCCCTACAGATTCTTTCTTAGAGCTGCTCCTATTTGCATAATTAAAACGAGCATAGTAGAGTCTTTTGTGCAGCTTGCCTTTTTTTTTTTAAAAAGACAGGGGCACCACCTAACGGTGAGTTCGAACCCTTGGCTTTTTCCTTCTGCAGGTGGCTAGCCATTACACCAACACAGACACTAGGGATAGAAGGACAAAATCGAACTGTTCAATTGAGTTTGAACTGTCAATTACTAACCCTGAACATTGTCGAGATTGATCAGGGTACCTTATATTACACACAAATGCACTCCCCCACACTCTCAGCCCCTGCACATCACTAATATTAACAAAGAAATAAAGCAAAGAGGATTTTATGCCAACTGTATGTTAAATTACACTTAATTTCTTAGAAACTGATTTATTCTAGTGCAGCAGAAAAAAAACAAAAGCCCTGACAAGGGCTTGTAGTGACAAGGTAGTACAGGGTTTGTAGTGACAACCCAGCCTCTCCCTGCTGAGCAATATTTCAACTAGAGATCTGCAAAGGGGACAAGTGCTGGTCCTCTGGTACATCAGATTAAAAATTTTAAGTTACTTCAAAGTGAGTGTTTATCTTGATGTTTTTACTCATGGCCTCCTAAATTTAGCCCAAGGATTTTGATGTCTGATGTTATAGTGAAAACAAAGAAAAAAGAAAACAAATTAAAGGAAAAAATTCTCAATTGGTTAAATCAGTGTAGCATTCCCCTGTGTGAAACTGAACCTCCTGCTTTCCAAGGCCACTAGGAAATTAAAAACACGTGGCTACCAGTCCTGAAGCTCCTAAAGGTGCAGAGATTGCATGGGAATGCTTCTGGGAACTCTAGCATATTTGGGATTGTTGATTACAATTCACAGTAAGACTAAAGTAACTTCTAGATGAACATTCCTCACTGATAAATTCAGTAAAGGAAACCCCTCAGCAGCTCACCAGTTTCATCTCTGTTCATGTAAAATGTTCAGGGATGAGCAGATAGCTACAGTATTTGTAGTACAGGGAAAGGAACAGCCAGGAGAATCATTCCTAGGGCAGCCTTGCTCCAGAGGACACTCTGGCTAGACTGTGGAAAAGTGGCAGAGGAAGGGCAAATTCAGAAGGTTTATATCCTACACTTTTAATATATGGATCAGAAAAGGACCAAAGGAAACTGCATGTCCAGGGCAGTAGCCCTACTAAGCAAATGTTATAAAATTCACACATTCTGGGCAACATCCACCCACTCACAGGGCTCAGGCAGGCAGTGTTCTGCTGAACACAGAGCAGGGGTGTTATCTGTCCATGCTATCATCTTGTGATTGCAAAATCCACTGTAAGCTCCACAGTAGAAGAATGAGAAATTGAGGACAGGAGCAAAATATTTAGAAGAATTCTTAGAAGTTGACCAAAAGAAACAGTAAAGTTGTCACTAGTTAGCCAAAGAAAAGCAAACTCAAATATTCTATAGTGAATGCAGCTGCATTTCAAACTATGGATGAAACATATGTGCCTACCAGTGTCTATGATAGTTACATTTAGATTAGGTGCAAATTCAGTGTGGAACAATGAGGGAACATAGATGTTTCAAATTCAGACTGTGTAACAGCAACAGATGTCATTAAAGAGGGGGAAATATTAGCCCTCAGCCCAGGTTTTGGTGGTCCATAACAGAGCCCCTGTATTTTAAGTCACTGGGTATCAAAGGACAGAGTATG
The DNA here is from genome assembly GCA_020745705.1 of Hemiprocne comata. NCBI lineage: Eukaryota > Metazoa > Chordata > Aves > Apodiformes > Apodidae > Hemiprocne > Hemiprocne comata. The sequence goes on from CM036604.1 coordinate 11,996,023, forward strand.
ACGATTAATTATGACAAACTGACATTCTTGCATATTAACTGCACGAATCTCAGAGTTAAAGAAAGAACATTCACTTTACAAAATGCTTAAGGACAAAACTCCAACCCAAGATGATTAATGGTCTTTAGACGGAGCCACAAATTTAGAAAAAAAGTCATTGTTGACTATAAGCAATACTGTGAGGTCTCTAGCTCTTGTTCCTGCAATCAGAACTGGTCTGGCACTGCAGGAATTTGCATTTCATCGTTTTCCTCAATACACAGGCTACAACAGAATAAACTGATTTAAAAGCTTGCTTTTAGCAAGGTGCAGTCTCATAAGTGTCAAAGCCCATTTACACCCACACAGAACTACATGTGGTTGAGTAGCTGTTACAGGTCGGGCAGGATCAGGCAGGCTCCTCTTGCAAAATGCTGTAGGCATGCATAGTGAGAGCCTGCTCTTGCCCCAGGGAACTTTAAATTGCAAGTAAACACCCAGGCTCCCAAAAGCATCTTAATTGCTTTAGTATGAAAATGAAGCTTTCTGACACCTCATCCTTTTTCAAGGTAAACCTATCGATTAGGGTGGCTCTCAAAGGAGATGTGACAGGTCCTGTGTTTCTCTGTACCTCACATGTTAAGCCACTGGCACCTTCACTGTATCATCAAGTGAGCAGCTAAGAGAAGCTCAGGAGCTGTTCCAGGCTAAGACCTTCCTCTGCCGTGCCGCCCTGGGGACAGGCACCTGGTTCATATGTCACAAACCAGGAGACCGCTTTGTCCCTCAGGGCTGGGCTAGCACAGCAACTCGAGAAGCTCTTGCAGTAGCCGCCTGTCATTATCTGACCTGTGACTAGTAAACACACTGTCCCAAACACTTCCAGCCCTTTTGCTGTTGTGCTTAGGCTTACCTGCAACATCCCGAGCATCAAAGATCAAGAGCTCCCCAGTCCTCATCATTGCTCACAGTGTTAGCAATTCCCCCTGCAGAAAGTGCACTGCAAAGAAAGAGAGAAGAGGATTCTTTGTGAAATCCAAATACCTGTAGAACATGTGTTCAGAGGACTTGCAAAACTATAACTAAGTATAATGCAGATCAAGATATTTAGCAGCAGTCTTTTTCAAACACAGAGAAAATGAGGAGTAAGGAGGCACTCTAGCCTGATTTCAGCCTCAATAAAGGAGAGGTGTGGGCAGCTTGCTCTCTTTTTGGAAGAGAATTTGGGGACCTTGACTTGATATGACCTTCGCTTTAATGCTTTTTTATAGCTTTATATTGCAAAACCAGTTTGGATTTAATGAATTGTTTTTACTACCAACAGGGTGTAAAATCTGCATGTGACCTGCCTGCACTGCAGCAGCAGTCAGTGCTCTTCACTGCTGCAATAGTCAGCTCAAGCTAGGTCACAGCAGGTCAGCAAATAATCTCCAAAGTATTGAATAATTTAAAGGGTAATTCAGTGGTCAATGCATGTCAGATCTTTATAATTCCATAAATAATCTCTCCAAATGATCTGTAAACTGCATTAAACAATTAATTTTACACAGTTTTCTCACTGGCTGGCTGTCCTACAAAAGTATGGATTTGAGGCAGGTAATTGTACATGCTCCAATTGTTCTGATGATCTATGTGACAAGGAGGACTACTGTCATTTGCATTCAAAACAAGGTGTAAGTGTCCTACCACAAGATAAGTCAGAAGGACACCATCTCACGAACACAGGCTCACAGAGTTTGGGGTTGCTGTGTTCTTAGGGTTCATTTGGAACACTGTGTACTTGATGAGCTGCCATGAATTCTGTAGACTGTACAATGGGTTCTGTTAACCACTAATTTAATTCTGAGCTGAATCTGAATTTTAAAAGTATTTTCATCTAAATATACTGACATTATTTTCATTTCCTAAGAAGTTTTTGCTGAGCATGCCTTATTTTACATAAAAGTTTCTTTTAGCTGATCTTCTTTATATTGCTTCTTTAAGCATCTGAAGTGATAATGTTCTTTTTCTGTACTTTCTGCCATAAGTCAGTCTCCAACAAGTTACTGTGCTAAGTCAGGGATATCAGGATACAGACACGGAACAGGCAAATCCTACTGAAGTAAAGGTGTCATCCTCAGTGTCTCCTGTGGTCCTGGTCTAAGCACATGTTATTTCAGTCTAACAGTCAACTGCTCTGCTAGCCAGGTACATCGGATCAAGGCAGATACAACATTTCTAGAGCAGAGCTTCCTTACTCCAGAAATGCCTACTGTCTCACTAGGCACCATAAAGTCCCTTTCGGAGTGATAAAGGTCCTTCCTTCTGAGCCTCTTCAATAGACTCCACAAAGTGTGTCAGACAGTTCTGGGCTCTTTTTTGTGGTGCTGATATTGTTCCCATTGCTATTACAGAACAATGAAATCTAATAGAAACTAATATATCCATTTATTTAACCTAGAAAACTGATGGGCAGATTATCCAAGGTTACTGTACCTGCTTCAGAGATTAAACATCATTTGGAAGTAAAAGGGCAACTATTTATCAGCTGCAATGTATTTGATTCAGAGCCTTGAGCAGAATTATATTTCTCATGGGTATTTGTGCTAATTTCAAAGGCTAGACTGACAGTGTCTGAAAACAATAGAGAGATGGATTTAAACAGAATGTTTTTCTTTCCAGAATCCAAAGTGGCCTTATTTTTCAGTTGCTGGACTGAAAAATACTTCCACGTCCTTGGAGGATCAAGGGCTATCAAAACAGACAAAAGGAAGATCTGTGGTTTAGTGGCATCACAGTTCACATGGTTCATATTTCTACTAAGCTCACTGTGCTGTTTCACAGGCCATGTGGCTTGGGATTGCTTTCAGACACAAAACTATGCACGGAAGTACAGATTTAGATACAACCTAAGATACATCCACAGATATTTGGTGCTTCTGAACAATCTGTATTGAATCAAACCTGCTTATATTAAAGTATTAAGTACATGTTGTCTTTAGAAATTTTCAAAGGCATCTTTGGGAAGTTGTTCTGTGGAAATTTTAAGTAATAGCTTTAGACCAAAAGGACAGTGTGCCATCTGAAAAAACAGTCTGCATAGTATCTTCTAAGGTGAAGGACTATTTTACTTGTAACTACCATAACACTGGATCTTATTATGCTAGCACATGATTTAAACATTCAGTTTCTTCTTCATTAAAACAACCATTTTTGCATTCATTCAGAGCTCCCAACACAGTGTTGAGGAAAAAACACTCTGAAAGATCTGAGATGACTTTGGGAATACAGGAAAGAGTATCTCTCAAGTCTTGAAAGAGGACTGCAGTTTTTACCTGACAAATTATATAGGGCAAGTTGCAAGTCTCAGTTGCCATGTCATATAAATGTGGGTTAACCTTGGCAGGCAGCTCAGCCCCACTCAGCCACTTCCCCATTTCCCCACAGTGGGATGGGGAAGAGAAGGGAATTGAGAGGGTAAAAGTATGAAAACTCATGGGTTGGGATAAAGACAGTTTAATAGGTAAAGCAACAGCTGCACACACAAGCAAAGCAAAATCAGGGATTCATTCACTACTTCCCCCTCAGCACACACATGTTCACAGCTGTTTTCAGGAAAGCTGGGCTCCATCATGCCTTGGAAAATGTTCCTTGGAAAGACAAATACCATAATTCCAATTGTGTCTCACTTCTTCCTTCTTCCCCCAGCTTTTACAGCTGGGCAGGATGTCATTTGGTATGGGGTATCCCTTGGTCAGTGGGGGTCAGCTGTCCTGGTTGTGTCCCCTCTCAACCCCCTGTGCACCCTCAGCCCACTTGCTGCTGGGTCAGTTTCAGGCCAGGCCTTGAGGCTGTGTAACCTCTGCTCAGCACAGGCAGAAACACCAGTGAGTTACCAAGGCTGCTTTGGCCACAAGTCCAAAACAGCACCATACTAGCTACTATGAAGAAAAGTAACTACACCAGCAAAACCAGTACAATAAAGTAGTTGTAAAACTTGTTGGACAATCATATGCAGCTATAGAGGATGCTAGGAGAAAATAGGGATCTCTACAAGAAAATAGTAAGCACTTTGAAACTAAGCACCTTCTCCTTGAAGAACCTGCAATGAACAAGGAGATCCAGCTCTTAACCTTGCAAAGCGTATCTGAGATGGAAGCATTACGAAAGCTTTGACTAGATTTGAGTCAGTCATTCTTCTAAGCAATAATAATCAGCACTGTGGGCACTGCTGGGAAATTAATGACTAGCTAAAAGAGTTGGCTTGGGACATGAACTGTAGGAGGTTATTAACTCTGTACGTGCCTGGGCCAGTGTCATGACAGCTATGACCCTTTAGGAGGAAGGCTTGCACAAATCCATTCTTGTCACTTGACAGCAAAGGCAAAGCCAATGGATATGTGCATTGCTGACAAGGGCATCCTTCCCAGTTCACTCCTTTAGGTCATGCCAGTTCCAAAAGCTATTTTGCACAATCTTTGACCTGATCCACTGCCAAAATCCTGGTTAGAGAGAGCTTGTGTCATTCTTCGTTACAATACTCATCACCTAGAGAGAAGTACCACTACAGCAGTGGGCCAGAGCGTATTGCAGCTCCAGCACTTTCATACATCTTTTGTCTAGACTGAGCTCCTTGGAGCCCACATCCTCAGCAAAAGTGGAAGAGACAGGATTCAGGCACTGGAGTTACTCAAGTTCTATCTCCACAGCTAAAAAAACTTCTTTGGTGCTTTTCAGCCTTTTGCAAAGTACAGAATTCCCAACTCCGGCTCACAAACAGTTCAAAAGGCAGAGAACTGTATCTGAACTGATTTTGTTTTACACAGGAACTACTAAAAGCAAGTGACAAGTCAAAGCCAAGGGGCAGATCTATGCTGATCCCAGTTCTGGGTGCTGGAGTGGAAGGTTTCTTCTTCCAAAAAAGCTCTGATCACAGTTGCAGAATTTAAGATACTTTGTAGGCTGCAGGACCACACGCACACTGTTCACACTTGAGGTCTATCAGCATCTCCCTAGATCTGCCCTCTCTTCTCGCAGTGGACTGCTCACTGTCACAAGGGAGTGACACGTACAGCCACACACCTGCAACCTGCACGAGGTAAAGACAAAATAACAGGGAATGGAACTTTTCAGTTTAACACCAGGAACAACACTCTTCAAGAAACAGGCTTGTGTGGGGTTTTTTCAGAGTACCTGCAGAGTCCCTGATCCTTGTTCCCTGACTGCAGTGTCAGCCATCTCAGGAGAATCTCCTGCAATGCATTCTTACCAGCGCTTCTGAAATGATGTGTCTGGAGAACTGCAAACTGGTTCAGATCACTCTAAAGCCCCTTTAGTGGTTAGTGCTGTGGGACATTAGTTCTGGATGACTAATTATTTGGTTTAAAAACAGGTCTTTTGTTTCTTGGGCTATAAAGACAACATGACCACTTTCTGTACTTTTGACCCCAGGGAAAGAAAAGCCACAGATAATAGAATTAAACCCTCATTTCACTTGAGATAATATTTGTGTAAGCTCCCTTAGTATAATGTCATGTACACTGCCAAGTCTGCAGGTTATCACTTCCACAGTTTGAGTGTTTGGAGACAGGGCTTGAAGTAGGGGGTATTTGGGGAAAGCTCTGAGAATTACAAGAGCTGTAACCGTAGAACTTTTTTCCTACTCAGCCCAACATTTCCTCCAAGACTTGAGCTCAGACAAAATAACGGTTAGGATATTTTTTATTGGCCCAACACAGAAACATTATATAAGGTTTCAAGGCCACACAGACGATTTTCCCCCTTTAGTAGGGCTCTCTGTAGACTTTGCAGGGAGAAGAATCAATACATTCAACTGTGATTCCAATTGTGCTCTTCTTTCAAAAGATTATTTTAAAATTCTAAGCACCATGAAGCAGGAGTCCAAGTCCTCCCCATCAGCACTCAGAACTTTCTTTATAACCCTGAAATCACACCAACAATAATAAAGCTTCTGGGCCAAGTGTTAGTTTGAGACATCTCATTCCATTCCAGGGAAGAAATGAGCTTTCCCCTTCTTTTTCTGCTGCAGTCCTGTTGTGTTTGGATGCCCATATGGTTTCAGGTAATCAAGATCAGACTCCATAACTTGGAAGCCAATCCTTCCATTACCTTCTTCCTTCCCCATCATGTTATCTTTCTTAAAACAGCATTGCTGTGTAAATTGCAGTACATTTCTGCAAAAAACACTAGTAAAGAGAAAATTTCAAACTCTCTGACATATGTAGCACTCTGAGCAAGTTGGGTGATCTGGTAATACAGAGCTTTTCAGAATGGTTTGACTTCTCTATATGGAAATGGGAGTTAAGAAAATTAGCTGCAAAAAGTACAAGTCTGTTCTTTAAATATTCAATATGTAATTGGTACTTCTTAACTGCAAACACAGCTCCAGTCTCTCCTGGGAAGGAATTGGAATTACAGGTTCCCTATTATTCCCATCCTCTACCAAACCTGAATACACTTTTTTAGGGTGCCCATGTTCATTCAGTAAATATACCACAGCAAAATGTCTTCCTTAATTCACAGCTCCCCACTGGTTTTGCTTCTTTGTTTTATCTCCATGTATGAAGTCTAGAGGAAAACCACTGGACTGCTGTGTCTTCATGTACAAAGCTGGCCTGTATGGGTACGCCAGAGAAGGCTGCTGGAACCAGCAGGAGGAAATCAAGAGACAAAGAAAACACTAGCTCTGCTTTGTGCCATGTGCTTTGGTGTCCTGCTACAGAACAGTCAGTCAACAGGAGAAATCAAGAGTTCACAAGTGATGCCACAGCTGAGACGTGACAGTGTGCAGGCAGGGCTTGGCTGAGGCATATGGATACATGGCTCCTCTCAGTCAGCATCCCCCTCACAGGTCCATGAGCAGCACCAGAATGTTTGTTTGAAGTACTTGTCCAAAAACACTGAGAAAGCTCACCTATAAATAAGCTCTGGGAATGAAATGGACAAGGTGTGATGAAGAAAATTTCAAGAAAGCATTTAAAGAGGCCTATATTGTTATGACTAAGCAGCATAATTCTGGGATTGGAACAACATGAAAAATACTGGAAGCAGAAAGATCCTGAAGGAAAGCTGCTCAAGTCCTCTTGGAGATTACTGTGCTTCTGGGCCGTGGCCAGTGCAGCATTTCCTGCCACTGTGACCACACAGAGGAGACTGGCTTTGCTGCTCCTAGCCAAGTCACAATGAGAAGCACAACCCAGAAGTGACCAGGAACTAACTCATTTCCACGGGAGATATTGACTTGTCAGGCAAGAGGGGCAGAGCCCCAGCTCTGGGGCAGTGGCAGCTGCAGCCTTTTCACTGGTCCAGAATGCTGGTGTTTCTGTCCATCATGTGGACCATGCACGCTCAAATATTTGTGTGTGTGTATATAGGTGAGCACACATACACAAAGCTTTGTCTAGTGTTATCTCAGGAATTTGGATAGATGTTAACTAGAATTATAGGCTGTGCATCTCTTCTATTTTTGGTAGACTTGCTTAACGGTTGGACTTCATGATCTTAAAGATCTTTTCCAACAAAAATGACTCTATGATTCTAATTCTATTACTCCAATTTAAACCTGCTACAAAGCCCAGCACTGCACCCCAAAAATAATCACTAGAGAGGAGAGTCTGTAATCTGGAAGAACAGATGTACAATAGACCATTTCTAAGAACATAATAAGGCTTCTATGGTTAGTGCATACTATGCTGTAACAGACAATGCAATAATCTCTTACTAAAAATGAAAAGACTAAGGATTGTCTTAAAAGAAATCTTGAAAAAACTATAAAACTTTTCACAGCAGTTTAAACAGATTTTAAAAATCATACTGTTAGTAAAGCCTTTAAAATTCCATGAGAGGAGGGTTTTCCAGTCAAAATCCCAAAGAGCAATTGCAGATAATTTCTAGTTGTCTTACTATTCAAGCAGAGTCCTTCCCAAGGATTTCCACCACTCATCCTGTTACCACCCTTCCAACAGAAAAAGAAATTGAAGATATGTCTTCACATTGTGGTTTTTTTTTCCTATTCCAGATACTTAGTATTGAGCAATATGCAGGATCAAAAAAAAAAATATCTTCCAAGTTGTCTTTTTCAGCCTTAAAAATGCTACAGAGGATACAAACACTATTTCTTCTCTTTTGCAGGTCACTTGTAATAGACAAGCTGCTTGTGATGCATTCCATGCTGGGACCAGCTATAAGCCATGCATCTGCTGAATTTAGGAATAAAGAGCTAGTCCATAAAATGTGGAATCAGAGGAGTGGCCTCAGGGGCATAATGGTGCATTATTTCTGTGAGATCAGAGTGTTTCACTAAAAGATATATATTGTTACAGGAAAAGGACTTCCATGCTGTTTGATTCTGTCATTATTTATTGTTTGTATGGCTAGCTCTGCTGTGCTAGATCACACAGCAGAGGTAACCTGAGAAACGCTCTGCATCTCGCTCCAAACTCATGTTATTTGCCCTGGCAAAGAAAACTTTTGCTATTAGAGTAAGTTGTGTGCAAGAACATTTAAGCTGTTGTTCATCCAAGATCCTTGATCCTCCCAACAAGTTATGAGAAACATTCAGTTTAGGAATAACCTTGCTCTCAATAATATTTCCTCTGTGACCCTCTCTTTTCCTTCTCACTAGAGATACACTCATGTAAGCAAGGCCTCTGCAAGTAGCACTGTTGTTAACTAGCCCAGAAAATCTCTTTTAAAAAGAAAAGGATTTTAAAGTTTTTCTCACTGTAATTATTATGACAATAGTCTGTAATTAATTACTTACATTGTTACTTTCCTAGCTGAACAATCTTTTGAAGCTGGAGGGGGGGGGTTTCCACACAGCATGAACTAGAAAGACTAAAGTGATTTTTTTATTTTATCTCATTAAGTACAGCTACCAATGAAGATCACTGTCTCTTCAGTGTCAGAAGTGCCATAAGCACTTGCTTTGCATGGCTAAATGACCGTGTTCACAGGAGATGGCAGCTACACGAGAAAAAGATGGGAAATACCTGAACAAGCCCCATCTTAAGTCTCTTATCCATACTATGTTTAGTTGTAAAACAACAAGGAAATAATCTCTGTTGATAAAAGAGCCTGCCCTGCAGCGTGACTGCTGCTGTGGAGCTCAGCAGAAGGAGGATGTGCCCTCGAGGCTGCGTCCCCAAGGTCCTGCCGAGCGAGAGGCAAAGCTGCTGGGCAGGTAGGGCACCACCAGGACTGCACTGGTGTGCAAAAGTTCAAGACACACTTTTCAGAAGCCTTCCATGCCTCAGTGAATCTCTCTGTTCTTCTTTCACATACCCACACGTGGAACTAAGATACCAGGACAAAGTATCCAGCCTCAGCTACAGTGCCAAACACACAGAAAAGAAAACCTCCCCAATTCCACTCCAGATTCCACATTTAACACCTGCCATCGTGTGCATACTTGTGGCATTCTGCTTCCCTGCACAGAGCAGCAGGTGGTACCGCAGCAGCTGACAGACCCGAACCTGCTCTGCCCACGCGGAGCACAGCGGCGCTCAGAGCTCCTCCTGCCCAGCCACAGTCACTAGCAAATGCTAAGGGGAAATTGTCGTGGATTGGGCCTAACACGACAACACAGAACCAGCCCCGTGGCCGGTCACTCAACTCCCTCCCCCCCCGTAAAACACTCGTGGATAAGGAGGACAAAGCCCAACTAGAAGCTCGTGGATCGAGTCAAAGGACAAGGGGGGTTATTCACCAATTAAGGTCACGGACAAAACAGACTCAACTCGGGGAAAGAGAATACTTCAATGTAACACTAACCCAATGCACACAGGACACAGACAACACAAAGAGCAGAGCTCACATACGTTACCCCACCCCTCCCTTTTTCCCTGGCCCAAATTACCTTTAGAGTGAGTCCACAGTTTGTTGTTTCCTGCCGCTCCTTCCTCCTCAGGAAGGATTCCTTACTGTCCTCCCCTGCTTCCCCACGGAGTCCCTCACATAGGTCACAGTCCTCCACGAGGTCCGGAGCAGCTGCTCCAGCGGGGCCCTCCCATAGAGTCACGGGCTGCTTCGGGAACCGTCACCTCTCCTGCCCCGGGGTCTTCTACAGCTGCATAATCCCGGTCCACTAGCAGCAAATCCAAGTTCACCGCTCCTGGCGCCCTCAGGAAATGTCCACCACGTTTCTCCATGCACGCAGGGGGACAGCAGCCATCTCGCCATAGGCTGCAGGGAAACTTCTGCTTGGGCACCTTCCTCACGAACCACCAGCACCGCTCTGCCTCTCCAGCTCAGCTGCTCCTGACTGCTTGCCCTACTCAGGTGTTTTATTAGTCCTTTCGTATGTTAATCACAGAGGCGCACCCACTGTCTCTCTAATGGCTCCTTGGCTCCCTGGTTCTGGAGCTGGGGGAGCTTCTCAGCTTCTTATCAGAGCCACCCGTGGGGCCCCTCCCCAACTACCAAAAAACCCACCAAACCAGCACAGAAATATATGGACCAGCCTTCCCCAAGATAAATTCCCATAAACCATCAGTTATAGATTTCCACGTTTTCTCAGAAACAAAAAAAAACCTCAGTTGACAAACGTTTTTTATAACACAGGTGATCAGTATTAGTAACAACTTGGTCTTTGTCTTCCTATTGACTGAATCTCATCTCAGCTGATGCAGATCATTCCCATGACTGTTACCAGGCTCACAGGCCTGTAAATTATTTGGCTAATCCCACGCATTTGTAACTTTCCATCTTAGTACAGAGTTTACTAGCTTCAGGTACTTCCCTACAGACTATTGTGGCTGTTCATTTGGAGCTGGCTGCAGTCTCCTTGCTTAGCTTCCCAGTGAGTTCAGACAGGCATTGTGCCTTTCTACCTCTTCATTAAACAGTTTGATGGAGGCAGACAGGAAGAAGAGAGAGGAAGGATGAGTAGGATACTGAGTGACCTTGCTGTACAGACAACCTGGTTTAACTGTGCTCCCAGACACAGTTCCAGATCTTACACTTTTTAATATCAACAAAGGGCAAAAATCCATTCCATTCTGCTCAGGCCTTCATTACTGGAGGCCTTAATTACTGGAAGTCCCCAGGCCCTGAGAGGTTCTACTAACCAGCTGACTGTTATAAGCCTTAATTATTTACAAGATACACCTGAAAACTGTGACACTTAGAAAGCAAGAGCCAGTGACCACGTCCCTTTGAAAGCAAGAGCCAGTGACCACATCCCTTCTTTAGATTGTTAAATGTGGGTAGACTTCCTAAACTTCTGTAAGATTCTTCTCCATGGTACAAGCTCATAGGCATATCACTTCTTAGGTTTGTCAGATAAAAACATATGGATTAGAGGCAGTTTGAATTAGTTATCAGATAAACCATCTTATGGGATTTATGTCCAGGAATAGAAATATGCCTCTTTAGACTCAGGTGTCATTATACATTCCTGCAGCCTGATTTGCAGGTCAGTGCTAAGTGCTGTTTGGGTTTCATATGCTCTTTGAACTGGTGTGATGCCTGCCCTCTCCCAGGCTGCCTCTGCATAGCCAGGCTGGGAATATGTTTCTGCTTAATAACTTCACACGTAAAGCAGCCTTCTCCAAAAAGGCAAAGCAGCACTGAGTGACAAGCAGGGATGGATTTCGCATGTTGGGGGGTGTCACTTTTACTAGGTAAATCAATACCATATTTCCCTTCTTATCTTGAAAGCTATGGGAGGACAAATTACATTAGCATGGATCTCTGCTTTGGCTCCTGCCATACTTCTGCAGAACAGCAGGCTGCAGTTATACAAACTTTTCCTCTGCTGTGTTGTCAGTCAGCTCTGGGGAAGGCTGTGGCAGGATTGAACATGTTCAGCTAACACACGTTTGGGCTGTTCTTTGTGGATAAAACACAGAGGCAGTGGCTGCATGCACACTAGGGAGCCAGCTGTGGATCTTCCTAGTGGTAAGCAGTCCCTTTTGGTTTCAGCTGGCCCATGACAGGTAAGACCTGAAGCTGACATGACCAGAAGCACCATGAACACTAACTGCTATTTTTTGGCTCCTCAGAAAGTACACTTGTAGGGCAAGGGGGGATTGCTGAATTAATATTTATCTCACTGCCTAGCGATGATTCTGGGAGTTATAAACTATGCCAGAAAATATACAGAAAAGGATTACTAGATAATAGCTAAATCTAATATGCTGGTTTATTTTGTCTCTTTTCAGCACTGACTGAATCCTCTCAATTTAAATGGTTCTATCAGGGGAAACTCTGCCACTTCCGTGTGATATTCCAAGTCCTTAGAAGATAGAAGTGTCAACACAGTTTGTTTCCAGACTCTCACAAATATTAGGTTTGATTAAATTATGCCTCTTAAAGCCTGGCAAAGCTAGGATTGTCACTGAAAACAAAAAAGTGCCTTACTGAGATGGTGGTCCTGGAGGCTCTGAGCCTGCAAAGGCTGGCAGCAGTGGAAGCAGGACACCCACTATCATTACTGCATGACCTGCAGCTGCTGCCCAGCATGCAAGTGAGGCGGTGCAAACCTTCCACCTTCAGTGGGTACAGCAGGTGCCGCCAGAAAAAGCAGCAAAGGGATCTGCAGACTATGTAAAATGCCCAGCAGAGTGCATACTAGGTGGTTTTGTGCTCTGGATCTAGTTTGTAAAGATGATACTTTCTATATAGAAAGGCTTGTCACTACCACACAAGGTATAATTTATTTCTTCTGAGCAGTTCTTGGTATCTACAAATGGAGTTTCTAGATAAGATCCCAAAATGAGCTCCACCTCTGTAATCTCTGATCAAGTCAGGGCATCCAGAAGATTAACTTAGGAGTTTTCTCTACAGGGTTGCTCCTGAAGAGACCCAAAACACACCCTGTAACTCTGGTTTGCTTTTTGTTTCAGTCCCCTGTTTTTATTGTGGAGCAGCCTGTGAGGAACACATAAAGAGGCAAGTGACTTAGCACCACAGTACAAGTTCAGTCTGCTGTGCTGGAGTGCCAGTCCTGTCTCTCATGGCAGGTGACTTCCCATTGAAAAGATTGGTTGGTCAAGGGCTTCTCAGTGGTGCCAGGTATGAAACCAAGCAAGGGCCCATTTGAGTTGGAGTAGCCATGCTAGACAGTAGCATCCATCTCAGACAGAGATGCCACACATGCACCAATAAAACACCAGTGATAGTGGCACTGAGGACAGCTGGCATACAGCCACCCGTGGCTGTGCTCTGCATCCCAGTCTGCAGAAACATTGGCCATGTGGAAAGCACACAGTGCTAACTTCCAAAGCACGTGGGCTAACTTCCAAACCATGCCTGGGAATTGACTGGAGAACACTAGTTGGCCTAAGTCAGAACTGGGCCAAGGACCACCCTAGTGGTTCAATGGTACATATGAATGAATTCTTGCACCCTGAGGTGTTTAAATACCAACGTAAATTTAGCCTGTATTGGCAATTTCCATCCCCTGTAATTTTTTTTCCCCTGGGAAAGGGGAACTTAGCAGGATCCCCCCAAGAGGCAGCTGTGGGTATGTCCCTGCCCTGTGTCCAGTTGTGCCCCAGCTCTCAGCAAGGACACAACCGAAGTTGTTGTGTCTAGTAACATCTTCAATTAAGAGCCTTTCTTTGCGTTCTGTGAGTATAAAGGATGAGTGTGATTTTTGGAGGCTGTGGGAGTGCCATGGGACAGAACTGTTTCAGACTGAAAATTATTATTGGAGACTGTGTGTAGGGTTAGAGGTTAAACATGAATTTGGATTTTATAAAACAGCTTCTCTTGCACTGCCTTGTCAAATATTGACCTCAAGGTCCTGTATTTCCCATATTAGATTGATGATCTCACATATTCTGCTAAAATAAGATTTTAAAAGCTGGTTTATATGTCTGTGACATCACCAGGAAAAATATGGAAAATTCTTACCCCAGGTTCTGCCTTAAATAGTAAACAGAATATGGTATTTAAATCTTTCTTTTAGAATGCATTTACCTTACATGCCTGCTGGATATACAACATCTAAGATTTTATACTGCATCAGGATTCTTTGTGTGGTTTTTGGTAAAAGTTTGTGAGCCACATTTGAAAGTATTGGGGTTTTTTCCCCAAAGAAGTATGGATGCCTGAAAATACTGCTAGAGATTTCATTGAGGCAATTCATTAATATTCTAAGAAGAAAACAGGTTAATCCATGCCTTCTTTAATACAAATGACATACAAGAGGATATAAGACATAAAATCTGCATATATATGCTTGATATTAAGTTGGACACTCAGCAAGCTAGTCAGAATATGTAATTGCAGCAGGGTGAAATGTGGAAAAGTGGTCTGTACAGTCACAGCCTCATCACCCATGGGGACATATTGTATCTGCCAGACCTAATCCACTACAACAATCAGTGCTGAAAAGGCCAAGTCCCTTCTGGGCTTTAAACAAAGAAATTAGATGCAGAAAGAGAACTACATCCATTCTGCAAGGATGAGTACCAGGTCATGGGTCTTTATATTTTTTTGTGAAGAAAACCTTTCCCAGATTGTTATTCTCATGAACAACTGAAACAGACGTCCTTCTGACAATATAATTTGAAACTCCAGAAACATAGTTCAGGATCATTCCCCTGTTCACATACAATCTTTATTTACTTTGGGTTTGTTTTTTTGCAAGGGTTGGTTTTGGTTTGTTGTTTGTTTTTTTTTTCTGTCGAGTTTTTTCTTAGCTCGAATTTTACAGCACTACAAGAAAAAAAACAAACCTCAGTATTGATCCTTTAAGGTTAAGAACTTGGTGCACTTAAATTATTCTAACCCAGAGAGTTTGAAATTTATAGTCCCTCTTGAACCTCCCTGCCTCACCAGCTTCCTTGGGAGGACCCTGCTGCAGGCTGCACGCCAACTGCAGTAAAATTTAAAGAGGTGAGAGAGAAACTTCCCAGAAAATATAAACATTTCATGGAAATGAAATAAGTCTTCCCTTATAGGAACTCACCTCAACAAGCTTTAGATAAATGGAAAGGTATTCAGAATTGTAAGTGGATATAAAGTGTGGTGTTTTAGATACATTTGTTTATGAGCAATGCAGAAATGTGCATTGTCTTCAGAGTGTGCAGTCACAGCGAGGGGCTGCGGGTGTCCCCGGGCCCTGCCACCCCCGGCACAGGGCACAACCACTCCCGGCACAGGGCACAGCCAGCCCGGGCACAGGGCACAGCCAGCCCGGGCACAGGGCAAAACCTGCCCCGGCACAGGGCACAGCCAGCCCGGGCACAGGGCACAACCCGCCCCCGGCACAGGGCACAGGCACCCCCGGCACAGGCTGCAGATGGGCCGCCCTGACTGTGCCTCCCTCCGGGACGGGCAGCAGCCACACACCTTCACCCCCGAACAAATCCCCGGTGCTGCAGCAACACCTGAACTCCTGACAGCAACGCACCCCGCAAGGGATCTGAAATATCCTGAGTCCCGAGATGAGAAACTCAGAATAACAACAGCGGGTCTCTGGCTGACACAACACAGAACTCTCGTGGCTGCACAGTAACAACTATGGAGAGAAATAAAGTGTGAGCATTATAAAGGCTGTAAATTCCTCAGCCCCGCTCACTGGGCACCAGCTCCAGAGGCCTGCTCCTCTCACAGCTCTCCGTGACCCATGTTCCCTCAGAAATCTCACCCCAGAGTCTGGGGAGCTGCTGGAAAAGGACACGCTGGAAGCAAGAACAGGAATTCCAGAAGGGAACTTTCTGCCTGGGAAGATGCTGGATAATTCAAGTCCAGTGGTGGCTCTGAAATGCAAGGAGTTTGGTGCACATCCTGTGCTGCTCCCTTTCTGAAGATCTCCGTCAGGACCTCAGAAGAAACCTGCCCAACAGATCTAGACATGGCTTTTCTGGCCATCCCTCTTGCATGGCCAATCCTTCATTTAACAGAGATTTGTGCAAAGATCATGGGTAGACATAAGGTAGGTGTGTGCAGGCCCAGCCTCGTGGGCTCACTACCCAGCGGCAGGGTGTGTGCTCACACCACACTCAACCCCATCCAGCAGCTTTTCCTTGTAAAAGGTTAACTGACCCCTAAGCATACCCTCAAGAAACTAGATGTTCCCTTCTATACATGCACAGGAATCACACAAAAAACCATGCCTTTATCAGACTTGCCACATTTAGTAGGAACTATAGGAAGGGAAAGCTGATGCACAGGATAAATCATGCAGCTTTACCAACTGTTCCCAAAACATCTAGCAAACTCTCTGCAGTTTAAACCTTCTAAGGTTTCCTGTGTCAATCAATGAATTTTAACTCTACGCCTCCACTGCAGACATTGCTGATGTGGATGTATTTCTGTGAAAACAAACATCTGTAAACACTGAGAAGTGAAGTGATGCTGCTCTCCAGAATGCCATTGAGTGTCACGGGACAGGGGCTCAGGACATTTCTAATGCATAAAGGAAAGTAATTGCTGTCCTTCCAATGCCAAACAGGGATATCAGCTAAGAAAGAAGCTTTTGAAATACAGATCAAGCCAATAAGCCATGCAGTTTGGAAATGCCTGCTACTGAGATTTTTTAAGTTTCTGTCTAGGAAGGCAGCATGTGAGAGTCTGTCTTTGAAATCAAGCTGGAAATTTTCCCTGTTTCTTCCACAGTTGAAAAAGCTCTATTTTCCAGTAAACACACACATGGGCATATACCACAGCTGATTCTGTGGAAAAAGCACTGAACTGGGGAGACAAGTGTGAGTTCTGCTGTGGGGCCAGTAGCACCCCTCCATAGTACTGGGTGGACCACTTCAGTTCTGGAAATTGTCTGGATTTGACCTTGATTGCAGCTGACTTTGTCTCAAGCCCTTAATCTCTGTGATTCTTGGTTCCTGTTCAGTCAAGCAACACCAGTTGTGCTCTCACTCCTTGTCTTACCTAATTAGCTGTGCACCCCAGGACAAGGGACTGCCTTTTCTTCCTGTGTCACAAATAGCCAAGGACCCCTTCCTCTTGGCTAGGGCACCTGAATTCTGCCTTTATTAAGATTGCCACCTGTGCATTATGAGAGCTGACTAGGCCATGAATCCCATGCTAATGATGTAAAATAAAAAGAAGCAAAAAGTCACAAAGCCTGGCATTTCAACACATCGTAACTGACTGGAATGGTGGGTTTTCCTTTCCCAGTTGTTCCTACAGAAATGTAAAAAACATATTCATTTAGTAACTTAAACCCATGTACTATTTGTGCATAGGAAATACATTCTGTGAATATTCAGCTCAGAGTTTTTCTAGAGGTTCCTTTTTTTTTTTTTCCTTTTTGAACGTTTGTGTCTTACATACCAGCCAACCTCAAACAAGTCCTTGTTCAGCAATTGAAAGCTGGCTTCATGTTTACTGACATCACTAAGAGTTTTCAGAAAGTTCTTATTTTAAAAGGAGTTTTAGGAGACAATAAGCTGCAGCTTGAAGATAAAGTTGTTAAAACATATATATATGAAATGAAGACAGTGTCACCCCACTCCTTCTGCATGAAAGTTTGGGGAATGACCCTAAGGAGAAGCATCACAGGCCATAAATCTTCATTTTAGTCTTTTAGCCAAAAGCTGTATCTTTCTTGTCAGCTAATGGCATTTTGACAGGGTGTGCAGCTTAATTTCTGTACTAGTGAAGTAAGGGATACTGCAGGAAGATTCAGTATTTTAGAGGCAAAATCCTTCACACCAGTGGCTTTGAAATGGGAGCACTGGGGTTGCAAGTCTGTGCTCAGAAAGGCTTTATTGTTCACAATTTATTTTACAAGTTTTATGAGTGAAGTTATAGATCAAACAAGGGTGTCATTGCTTTATCCCAAAGCAGACAGGGTATGGACAGAGGGGTTGGCAAAGCCCCCATGCCCTCCCCATTCCTCATACTTTAAAATTTAAACCTGCAGCCTCTTTGCAGGCACAACACTGTCCCCAGCCTCCCTCAGGGCTCTTTCACAGCCCTCCCACCAGTCCTCACTATATCAGTTTTCTTCCTGGGCTGCCTTCAGTTCTGCCTTTCCCCACACCCTGGACCACTGTCTCCCAGAATTGGCACAACCCACATGTGGAGGTCTCTATAAAAGACTTTCATGACTTGAATAACTTTTGTCTGTGTCGGCAAAACTCAGCCTGAGACCTGTGTTGTGTGCCTGACAGCCCTCCATCCCGCCTGTGTCAACTTTCCTGGACAGAGGAGCTCTTTAGCCCCAGAAGAAGTAGAGCAGGGTGAGGACACCAGAACCAGCAGAGCGGTGTGAGGACACCCATGGCTGTCAGGGCTCTGTTAAAGAGCAGCAGCTTCAGCTCCTGGGCTACTCACAGGTTCATGCCCAGGACCATAACTTCCCCCAAAGCCTCAGTCAGCCTAGTCAACTGCACTATTTCTCTTAGCGATTAGTTCATGCTTGTGTTTATTCATTTTATTCATCTTTCTGCTAATGAGATGGAGTTACTGGTTACCCTCGTGGGCCCCGCTGTACCCCCAGAGGGGTTTCCTGTGAGCACAGAGGACTAGACATGTATGGGTTCTCAGGAACATTTTTTAGCACTTCTGAGAAGTCATCAGTTACAAATTCTACTGCAAAGACATACGCAGCCCCTGAGTGTGAGCACTGCAGGAGAGGGGAAGGAAGCCAGGGCTTGCTGTCACTGGTTAATGGATCTGCAGTATCCTGAAGGCATGCAAGGAGGAGGCAGAGGGATAGCAGCAATGCTGCAGCTTCGTTCTTTTTAGTGACACATTACATCCAGAAGAGAAAGAATTGCCTTGTAGGGAGCATAAATCAGGGGCTGCTTTCAGCTTTTAAAATAAGGTAGAGTTTGTATGAATATAATTATAGCCTCTGATGCAAATAAAACAAGATGTGACAGATACAGAAGGCTGCCACTACTAAGCTAATGCTATAAAACTTCAGTAAGTGACTAGCAGTTGGCAGGAAGTTCAAAGAAGATTTTACTCTCCCCTGACATTGATATTGTGTCTAAGATATCTCTTTTTAAAGCCTTTTGTTGAATTTTATATACTTTTAAAACAATTATTAGTTAGGATTGCCTTGAGCTGCATCATTTATGCCAAATTTATTGATTGCAAAGAACCAAATAACTTCCTTCAGTCACCAGAATTCAATGGTATGCTCTTTGTGGTATTTGTTTCTTGACAGTAATGTTACTGGCCACTATCTTTGGAGCCTGAGAAGGTTGGGAAGAACTGCCTGTTATGGTCTTAGAGTCTTCCCTTAACATCCACAACAACCAGTGTCAGAAACAGAACCACAGACTTTTGGTCCCAACTGCTCTGACCAGTAGCCTTTATTTCTCTTCCATTAGCAATAAACAGTTTCATATGTCTGTTCATGAAAGAACTATAATGAAGAATTTCAGAATCTGCTGCTTTAAATTCCAAAGTGTTCTCCAGTTTGTTTTTTGGGTTTTTTAATAGACTGCTTCCCTTATTTTGTAGAAGAGCAGTGCTGAAATAGGCAAGCGATGTTCTCTATAAGGTGTGCAGGTTTCATACATAGATAAAGCAACATGATTTATATGCCAGGTAAAGCAGTTGGATCAGGTATGCAATATCTAGAGGACTGTCCTGTCAGGAATTTGCAGGATTTAGGGATTCTGCTTCCTTCTCTGTTAGAAGTTAACCAACTGGTCCCCATTTGACTGCTTAGATGCTCACCAGGTAATCAATCACCAGGTCTCCTCACATAGATAATGTTCTGAGTAAGAGTAAATTATAATGATGAAGTCTCCAAGGGAGTGTTTAAGCAAACTATAATTACCAAAGGTTACTATCTATAACACTTAGAACTGTGTATTCCTTATCATCAACTCTCCTACAATTTGTAACCTTAATTTATAGCCTCCTGGGCTACATTTGTCTTACAAGTTGCCAAATTTCTCTGGTCTGACCCCTAAAATGCTCAAAAATTAGGTTGTCTGATATACTTTCTATGTTCTGTAAGTCCAGGCACTGTGAGGATCATAAACACCACTGCCATAGTACAGGGATGCAAAATTTATGTAGAGGTGTGCAGCCAAGGCTTCCATTGTTTATACTTCAATAAATATTTATGTTGCTGGCACACACTTTCCCCTTGCAAACAGAGCATGGTGCTGGCTGCATTTGTCTTCAGTAGCATCTTGGTGCCTCTCTGTATCAGCCTCTTTTTTGTGTGGTAGGTGGCAGTTACATCTCCGGGACGTTACACACAGGTGTGCCATGCTATGTGATGCCATCTCGGAAAGGCTGCCTGTAACCACAGCTGTTCCCTGCTCGGGCCCTGCCATCTGCATGCTCAAAGAACATAGAACAAAGTACCAGGTTTTGCTCTCTAAGTAGAGGAGTTCTTACGCTTCATCCTAGGATAAGGTGTTGTATGACGAGCTAATTAAAAAAAACCTTCCTTTTGTCACCTGGATGCAGCCATTTCTGGTGTCATTAGAGCAGATCTCTCCATAGTGTCATGCACATACTCCAGTGTCAGTTCTGCTCCAGCAGATTTCTCTGACCTGTTATGAGGGGCCCTCAGAGCTCCACAGACACAGGTAGCACCCACACAAAGCTGTTGGGATGAGTCATCCCCTAGAAGGGAATCACAGTCTTGATGCCACTCAATGCAGATGTCAGTTTTTGTGCTGCCAGACTAGGAAGGGGGTGGCTATAAATCTCTGATCAGAGACAACTAGAACCAGAAATTGGAAGATCCTGCAGAAATCCATCCAAGAACCCCAGAAGGGAAGTGTCTCACCTCAAGCTGCCAGTATGGCAGATGTACAGAGGGGCAGGAAAACTAACAGCTTGTGTGGGCCAACATCCTGTTTTAAATCTCAGGTATAATAGAAGCTGTATTGTTATTGTTTGCATTCCTTAGGTCATTGCAGCAAAAGCAAGAGCAACATCACCATGTGCAAAATGGGGTACATGACATAAGAGATGGTCATACCAGTCCTGCCATTGTCCTTTATCTCTCACTATTGCAGGCCATTTGGTCTTCAACACCACTGCAATTGTGAGAGCAGTCTAAATCATAGCTGCTTTTACTCTGAGCAATGTGACTTTCACCAAGTCATTTGGTGTTTTGAGCATAATAAAGTTTTGCAAAATGCCTGTTTTTCCAAGCCCACTGAATAAGACTATCCAGTAAGCTGATAGTGGTCAGTGCCAAGGAGCAGGCTGTCTTCAGCACTGCCTGTAACTGTCCCTCCCCATACCCCAGCACCTTTCTTGGTCTGAATCACAGATCTCCTGAAGGAATTGGAAACAGAGTCAAAAAGTGACAATGGCAGCAGAGAGCAGCCTTGGGCAAAGGAACACAAGAAGATCCAGTGCACCTACACCGTGACAGTGGTGACAACTTGCCCTGTTGCTGCTGCCACAGCAGAAGCTCTGGGCCAGTGCTAGGAAGGCTGAGTAGCAGCTGTGGTTCACACTGTTCAGTGAAACAATTAATGCAACCAATTACTTTCCAAGAATGTCCTGTCTAATGAATCACCAGGCCGTTAACCTGAAGAGCCGCAATGTATATTCCCAATGTCAGTATTGCTTGAATAATCCCCAAGGGAATAATTAGAAGTGCATCACATGGAGGAATGTGTAATGCGTTAGTGGATCCTAGTAAGTACAACTCCCCAGCACACTGCCAGTGATCTAGAAAGGGCTCAGTGGATGGAAGACAAAGTTAGCAAGTTCCATCCTTGAAGCAACCCAAGCAGAGCTGGCTGAGTAATTCACACTAGGGATATCCAGGCAGCAATGAGGAAAAGCAAATTTCCCTGCCTCTGTCCAGGACAGGCTTCTAACACCACCCCGAAAAGCCTCTATCCACCTTTGTGCCATGCCACAAGGCACAGGACATTCACCCTCTCTACAGCGTTTTAAAATTGATCTAACCCCTACACCTTTCACTGCTATAGTGCCATTCCTTCTAGAATGGCCCAGCAAATAGAAATAGCTTATTTGAAAATGGGAAGATGTGGACAGTGACTGGCAAAACTGACTGACTGGAGGTAGCTTCTCACCTGACAGCAAATGGGATATGGCAGCAAGATGCTGTAAACAGTGATGGACCATGGAGAGAAGTCAAGCAGCACACATCTGAGGCAGAGAGCAGTGGAAGGATGAACAGAGACCTCAGGTGAAAAGAATCTGCAGTTTGGACAGGAGGCAGGGAGAGGACAGGGCCTGCCAGCCATGCTGGGCCTCAGAGAGGGACCAGTGTCACCAGCCTGGCCTGGGGCAGGGACATGTCACCCCGAGGTGCCCCAGGACTGCACAAACAGGGGGGCTGGGGCTGGGGATCTGCATGGCCATGGCACTAGGAGTCAGTTATTACAAAACTAAACTAAGCTGACTCCTCACAAAATCATGTTGGTAGGAAAGCTCCCTTTGCACCCCTAAGACTGTGAGAAGACATAAATAATTCACAGTCCTATATCTTTCTTACTGCAGAAAAGATTTCAGGTACTACTGACATTTTAGGAACATAAAACAGAGATCCAGCATCCACAATTTTTTCCTCATAAGGATGAAGAGTACATTAAGTGACCTTCCTTTCCAATAGGATAAGAAACCTAATGCCAGCTTAAGAAACTTAAAAGTTGTTAGCAGTTATATATTACTGGCAACATATTTTACACTAGGCAGCTATGAAAAGAAGTAATAAAAAATGCAATTAAATGTCTGAACTGTTGCTATTTTAGAAATTAAAACAACACACAGTATCCTTGCTGTAGCTTATGTTACTTACTTATGACTTGTGCACAGTTATTTTCACCAGTTTAACCATGCTTCTTTTCCATAAAAGTCTGCTGTTAATAGGTCCCTTGGGAACCCTGAAAATAGCAAGATCTGTAATAAAAAAATTAATAACACTGAGAGAACACTCAAGTTAGAAAGGCTTTTTAGAGCACATTAAAGATTCTATTAAAAAAAATAAAATTAAAAAAATGTGCAGAGAATCCCCCTAATGCTCTGTAGCAGGTAAATCCAAACTACCATTGCTGAGAAGAAGGGAAGTCCAGTCTTCAAGAGAGTGTGATGACTGTACTAAGCACATGACTTTGTGGTTATTGAGAATACTACCAGACTCTCTGATGTTGTGTTAAAGAATTTTTTTCTCTTGATAAAAGCATACACAATAATATGGAGTGCCAGTGAATATCAGTCATGTTTATTTATTTATTTCTACATATAAATTCTTCCTGTACATGAAAAACTCTAAAGATTATGTTTGCTCTTCCCTGTTGCTCAGAATTTGTCACATATTTGTCTAATTGTGACACTGATGAGGGGTTGTATGTAACACGACTACAAAGAGTTCTAAAGGTTTTTCTGTTTCTAGTGGAAAAGGTAAACGGTTTGCTAAGGCAGAAAAGGCAGTGTTCAGCATATATGTTTATCCCAAATATGAGAAAAATTGACCAAAACTTTCATCAGAGTGAGTCTGAAGGTTACTAAAAAGCAGTAATTAAAGTAATATTTTAAATCAGGAAATCCAAATAATTTGCATCCAAGCATTCAAGAAGTAATTAAAGATTGACTTGAACTTTCAATGCTAATTCTTTCAAGAGGCCTTTGAACATCTGGCAGTCTGGAAGAAAATTAATTTTTATTTAGAAAGAATATATTAAGTAGTCCAAGGGTTATAAGCCAGTAAAACCAGTCTTCAGTTTCACCATTATTTTGATAATGGTTGAAAGGCAGACTTAGAATTCATGCCAGCAAAGTTAAATTTGTGGAGAAGAATTCTGAGACTAAATTAAACTTTTTCCTCATGGATTGCTAAGATACATGCAATGTATAAAAGCATGTATAAAACAAATTAAATATCAGTAAATAGAGCTAAATTATGATTGCAACTAATTCCAAATTGGGTACCTCTCAGGGACTACCCAAAATCTGCAGTGCTACTTCCACCCCTTTTATGCTGATACAAACTGCTCCAAGCAGCAGGGTTAACGGTGAGTTACCAGAGCAGCCATGTAACAGCTGCTGCATTTGGGACAAGAGGCAGAGTGGAGAGTTTTGTGTTTCACACTTCTAACAAGCTTGGCTGGCATTTCTCTGGGACACTGTGGTAGCTCTGCAATATTAACAATGACTTTCCCACAGACCATTCATGCTTAATTCATCTACCTCTGCTGATGATTCTAACCTAAGATTTCTGGATCTTCCTGGGGTGTGGCAGGGGTTGATGCAAGCAAGCTGAATTACTTTGGCTGCTACTAAAAATTCTACCATTTGTACAAGTTTGCAATGATCACAAATCCTTATCTGCATAGTATATGCAGGAGAAAATGGAGCAATCCTTGATGGTTCTTCCAGTATTGGACTTCATTGCTATTGCTGCTGCAAGTACTGTTGCTGCCTTTCTCAGGATAGAAAATGTGAGCAGGATATGAGACAGAAGCAAAGCTGGGAAGTACCAGTCAGTAGGTCTCCCAGTATGCCCAGAGGAACCAGGGATGGAAGGAGATGCACTTAAAAAGGTGCTGGAAGCAAAATCCACTTCAGGAATACATCAGTGGCCATTACAAAATGAGTAATAGTCTAACTACTTTCCCATCTCAACTGTTGTGGAAAACATGAGGCAGCTGTGGATGCAGTACACATACTTCTTGTGTTTGAAGATAATGAGGATTCGTTGCCACATCTTCTGTCAGCCACTGAAGGTAACAGCACTGAAAGCGCTCAGGGAAACCCGTGCTCCTGGTGGACCCAAGAAGGTGCAGCACCTGAAAAACCCTCCTGTCCCACAGGAGGGTGTGCAAGACATCTTTGTCCAGCCAGCCTAGGGAAAAGGATCCCTCAGACCCTTGAAAAACATCCAAAACCCACTGTACATGGGATAGTGTAACCTGTTTGGAAACAGATGATCTTCAGTGGCTGGGTGGCCAGAGAAGCACCTCTGCGCACATGTCTCCTCTTCACCAAGATATCAAGTGCTCATTCTGTCTTCTTTTGAAGTCAGAAGCAAGACAAGGAAAAATCACATTTACGCTGCATCCTTTGGCTGCAGTCTGTGGTAAAGGGTTTGAAGCCTAGACAGACTCTACATTTTATCCTTCCCTCTTTTTTCCCCCCTTTCCCCCCCCCCTTTTTTTTTTTTAGTGCTAGCCCTTCTTTTTAATCCAACATAATTGCTCAAGTGATTAAAAATAATTATGTGAACTGTTTGCACCCAAAAGTGGCCACCATCAGAAGCCAGTTTTGTTTATTCTTGTGTCATCCAGACTTTCAAATGTAAAACAATAATGGAACAGCACTTCTATAAAAGCACACGCAAACTCCTTGATGTAATGCAAACAACTCTGAAGACAAGTTGTAAAAGCCCAGATGTGTGAGAAGTCTTACTCTGCAGCCTTTTAAATTTTAGACTTTGGTTTGAGATATATTTTAATAACTAAAACATCCTCTGCAAAGTTGAAAAAAGACCAATGGATTACAGCATACTATATTGCCATTAGAGCTGCTATTTTTATTGTTCAATATGCCAGCAGCCAAAATGTGTCAGACAACAATCAAATGTGAAAGAAAGCATTAATATACAGGTTACCTGAGGGAGAAAATTTAAGGATTGCCATACTAATCCTGTTATGCAAGAAACTTCATACGATTTGAACTTTATGACAGTAGGTAATCAAGTGCTTACTAAATACTAATTGCACATGAGGTGGCCAAACATCTGTATAAACATGAATTTATAGTTTCATAACCAAACATTGCTGGCAATGTTTATATACTCCTGCAGCAGAGGCATCCAAGACCTCATCTCTGACAGCTGATGTCAGAGATCCTCTACAGACTCAGAGCAAAATGCTGGTACTGACAAAATTGAAAGACTAAACAATCATACACTAGTGAAACTTTCTCTTGCTTGCTCTCTCTAAAGAACACTGTGTAGCTGATAACTGCCTTGCTACACAGAGAAGCAAAATGGTTAACTGGTGAACTGACATCTGGTGCTCCAAAGGAGCCAAGAATGGTACTGCTGAGGTCACGAGGTGAGTTGCGTAGTCCCCGAATAAAATGAACCAGGAGATTTCATGTACAGAGTATCACATTTCTGAGCATATTCTTGACATCTTATCATATACACATCACCACTGTTATAAATGGCTCATAACAGCAGTTCCCTTTGAATGCAGTTCTTAAACATACAGTATTCTTCCAACAAATTCCCTGGTTTTGAAGAGACTTGAAAGCCATACATTTTTAAAGCAATATGCTCAATATTAATGAGTCCCTGCAAGGTGTAGAGAATGACTAACCAACAGAGATAAAGACATTTACACAAATTTCCCACCTTTTTCTTTAATTCCTCTGTTTGCCTACACACCTGCCTGGTAAAACTGGCAGCAAGAGAGAAGCATTATCTATGGAAACTGTTTTTTAAATTATGAGGATGTAAAATACTCTTTGAGCTCTTAATGGTGCTTAAACAAGAGAAATATGCTCCATGTGCTGCAGAGCAAAACCAGCACATTTCAGCAAGCCCAGGGAACAGACATGGCGCGGCGTGACGGGCTCGGCGGGCAGCGACGGGCACTGTCTGCCGGGGCTCTGCCTGCCCTGCCCTCCGGGGCTCGGTCTGTCCCACAGCAACGGCCCTGCCCCTTCAACACCCCGGCTGCTGAAGTCAAACCAGCAGTAACGCCACGAACACAAGGTGAAACACTTTTTTTTTCTTTCTCGTGGGGGAAATTTCAAGTAACATGTATTTCGGTTTGCATTTGTGATGCACTGAGCACAGTCAGATGTGCTGGTTCTGCTGATATAGAGTAATTGCCTAAACTGTGTCACTGAGCAGTTTGTCTTATTTAACATGGCTCTATAAATACTAGGCTCTTTGTAATGTAGCTGCTGGAGACAGCCCTCAAATATCATCTGATTTCACCTTCCTTTTGTAATTAATTGCAGTGCAGTCACAGCTGGCATCCATGAAGAAATGCCAAGAGTATAAAAACCCCTTTCTACTCTGCTGATGGGATGGCTGAAAAAACACTGTAATTGTGTGGTAAGGAGGAAGAGAAGAGTGTACTCTTCGCTGGACAGAATAGTGAAAGCAAAGCCAAGACTTGTGGGGCAAGATTATATTTTTCATTATATCAGCTGACACTACCATGTCAGATGAGCTTCTGGGTACACAGGCTTTCTTCATGTCTGAAATACCAGCACATGAGGGACGCCAGAAGAGAGAAATTCAAACTGGAGATGAGAGGCAAGGTGAGGCGAAACCCTCTCCATATGATTCTGGCAGTCAGACACTCCATGTGTCTCATCTGACTTTCCCTTGCAGTGCCAGTTTCTACTTAAACACTGCTCAGTGTTTGCCCTACCTGGAGCAACAGTTTCCAACATCTTTGAAGATGTGAAAGAAACCGGGGAAGTTATTTATTACACTATTTAAACTCTGCTAAGCATCCTGTGAATTCCACAGGATGACCATGGAGAAAAAGTCTTTCCCGTCCTCAGCTGCATTTGTTCTTACATTGAGAAAGGATAAATGTGTGAGCATGATTTTCTGTGGACTTTTTTGACTTTTCATTATTACATTCTCTCTTTTTCATCTCTTCTCTCAACAAAATGAAACTATTTACTGTATAATTGAACCCTTTTTATTGCCTGCCTCTGGACCCACTGATGTTTGTATTGTATCATTTTAAGAATGAGGAGAGATGTTGACAGAAAGCCCTAAAGCCTGGATTTGAGTCAAGCAATTTTAACAGTTTTTAGTTTGTTTGCCTAATTTTTATTTACCACTTTGAATAAGAGCTGCACTTTCTCTGCAGAATTTACCTTCCCAAACCATCCATTCTCCTTCTTGCCAGCAGCCAAAAAACGTTCTCACTCCTGTGTAAGTCCTAGGACACCCGGGCATCCTACATCCAGACTGTCTGCACTTCCAGAGATTTTACTTTGCATCAACTCTGCAGACTTACTCAAATATCCCTAGCACCTGGTGAGAACTCCAAGAGTGCAATTCCAGTCTGAACAACATCATCTCTATGTTGTGCTTTTGCATCAATTTATTTCACTGTAAACCTTCTGTCACCAGGAGCAATTATGCCAAAGGCTCCTTATCGCTAAAGTAAAATTATATTTCTCGAAAAGTATGTCAGTAGAATACTTCAAAGCCACATATATTATAAAATTCATACTCGATCCAAGATAGTGTCCCTTAGGAAGTTCATGTGTATTTGTTCCAAATTATCTTTTTAGTTCAGTTGCTCTATAACATTTTCTCTGGCAATCTGACAACATCTACTGACCAGCAGTGACACTACAAATCCAACAAGTTATTGATGGTTTTATGAGTTGTAGCTAAGAGACATCAACTCAGCTAAGGTGTAAGTAGCCTTCATGGGCCTCATAAAGTCACCTCTAACATCTGCTCTGCTTAATGCAAAAGGCTGAGGGAAGCACTGCAGTTCCAAGCCTCTGTCAGAGCGCCCTAGCTGGCAGTGACAGCAAGGCCACAAATACTCCTGTCGCATGTGCCAACCCTGAGTGCTGAATAAACAATGAAAGTCATGATAGAGCCATTTCAGTGGAATGCCAGGTACTATATTTAAATTGTAATATGACTACTTTCAGGCTTATGATAAGCTAGAATTTTATCTGCTAAACATGCCTGTCCTCCCCATGACACTAACAATGAACCACTGAAGTACAACTACCCAGGGCAGTCTCCTTACAACATGTCTGAGGCAATAGCCAAGTCTCCACATTTTGTGAGAAAGCAGTGAGGATTACAGACTGGACTTTTTCACAGTGCATCCATCCATCACTGGCATAAACAATATTTAGAAAAACAAATTTTTTTCAGCTTACTAGTTGTTTCATTCTTGCAAAAACATTTCCAACTCAGTAACAGTCTATACAGAAAAAAAAATCTGATATATGGCTAAAACAAGAGCCATTTAGGAAAAGCTATTTTTCTAGCTGAAGTATGGCAGCAGCCCTGTTGGTCATACCGGTATTTTTACCCACGGTGAAAAGATTGGTCAAGAAGGCTGGATGCCTGTTTTTCCACCACAGTACAGTCCATTTCCAATCCACTCTGTGCTAAGATCTGAGGGTGCAGATCTCTCCCAGTGTTTGGAGACTGTACTGGGAGCTGGCTCTTCATCACCACTGCTTTTTGAATATCTGTTGTCAATGCTGACAAATGTGCACGTCTGTCTTCAAACAAGAACTGGAAATATTACTGGGATTATCTTGCATGTCAATGTCACTATCCAGTCACTTAACAATCACTCAAAGAAATGATATAAAATATCACTTTTTTACATAGATGAATAATAGAGTGTTTGTCAGTCACTTCTAGGCTGACTGAGCCCCTTTAACTCTCTGAAACCAGAGTCCTTTTTTTTTTCTAAACCTCCCGAGAAAATGTTGACAAAACAGGCAATTTTCTGTAATTTCTCTGCGGGCTTCTGTCAGCACGAGAGGCAGTCAGAGCCCGCTCATTTCAGATAACACCACGGGGTAACCTTTGACATCCACCCCCTCGCTGCCTTTGGAGGCTCCTCTAAGTGCAACAGTTGTGTCTTTCAGGTTGCAGGATGCAGGCCCACAGTTTGGGCTCTTGTTCGCTGAAGGCAGCCTTTGTTTCCCAGCTGACTAAGAAGCTCTTATAAAAGGGATAAGAAATGTAGTTAATAGCTTGAGAGTGGCCTAATCATCGGCTGCTATTACCCTTCCAATATTAGGGAGGATGACAGACCTATCAATAACAGAGCCCCAGGTGAGGTACGGGAGCTGATAACGTGAACTTTGGCTTGATCTTTGCTCTGCAGAGCACAGCACTTATTTGAAAGAGAAGCCAGCATCTATTTTTTTCTTCATATTGTGCCAAAAATCATTCAGCTGAGCAGCTTTTGTTGTGTTTTTCTATCTTAAACTACAGTGATTTGACCAATTTCATTTATAAGCAGAGATGAAAATTTAAGAACTCTCCTATCAGACCACGTAAGCTGGAGATAAACACCTGTGTGCTTGTGTCCACTTACGTGATAGTAAAATGAGGTGAAATGAGAAAGCACTTCCCTATGTGCAACTCGTCTTTATACACATGTGAGTGCGATCATACATGTTCACAGATTTGCACACACAACAGACAAAATCTAAACATACAGCAAACCCATCATAATACCATCTTGTGGTCATGACAAACTCAAACACAAGTAAAAGCTACAGACCAGTGCAACAGGAGATACTCTTGCTCAAAAACAAGGCTTGGGCACACTGTACAAGAGTCTCTTTTAGTAACGTATGATCTCATAAGTTATTATCCTGGATCCAGTCTCCATCCATCCCAGTGGCCAGTGCCACCTGTTTTGGAGGGAGTGCAGCAGCTCTGCATTAAGAGATGGGACAGACACTGTATCTTTATTTAGCCATATCAAATCACTTGCTGACCATTATTTAAAGGTGTCTTCCACAAATGTATTTATCAACAATATACATACAGCTCTTGACAAAATCTGGATCTGGAGAGCTTCCTGTGTCACTGAGCTCCATACCCTTGTGTGTGTTCTGTCACAGAGAAAGTCTCACTGTATGGGTCATACAAGACAAGAAAGCCACATCCTCATCCAGATTTTTGTCTCAGCTCCATGTTCTCATCTCATTCTTGAAAAACACAGATCACAGTGCTGGACTATCAGGAAGTAACCCTCAAAAACAGCTCTTACTAGTGCCCAGGGTACACTGAGCCAAGGTTGGAAATGGGACCTCTACCCTTGTGTCCAAGAGGAGACAGTACATTTCAGAGTATGCTTTTAGTGCTGCCTGGAGAAAGCACCTTTATTGTACTGTTTTCCCACTGACTTTTTCTCCCAGAGGCTGACAGTCAGTCAGGGACCTGCCCTGTGTCCCACACACATTTAAAGGAGGTTCTAAAGGTGTCAGCTCAGGGAGCTCCACTTCCCAGGAAAAGGAAGAACGTCTTAGCTTCTTCCACCCCAGGCTAAGAAAAGAGGGGGGGAATGTGACCTTAGCCCTGGCTGGGGGACCCCCCGGAGAGAGAGAGGACTGGTAGCAGTGGGACAGAGCAGCTGGAGGACCAGGGCTGATGAGAGGATAAGGGAGTCAGCGCAGAGCGGTGGGCATGAGGGTTCCCTGATGGCTCCCCTTGCTGTGTGCCTGCCCCCAGCCCAGAGGGGAATTAGGACAGGCCCTTGTCACCTCAGGCTCAGCTCCAGCCTGCGGGAATTGGTGGCAGTCCTGACACAGGTTGCAGTGTGCTCAGGGTCTGGGACTGAGAGCAATTCTTGCTCAAGTAGCTGGTACTGGGCCAAATCCACGTTCTGCCATGACACTGAGAAACCCAGGACACAAACTAGAGAGCCAGCTCTAAGAGAGAGTCTAGTTCAGCTAGAGAGCTGCCTAGAAAGGCAGCTGCATGCTCCCAGTACATCACACTGAATGAAGCTTAGTATTTAGAAGAGACCACAGCTGAATAGGTTGTCTTCATTGTCAAACTATGTTTAGTTCATTTTGTTTTAAACAAAAAAAAAAGATTTCTCTTTAATCCTTTTCTTTTGAAATAAGGGAACCTTTAATTTAGCCAAAGTGGATTCTGTTCTTAAACAGATCCAGTCTTTTGAGAATTACTTTCTTTTCATCAGGTCTTTAACTGGAGTTTTGTTACTAATGCTGGACTTATAGTAGCTAAAGCAAATATAATACTTTCCCGAAATATTACTCAGAACTGCTTAGGCTAATATTTCCAAAGCCAGAATTCTTTAAAAAGCTAAGGCCACAATCTCAAATGGCTCAGAGCCGCGTACCAGAAAGTCTGATGCTAAAATATTTTTCACTCCAGGCAAGTTCCATGTTCTTAAAGCTATTGTAGCAATTCTTGCATCAACTACTGCTATGGCAGCCTTACACTAAGTATTGGTCATAGCAGTCTGAACAGCATAAGAATTTATAATCCTAACACTCATGAGAGGATGCAGTGAACAGATTGAGATCTAAACCCAAGGAAATGTGAGCCCAGGAAGGAATAATCCCTTTGAATGCCAGCAGCATACAAAGGTGAAGGAACCACCTCAGCTGCACTCAGGGGCCCTATGCAATTTCCTGGCTCAGAAGATTAGGCAGTTCTCTGCAGAGACCTTGCCCATCCAACTACTGCTGCTGTGGTCCAGGAGCACGAGGAGCAGTTTTGATCTGAAAGCTGGCACTGTTCAGAGGCGAGGGCCCGCTGGCAGCTGGGCCACACGTGGAGCCCCACAGCGCCGAGCCCCCCAGCACAGCCAGGCCCTGCCTCGTGGCGCAGCACCGAGGCCTCAGTGGGTGCCGGGCACCGGCTCTTCAGCTTGAAACAGGCGCGAACCCCGACACCCAGAAGGGCTTAATGCGTGTCCCTGCAGCGGAACCACAGCAGCCTGACGCTCCAGGCCCTTGATGTTCTCCTTCAGCCCAACAGGGGGCTGCAGTCTCGCCACGTACACAGTGTGGCAGTATGCAAACAGGTCTGGAGAAAGGCACTGCTTTTCTGGAACTACAGACAAGCAAGGTGCTGACAGATTTGGCAGTGCTTTTCACACACAGTCCAACCAAATTATACCCTGGCAGCTGCCACACCTTGTCCAGCCTGAGACCTGCACTGGGACCATCCTCTTTGTCTGCTAAACTCTGCCTGGTGTCTGTGAGTGAGGCGGGTTTGTTTCCATTGTGCTGCACCAATGCCATTAGTTATATTAACTACTCTGCACCCAGAAATGACAATCCAGCTATCTCTAAACTAGCCTTTTTATTGAAATCAATAAAGGAGAAAACACATGACACTAAACTATTTGGTGGCAGCTTTGTTATAAACTCATTACTGGAAAAATAGCTATTGGACAGACCTTTAACCACTGTCATTGATTCCAGCACAGTGAGAGTGATCTATGGAGTTAATCAGCGAAGTTACTGTGGTGAGCAGTGTCTGTGTGCTGCCCTGCCTGGGACTCAGCCAGATGTCTAGAAAAACTCCCCATGTACAGTGTAGTTATAGGCCAGGTACAAGTCTCAGGAAAGCACAAATCACACCACCAACACTCCCCAAACAGACTGGTTTTAAAGGCAGTATTTCACATCCTAGAAAAGCCTTTGACCAGCCCGTGAGGTCCAGGAAGGCAGCGCTCAGATGTCAAGGGCAGGTCCTGCAGCCACAGCTCCTGGCACACTCCGCAGTCAAAGCAGTTCTGCAGACACGCAGAAATTTCAAAGGATACATTCACATAGGTGATTTTTGCAGGACTGACCCTTTCTGACCCTCACTGCCCATGCCATGCCAAAAGTTTCAGCCCCTTGAACACTGGGAATTCTTAGGTCTATGTATCTAAGGAAAGGTTAACATTGCTTTTTTTCCTCTAGTGACTAGACTTCCATTTGTGTTCCTCAAAATTCCTTTTCATCAAGGTTGCTGAAAGAAAAGAGACAGTGTCAGTATTAATACAATGTTCTATGTCTCATTCCTGGCCTCATGACAGAATTTAGACAGTAAAACACTTAAAATAAGATTTGTTTCACAAGAAAGAATCAATTGAATTTTTGCAGGTATCCAGTATCTAAGAGCTTTAAAGAGCCAGCATCTGATAACAAATTATTCTTGCAGGAGCCTGGTATCAGTTTATTCCTAAATACATATTTACTTGCAGGCATTTGGCAACAAGCTTCTTGTTGTTAATACCAGGATATGGTGTGTGATGCCAAATTGGTTTTTAATATTTTTTTTGGCTACGGTACTCCCGGATAAGCATCTTCTCATAAGTGCACGTGCAGTTTAAAAAACAAACAAAACTCCCAAAAAAAACCCAAAAGAAATTCAGACAGAAAGCAGACCCATTGTATAAATAACAAAGGTCTGTGAATAAGGCACATTTTTTGAGACACATGACACAGAATTTTCTTTTTTCTCCCTCAGAAAATCTCTATAACAACAACCACAATTTACAACTGAACTTCAAAGTGTGTCCAGCCACATGTTCAGTGAAGGTGCAGCTGCCCTGCCTGGTGGGACCGAAGTGCCCGTCTCCGCCAGCTCCTCGGCACAGCCATGACCTCCCGCCGCGCTGGGCCTGCTGCCGGCCCGAGAGACGAGTTCTGCCACCACCAGAGCTGGGAGTCGATGTATGGCCAAAGACACCAGCTGGGTAACAAGGATGCGGGCTTCTCCTGACTGCTGTATTGAAGCTGAGCTAAAAGGTTTTCCTGCTTTACACATTTTTAAATGGATTTTCCCATACAGACACTAACTTCTTCAAGAATTTTGTGAGGACACTCAAATCCAACCTAGGGAGAAGTTTTTCCATTTCCTCAAATGAAAACCAAATATTTCCCTTGGGAACTTTCTGCAGGTTTCTCCCTAGGATGAAATTCACTATTTTTACATGAAAACAAATTAACTGTCACCATAGTTGTTAGGTTTGTTTGTTTTACAAAATAACTGTTTTACATTAACATAATAAATAATGTTTTTTTCCAAGAAAAACAGCTAGCAAATTGAAGCAAATGTGAGAACACATACTTTTAAAAATTCCTAAAGACCAAAAGTGCTTCAGCTTTCTTATACAGGAAAAAATGCATATAACCTCAGAGGGCTCCTCACAGAATACTGTTTGCAGAGATACGGAAACTAAAGCAAGACAATTAATAAGACCAAAAATTTACAGGAAGTTTTTCTCTATTTTGTGGACGAACAAGGCACAGCCCAGCATCACAATAATGCCATTTTTTTCTCACTGAAATCAAAATGACTGTCAATAGCCTCTTGGGCATGACTAAAATTTTTTCAGAGATTTCTAATCACTGCCACATGGTTGAAATTTCCTACCCGTATGAAAACACACTGATCTACACCAATTGCTTTGGCAGCCCAACATACAACACCAAAGTTACAGGTATTCATGCAGCTGCACAAAATTGCCTCCAAAAAGAGATCAAAGTTGATACTGGTAGAATAGGAAAACACACCAATCTAGAAGCAAGAGCATAGTGATTTTCAACTGCAAGAGCCCGACTGTTGAAGATAATGAGCTTCCCCAGCTGGTCAAGCTGCACTGCCACACTCGGGGAAGGCTGGCGGGCACAGCAGTGTCACAGCCAGCCACCAGCCTGTGGGAGGTCAGCAGCAACTTCAGCTCCACAAAGACAAACCTCAGCAGACTGGCAAGTTGTTCTAGGGCCTGTTTCTGGATAGGCTTCAAAGCAGCTCATTCAGAATAGCCATGGCTTATGGTAGGGCTCCTTGGACTCACTCTGTGTGACCATCTGAGCTGCCTCAGCCTCACCACGGTAGAAGACTGTGGCAGCAGCAGTCCATCATGAAAACTGAACAAGTTTTCAACTTTTCAGTGCAGTTCCTGGAGCCGAACTTTGAGCATTCATTTTGAGAATTCAGTCTGAGAGAAGGAGTGCCAGACTCCAAGTGCTCCACTAAAAACGGTTCACTTATTTTTTCACCTAACCTTTTAATGTGAAATCTACACACAGACAACAGCTCTGCCACAACTCAAAGGAGAGTGGCTCATCAGCTCCATCAGCTGCATCTTGGCACCATGTCAAACGGTGCACTGCCAGGCACCCCAGGGCACCTTGGACCGTGGCGGGTGAGACCTGCCCCACTGACCTGTCCCGCTGCCCTGGCCTTGTCCACTCCCCAAAGCGCTTATGGGCCCCCAGAGAAGAAACAAGCTCTGCTGGATCCCACTCCGAAATGCCAAATGAGTGCTGAGTTGGTAGTACCACAAAACTCTGTTTTGTTAAATTAATCTGTGTGTTTTTTTTCATGTTTCAGATTGCAAACATCTGAATTTGCAAGGCTTCTGCTTATCATACTGAGTAGCATCTTTCTGTCACGTAAGATCTGCATGATATTTTTCCTATACAAAATGTAAACTTTAATGGCCTTTACAAAAATAATTTGTATAAAAAGATGAGTCAGGCTTTTCAGCACTCTAGACAAGTTTATGACCAACAGTCAGGTCTTATTGTGACAGAAGGGCTTTTCAGCCTATGGTGCAATAAAATCTTGCTCCAGCCTATTCCATACTTCATTGCGACTGAGGTACAGGTACTGTAGTTTTCTGGTAGCAACAGCAACAGATAGTCCCTTACTCATACATCCTGTGCTGAGAAGATCTTTTTTTTATGTCAGCCATCTGTGCCTCATATTGCACCTTCTTCAAACTTTCTCCTTTCGTATCCCCTAGCATTCAAAACTTTTGGTGGGATTATTGTTTCTTCTTGACTCTCTGTCCTGAAATACTATTAATTTAACAGGTTGATTCTGTTCAGCCTCAGTTCCCAGCAATCAAAGTTGCAAGAACTTAGCTCTGATCTGCATCGGACTTTTCAACTGTGCAGATATACCATCCCTGGTAATATCAGCACCTGAACGCCCTTTCCTCACGCAAAACTACAAAACTTGCAATGCAGAAGAACTTTTTCTTCCTTCTTTTTCCTTGAACTGTTAAACTGATCTTGTTGGTGAACACCAGTATTTGGCAGATAGGAGGTAAAATAATTTTTTCAAAGCTTGATTTCATGCCTGAAAGGATGTGACAAACAACTAGTCATATATTGGTTCAGTATTCCTGTGGATATCTAGGAAATTTGGGAGACACTCAGAGGGTTCCCAAGGTTAGAGAAACAGCCAACAGCAGCATATTGTACATCTTGTCAAAAAGCTCCTAAGCTACACATTTTGCTTTAAAATTATATCCCCATTTTCAAGTTCCAGGATACTGGCTTCTCTGGAGATAGTTTGGGGGTGATTGTGCTTTGATCTCTCATTCAGTTCAGAGGAAAGGAAACAAAAGGCAAAGAAAGGATTTTATTAAATGGCCAAGTCCCCTTTATTCCCAACATATTGCAGAGTCAACTACACCAAGTTTCAAAGTGAAAGAAAGGAGACATTGCTGTAAAGTGGATGGACTCAAACCCCGATTTAATATTAGAACAGGCTAATGTATTTATCGTGGGAAATATATAAATACAAAGCTTGAAATAGCTCACACAGTGCAATGTAATGTGAAATGTGTTCAGATATGAATATAAAAAAATGTTTTGAAAATACAAATGAGGAGAAACATACAGATACTGTCTATTCCAAAACTTCTAAATTTTGGTCATTGCATGATTTTTTTATCATCGATCCCGTATCTAGCAAAATTAGATTTACTGTCCTTGCTTCTTATGAAATTACACAGAGGCTGCTGCTTTATTCCTCTCCAGGACAGTAAAAAGCAATAAAATTCTTGCAGATTTTGACAGCAGGCAATTCAATAAAAGGCTATGTATATTTTATAAGTACAATAAAGACAAGTCTATAGCTGAATCATAAATGGGTTTTTGGTTGGTTGGTTTGTTTTCTGTAAGCATCCTTGTTGCAGTCTGTTTTCAACACAGGTTGGTCTTCTCAACACATCCTTCCCTTTTTAGGGAGAAGCAGAATTAAATTTATGTCTTTATAATGTATTATTTAAGTTTTGCTCAAGGGATTTTGAAATATGTGTCTGTTTAAAATTTAAAGGGGTGTGGAACTCAATACTTTTCTGTTATAGCACTTGATTAGTGCTATAAAATTTTACATACAACTTTTTGTTACATTGTAAAGTGTATCTATCTTATCATTGTGGCATTCCCTTTTTTATGAGCAAACAATAAATATTTGATAAATACATAATTATTTCCTAGACTTATGTCAATGTTCAGATTTTCTTTTAATTCTGCAATAATATAAAGTAACATGGAGATTAATGGATTGGTGATTTTCTGAGTAGTGGTGCTACAACGGATTTAGGGACAGTGCCTGTAGCCGAAATACAAAATTTTATACAGATGTAAACCACAAACTTAACAACATGCAAATGAACTGCCCTGCATAATTATAGCTCTGTAAATTTTTTCTTCTTGATTGAAGAAAGAAATTTAGAAATTATTAAGAAGCTAGACTCAGACTAAAGAAAAAATATGGTCCCCTTTTCCAGTCTCTAGGACAAGTTCTCCAGTACTGAAAATCAATGAGGTTGATCTGAGCAGCACTGTGGCATCAAAACCCAAGTTCTCTTCCTGGAGAAGGAAACTTTTCTATACATCTAGATATAATCCACAGGTACCAGAGATTGCCCTTCTGAATAGTCTGCTGGTTAAAGTCTGACTCATATATCAAGGTACTATTGTAATCTAGGTACTAACTATTGCAATCTTATTAGATTAAATAAAGATGCAAACTTTCAGAGTATCAGGAGAGAGGAATGGTGGGAACAAATCAGATAAACACCTCTTCTCTTAGCGACCACCAGACCATCAGGAGGTACTGTATCTAAGCCATGAAATCGTTTTCTTCAGGGCACTGACAAAAATGTGGCAGTGTAAATCCAGTCTGACAGCTCAAATACACTTGCCCCATACAAAGGAAACCTCCCATGCCTCTCACCAAGTGCCATAGCACATTCCCTTCCTCTTTTCAGTTTGTAATGGTACAGCAATTGTCTGTCTCAGCTTGAAAAGAAATGGATCCTGGGAGATGAATAACTGTAATGACCCACACCTCGCACCACAGGACACAGCTTCACAGAAGCACGTTATTTTTCCCTACCTGGAGTTCAGCCACGGGTCTAAATTCCATTAACAAAAGATGGAGGTAAGAGTGGCTTTTAGCACCAGTATTCTCTCAGCAGTGTAAAATAACATCAGTGCAACTGCATGCCAGGACACGAAGCCCTAACTCAGAACCCTCAGAGAGTCCAACTTAGTCCAGCAATCTATGCCAAGAAACTAAGACTTTTAAATCAGACTTCCCTTCCTGGAAAATTAATTGGGGGTGGGGGTGTCTTATTTTTTCTGTTATTTTTAAGAAACACATATAAAGGATTTGATTCTGCAATGAGAGAACTTAATGAGTATTTCCTTAAAAGAGCTAAGCAGTTGGCAGTGCTCTTACACAAAATGAGTATTTCAAGTATTTGGTTTTGGAGATCACAAGCATCACACTTCAAAATAATTTCTTTTCTACAGATACAGTGTTTCTATTTTCCAGTGGTAAAAGGAAATGCTTTACATTATTTGTGGATGGTTTTAAAGTAGGCAAAAGCAAAGTTTTCCAACTTCAATGTCAAGAGGGGCTGGATGGTGCCACATGGGAATAAAAAGAGGGTCTCGTCAACGGCACCAGCTTCAGGGACAGTGCAGCCAAAGCTCTGGGAGGGACACATCTGTGGTTCCCTGCTGACCTCAGTGGGCCCCACAGACAGATGTGACCATCAGGACTCAGCACATGAGCAGCAATCAGGCAGCATCCACAGAGGCTGCTAACAGCAGGACCAGCCAACAGGCACACATTCTTTTAAATTAAGTTCATTCTTCTTAAAAAAAAATGAAGAGAGATAAACTTATGAACCACCTGCAGCCTCCATACAATTGGTATTCAAGGAATAATCAGCTTGTAAGTTGGGCCAGTTATTTTATCTCGGCAGAAGATTCTTGGTAAGAGAAAGAGGCCAGCTGAGTTGCCAACCAGCTGTCTAGTCAGCGTTCTGCTTCTTGCCTTCTCAGGGCATTCGTTTAGCAAGCACCAGAGAAAACTAAACCCTCTACAGAAAAAAAAAAACACGCTACCAAAAACATCCACAACAAAACCAACCTGGATGGGAATTTGACATGTTTCTCAAACACCCAACTTCTGAAAGATATGAACAGTGATAGCATCGTACTCGCCAAAATCAGGAGAAAGGAGGGACGCCAAATAGGTGCTATCAAATCCGCAAGCTCCAGTGCCCCTAGTTATGAGCAAACCTCTTCAGTTGGACTTCTTAACACAAACATCTCACTAATTGAAGCTGCATTTTTGTCTAATACTTTACAATTCTACTATTCCCATTTTAATGCTGGCTATAACAACCATTGGTTGTAACAACCACTGCCTTAGGGCCCTTGTTTGTGCTGCAATTAAAATGCAAAGTAAACTTGGACATGTGAATAACAGACAATAAAACTCTAGTATTTGGCTTGGTATCCATAAGGCTTTTATATTTTTTGTCATGGCCACAGATCCCAAACTGAAGCTTCACTATTTACAGGTGTCT
The DNA here is from genome assembly GCA_020745705.1 of Hemiprocne comata. NCBI lineage: Eukaryota > Metazoa > Chordata > Aves > Apodiformes > Apodidae > Hemiprocne > Hemiprocne comata. The sequence goes on from CM036604.1 coordinate 12,036,021, forward strand.
GGAAACACGAGAAAGTACCCAAAATGGTAATATACTTACCTATATTCATGAGCTTGATCCAAACTTTTATAACCTCATGAAAAAATAAAACATACAAAAAATAGTTAATGCTGTTTCCATTTTCTTCCTTTGTAAAACAAAAGTTTTGATGGAAAAAAATAGCAGGTCTGCTCCTGGAGTCAGTGTGATTACATGGTAACTGAAGAACTGGGCACATGAAGGAAATCCAAAATGTCTTTCATGCCATGCTCATGGTTAACCATAACTGGAATTGCAAGCAGAGTTTACCTTTAAAAACATTATTTTTTCTGAAGAAAATGCAGGAGCTGGAAATCAGAAGAAACTAGCAAAATTAGCTGTTAATTCTGCAAATCCTGCAAAGTAAATAATTACAGATTTCACATCACAACAGTTCTGATACTAACAAGAGAATTGACTGCAGTCTGTCTATTAACTATATGGAATGATTTTGTCTGTATTTCTAATCATAATAATATATTCCTTGTATCACAATGCCCTTCCCCCACTTATTCCATGCACTGAGTGTGGCAGCCTCCAGCTGCCATGTCTTGCATCCCTTTTTCAACAAATACTTGGGCAGGAACATCCTTTGTTTATTCATTACTTGGCACTGTGGGATCCTGAATCTAACAGAGACTGTCAGTGATAATTCAGTGTAAATGCTGAGTCAGCATCATATTCCAGATCTTTTGCTGACAGTGTTATGCAAAAGAGCAATGTAGTATACATTCCTTAAACTTAAAGAAAATGAAAGACTTCCTGACTGGCAAAGAATCAAGTGGGACAGAGGATAATGCCTTTTTAAAAATGTTTAAGATTGTGTATCACATAAATGTGGAAAAAAAAAATTAAAAAAATCCATCTAAAGAAAAGTGTTTAGTAGCTTCCAAAATTATGAGGGAGAAAAAGAGGGTAAGATTTTATATTATTCACCATGACCTCAGAATTCTACTCCTCAGTTCAGAGCTATATCAGACACGTATCCCATTCCAGCTGGCTTCTATTACACAATGCAGTCAGTCCCTTTCAAGGAAAGGATAGGAGAGGAGTCTGGAAAGTAATACGCATCAGCACCTGACTAACTTAGCAGGAGCTTTTGACAATCTCACTGAGGCCCCAGTTTGCATTAGTCAGGATATCTTCTGTGGGATTTGCTGGTGTGAGCTTCCTGCTGAGGAACTGTGCTGCTGTTGTAACCTGAGGATGGAGCTTGTTGAGTCAGGTATCAATTGCATGTGTGTTGTTGACTTTTTACAGAAATCTGTCATTTAAAAAGTGGAGAACATGGTTCTTTTCCTATCCAAACACTTAGCAAATCTAGCTGGCAGGCCAGGCAAGGTGCAGAGTTAATACTATGGCAGCCTAGAGAGAAACTCCAAAATACATCCCTACAAAAGTGGTTTGTGCAATCAGTTACAGTGGAAATTAGATTGCCCTTGTGGTAACATTCTGAAGCTGTAGCTGTGTAGCTTACTTACTGGTGGGGAGTACTTGACCCCCATAGCAGGAGCAAACTGAATCCTCTCTCCTCTTGTCTGCACACTGAACATGGAGCAAGGACTGCTGGGGCAGCCCGGGAAGCCTCTGCTGCTGCTTGTGCTACTGAAGGACGGGCCGAGTTCTTTTCTGTCATGAGTTTCTTTCACATCTGCTCTATGCACCTTTTCATAAAGTTATTTACTTTTTGCCACACTTTGCACTTCTAACTGTGGGATCACCATATCCTCTACAGAGGTTAAAACACAGGCTTCAGTTAGCTGTTCACCACTTCACCTCTGAACAACAGTTCGTCATCTCAAAAAACCCCCAACAAACACCTATGGAAGGTGGCATAATCTTGCTTTTTAACAAATTAAGTGTTTTCTGCTTGAAAATAAGGAAAGAAGTTTCTGCTTCTGTCATCTCAATCAAAACCAAATTGTATCAAAAGAACTCTGGCTGGCTGGTGTGAGCAGAACAGTACCTGGCACTGCTTGTTTCAGAAGCAAATGTTAGAAGACTTTCCAATAAACTACTCCTTTTTTTTTTTTTCTTTCTATTTGACTCAGAGCTGAAAGTGTTGGCATCTGCAGCTAACATCGGGAACTTGGTCCAGAACAGCCAATTCACTACCTGTTCTGCAAAACCATACAAAATGATGTCCTCAGATAATTGTCCCCATTAGTTTGATGAGAAAAAAATTTTGGTCAAGCAAACACTACAGCAGATAAAGACAACTTTCAGAAGAGATTACAAGGAAAGATAGGGAACTTCAATTAAAATCCATTTAAAATGTTATTGATAGCTTGATAGCCTGTCAAAGGTGGAAGAACCCTTTTCTAATCATACAAGGGCCTGCTTTCTTGATGGGAATTTTCTCTCTGACATACAAATGTTAAGCAAAACCTGTTAATCTGGTCTGTCAAAAGCATGCGCAGCAACACTCTGCCCCTGACCCCAAACCTCCCATCTGCTGTTAGCATGAAGATTCGATCTACGAGACTGCCCACCAGCAGCAAGGAGCAACGCATACCCAGCAATTGTCAGCTGTGTGCTGCAAAATCAAAAAAAAAAAAAAAAGAGGGGGGGTGGTGGTGGGACATGACAGACAGGATACACTTCTGATCTATTTGCGGCATCAGCTGAATGGACGCACTGCATAAGCCTGGAGGCTTTTAAGGCTTCTTCACATTTAGTTTCCGATTTTTAGAAATACTGTAAATTTTGCATCAATTGTAAGGGGGAGGGTTCAGGAATGCTTGAAGTATAGTGGTAAGGTCACAGTGTCTTAGCCTTGTGTCTTTAGTAGTTTAAGTACCAAGTCAGGAACAATGTCCATCTAGCTGGTAACTTTGGTTTAACTCTGACCCCAGAACACCTCTCTGAGCATCATCTATGCTATGAGCATTAGCTTAGGCTAACAGCGGAAGTCTGACATAGTGAGGACTTTATCAGGCACCTTTCTGGTGTAGAGCCTTGACGAAAATGGGGGGCAAAACCAGAATCCCTGGCGGGGTGCGAGCGGGAGCACCCCCCACAGCGGGGCGGCGCTGGCGGCTCCGCCTGGCCCGACCGCTGCATTTCAGCAACGATAGGCTCCAGCTGAGGCCTTGGTGGTTACTTTAAAATCCAGAAATTATCGCCCGCTTTCTTTTTTAAAAGATTAAATAGAAAACCTAATTTTGAACGTTCTATTCTGAGGTGCAACCAGCGCGTTCTGGATCTGTCGTGAGCACCGCCCCCTGCGCGGGCGGGGCCCGGCGCGCGGCCTCGGGCGCCCCCTGCCGGGCCAGGCGGGACCGCCCGCCACGCGCCCCCCTTACCCCCCAGGGCCCCCCCAGACCCCCCCATCCTCAGTGCAAAGTTGATCTAAACCTGGATTGAAGTAGTTTAGAAAGGAAGTAAACCCTGGGAAAGGCCGCGCTTCACCGGGACGTACCGTACCTGCCCATCCTGCCGCGCCTCACGCTCCGCAGGCAGCGCAGGCTGCGGGGCAGTCCTCCTCTGCTGCCCTGTGTGTGGAACAGCACTCGCGTTTAACACAGAGCAAGTCACTAAGAGTGACTTAATTAGCCATGAGCTTGGTATATGTCCATCTCGTGCTGCACTTGGAGCAACCTGGTCTAGTGAGGCGTGTCCCTGCCCATGCAGGGGGGGTTGGAACTGGATGATTATCAAGGTCCCTTCCAACCCAAACCATGTCATGATTCTGTGATTTCTACAGGTGGAGCTCCTGCTGCATGATTCCTGGTTCTAGATCATCAGGAAATGAGAAAGGCAAATGCGACATTAACCCAAAGAAACAGACCTGAATAATCCGATTAATCGTGTACTCAACAAGCAGGGAGAAGACTTTAGGGATTCAGTTCCTTCTTGTACACATGTTTTAACTCCCACTCAGAAAGTTTGTAGCAGGACACTCCATCTCTCAGCGTGCCTGGAAGTTACAGGAAGTTATTACAAGAGTTCTAAGAAGTCTTAATTTTAAAATAAAGACATGTAATTTCATACATAGGAAAATAATGCCTTAAGGCATACTAAGACAATTAGTCATGTGGTAAAAAGCAAACTTAAACATAACATTTCCTTGTGGATAAATTTATTCAAAATTGTATATTACAATTTCTTAGCCTTTCCCACAAAGCATGTTAACTTGCCAAGTGTATAAAAAAAAAGAAGCTGGACTGTGGAAGATTATTGTTCTGCTCCAAAATGTATCCCCTTTGTTCCTTATGAAGGCATTAGATTGTGTTTGTTCTTTTAAATGTGTAAAGTAACCTGCTTTTGATGGCTTTTTGGCCTGTGACTCTTAGGAAACCCAACTTGTTTCAGAGACCTGGAGCTCCGTGAAGGGTTAGTGCTTTCCATATTGTTCATAAAAAATCATAGTGCGTGTATTAGTGTCAGCCTTGCAACAATTATTTTCAACAATTGAAAAATTCTGATTACATTATTATGCTCCCTTTAGTGGCTACTACCAAATGTTAGTGTAGGTTTGGTTTTGTGAACTCAATTCACAGCGGCGCGGTTTGGCAGGGCCGGCCCACCGCTCCCAGCCCTCGCTGTGGCGATGGGAGGAATGCTGCTGTTCCACAGACCAGGCCAGATCTGACACCACATAAATGTGTATTGCAACGAATTTCTCCTTCAAGGGATTCCAAGAATATTCGATTCCTCCTGGATTTCTCAGCAGCACTCACACCGCCCACGCTCGTGCTCCTCCTTTCCTATCTCTGTCGCAGCCACAGCTGCTTTTGCCGCTTGAACGCTACCTCTCAGGCTCGTTCAAATTTCTCTACGGAATTCCCGGGGCCGTGTTTCGGGAGTTACCATCCACGGCCCCTCTCAGACGTCCCTCAGGCGGGTGAGCGCCGTGACCGCCGCTGACGTTCCCAGACTTTTCAAAGACCCTTCAGCACCAGACACCACCAGAGCGCGGGCGGGGCCTGGCGCGGGCGGGGCCGAGGAGCCCGGAGCTGAGCGGCCCCTTCTCGGGCCCTCCAAGCTGAGCCGGCAGAGGGCGATGCCGCTGCGCGGATCAGCCGCGCCCGGTGGCGCCACCGCGGCAGAGCGGCCCCGGAGGGGGCGGAGCCGGAGGGGGGAGACTGCTCGCGGGCAGGAAGCGGAAGGACTTATCTGTCCCGTCATGTGACCGGGATGCGGAACCTCTGCACCGGAAGTGGGGCTGCTTCCGGCGTAGCCGGGCTGGGCGCGGAGGCGGTGCCGCCGCACCGGGCGCTGGGGCCGGGGTCCGTCCCGCTATGCTAGAGACTCTGAGGCCCGCAGGTGAGACGCGGCCCGCTCACGGCCCGCGGGATGCCGCGCTGCCGCCGAGCTCGGTTCCGTGGGCCCGCTCTGGGGCGGGGCAGTGACTGAGGCCTTACCGCTCCCGCCGTGCCTGAGGGCTCCCGCGCCGCGGCCTGGCCGGGCCGGCTCTCCCCGGTGGACCAGTGAGCTGCGGGAGGCGGGCGCTGGATCCAGTGGGCTCCTGGCTCTGTTCCAGGCAAAGCCGCTTGGCGGGTCCGCTGGCCATTCGGCCCCGGGGGGTAGGGGCAGTAGGGGTGGGGAGGGGCGACGTACTGGGGCCTGGTCGGGCCCGCGCACCGGGGCCTGTAACGCGTTCCGGAGAGGGCCCCGCTGGGGCTTCCGCGGCAGCTGGTGCTGCAGCGTTCGAGGGGCTGCACTGGCAGATGGGAGAGGGTAATTCTGCAAAAGCCCCTACGGAGAAGTTAAGGAACTACCTGCTACCACCGTTTAAAGTTATTTTATTTTAAAGCAAGTAGCATACTTCACTCAGTGTTGCAGCATGGAGACTGATTTTTCTTTATTAATTAATAGACTTAGTTCGTTAAGAGTTGCAATAAAGAAAATGCAGAAACAGAACAGATTGTAAATAGAGGAAGGGAAGCGTCTTGGGAAAAACAAAGTTTTCTTGACGTGTAGGGCTTTGCTAACAGGAGATATTTTACTTAACTTTTTGATTACTTTAGTTTTCAAGAGAACTTAAAATATATATAAAAGTCTGCTTCCAGCTGGAATCGTTTCAGTGGTGGCAAGCTGGGTCCTTGCTCAGAGCTGGTAGTTTGTACGAGCAATAATTGTCTCATCTATAGACGTGTCTGCATTCTGGTTGAACATATTCTAAAGGCTTGTCTTTTTTGTAGGCAAGTATTAAAAAAACAGTCTTAAATCTGAGAATATTCTTCAAGGATGTAAAGAACTGTGTCTGCATTTTAAAAAATCTGATTGTTTAAAATATATATTTTATAATGTACACTAGGAATAGAATAACTGTTTGAAATACTCAAATTACATTGTCAAGTTGTTTTAAGCAAACTGGAAAATAAAATTAATGATTGAACTGGCTGGCATAGTATTCTGTTACTCTGGAAAAACAGCAGTAGCTGGTTTGGTCTTCTGGAGTGTTGAGTGGTGGGTATGTTGCAGGACTGATGCTTTGAGGGAAAAAACTGAGAAGTGCTGAAGACAGTAAATTTATACTGGTGGTCTTCTGCTGATATGTAGGTGACAGCTTGAAGCTCAGCTCTACTGCAGGCTTTTCAGAGATTCCTGGTCCAAAGAAGTAATTTTTAAATCTGCTGGTTTTAATATTCCATTTTGTTAACTGACTGCTGAACAGTTTTGTATTGACAAACATACAGATTGTTCTTACACCAGCTTGAAGTTGTTATATGACAGCTCGGTTCTAAATGTCATAGTACTTGATCCTCATTCCACATTTACACTTGAGGCAAGTCAGTTTGGGGGAATTCACTACCAGGGAGTTGATTACTGTCCCTAGACTTCATTTCACTTGAAAGGTGGGGAAATGGTGCTATTTTCAGGTTTGGTCCTTCATGTGAAAATTGCCATGAACTCTTGGGAATACATCTCAAGAAGCTTGTTCAAGGATTAGTGTTTAGCTTGTCAAATACCTGAAGCGAGCTGTGAGGGCCGGGGGTGAGCAGAGCTGTGAGGACTCTGGGGAGTCATGAGTGCTCTGTGGCATGAAGGGCTTTCCTCTGCCCTGATGCTGGTAGTCAAAGGACCTGAAAGCTGTGCTGGGTGTGCCAGGTTTGGGCTGTTTTTTCAGCTGATGCATCTTGGTCACAGTCTCAGCAGAATGGAGCTGCTCACTCATTTTTTATGTAAGACAGCATTCACAAGAAAACTGCCTTCTGCCACCCAGTGTTTTTAAAAATAAACTAAAATTATGACTGATTCTTGCCTTAAATCTGAGATCCCATGGTAGTTGGTAAACACCTCTTAAGTTTAACAATTGTTTCAAAAAGTAAACAGTAAGGATTTATAAACATGTGAATGTGACTGTATACAGCAAGTTAGGGGGCTTGACTGTGAAAGTTTTAGTAATTTGACTTTCCTCCAGTGGGAGCTTGATTCAGTCTTTTCAGTTCCTCCCACTACCCAGCACTGGAAATTAGAATAAGTTTTAAATAAAGAAGGAAATTGTGGTCAAAAAGGTACCATTTTTCTTTTGACTATGTTGCTGTGATTGTTTGTGGGGTTTCATAAATACCAGGTTATTCTTCCCAGTCTGCTTTCTTCAGAGACCTCCCTAAGAGAGTCAGATTGATACTGTGCTTCTAGGGAAAAAAATAAGGAATCTTAGCAGCATAATTTCACAGCTCTGCAGAAGATGCCATTTTCAGTGCTTTCTGACTCCTGTGCTCTTTTCTCTGTGGAAACCCCAGTCACCGTTATGTGAGGTAACAGTGAATAATCTGTGCTCCATGGGCTTGTCATCCTTGTCTAGCTCTGAAACTGGGGATGGAACACTGAGTTTTTGGGGAGTGGGGGAGAGTTGCCAAGAATATGAGTTGGAAAACAGATCAAAATGGTAAAGAAGGGATTATGTAACCATGATTAAACACTGAGTCATTTACATAATCCCTCCTGTGAACTCTGTTGTGTGAGCAAGCACTGCTGCTTGTTGGAGGTACATCTGTGCTGAAGTGCTGGCACTTCAGCACAGCATGACACTTGACACAGCTGGGTGGAAAGCACTGTGGTTGGGGTACAGGCTCTGTAGCAGGGATTCATAATCATATTTTCTCAATTCTGTATTTCCATAGAAGTACTTTCATTTCAGGGTCCTTCAGCTCTTCATAATGCAAATTCTATTTTTGCACCATGTTGAAAATGTGCTTTAAATTCTGTATTTATGTGCTATCTGCTGATTTCCTAAGTATTCTCAGGTGTGCAGCCCTATCTGTTAAAACTTAGACATGTTCCCACTTGTGAAAAACAGAACTTGTCAGAGGAAAGCTGCTTGCTACACCATGGTTCTTCTGGAATTCCATTGTCTTCAACGTGTGCATTATCAAATTGAAAGATGCAGAAGTTTAACTTCTTCAGGCAGTTAATGTTGGTCTTCTGTATTTGCATGTAAATTTGTCATTATTCCTAATGATAATAACATGGAAATTTCTCTCAAATTCAATTACAATTTTAAAGTAGACGTTTTAAATAATTGTATTACTGCTTAAAATACTATTAACCTTGTAAAAATACATGTGGATCATGTGGAAATACAAAATTAAAATCTGTGAGCTCTTAGGTGAGTTTGTAGCATGTAATTGTTGAATTGTTACAAATACACAAGGTACATGCAGAAAAAAATATTTACAGCAGAGGTATCACTTTCCTTATTAACATTTTAAATTCTGTAAGGTTTTTCTTAAAATAAGCAAAGTTATAACATCTTAAAAAGCTCAGAATTAAAAGACTGGATTGTACCCGCAACTGTAGAAGATGTTGCTATTCCACCTCTCAGTTAATAAAACAGGGAAATATTACTGGCAGAGCCATAAGCCTCATTCTCCCTGGTGTTGTGTCTGTGCTGCCTTTGTCATTGTATGAAACAATACATTGGGTTTTGAAAACTTCATCTGAAGTAGAATATTTTGTAAGAGTGCAGTCAGTCTTTATTGGGCAATTGATGAGATTATTTGGTTGGCAGTTGAAATGCAGAATCTCTCATTTGCTGTTACAAAGTCTGGGACAGCTCAAGTTAGGACTCTGCTGCTATGATTTCATCAAGTGACTGGTTTTGTTGCCCTAAACTCATGCTTCAAGTGCTCAATCTATCTCAGCTGGGTAACGTGTGGTTTGTAGCTCCTGCTGTAGTTGATGAGTCCTCATGGATAGAAGAAACACGATAAAATGTGCTGGCATAGCAACCTGTGGCCTCAGTACAACTTTCAGAAAAGGGAGGAATGAGCTGGGGTAGAAGCACAAGTACAGCAGTGACATAGGCTCCACAGCATGTTGGGTTGAGTTCCAGATGACTCTGCTTAAGTGTTATTTGCTGAAGAAAAAAAGTGTAGAAGGAAATGGAAAGAACAATACTTTAATAAGCAGAATCTCTGATCTTTATTTTTTTTCCTTGCAGCACAACACTAAATTTGTAATGAAATGGAGTCTGGGTCAAGCTCTTTTCGAGTGGAATTTCCAGATTTTTCTAGCACCATTTTGCAGAAGTTAAATCAGCAGCGCCAGCAAGGACAATTATGTGATGTGTCCATCGTAGTTCAGGGCCATCTATTCAGAGCCCACAAGGCTGTTCTTGCAGCTAGTTCACCTTACTTCTGTGATCAGGTTCTCCTGAAGAACAGCAGGCGAATAGTCCTGCCTGATGTGATGAACCCCAGAGTATTTGAAAACATTCTTCTGTCTACCTACACAGGTCGGTTGGTAATGCCTGCTCCAGAAATAGTTAGTTATTTGACAGCAGCAAGTTTCCTTCAGATGTGGCATGTGGTGGATAAATGCACTGAAGTGCTAGAGGGAAACCCAACAGTGCTGTGCCAGAAGATGAACCATGGCAGCGATCACCAGTCCCCCAGCAGCAGCAGTTACAATGGCCTTGTGGAAACCTTCGAACTTGGCTCTGGAGGACAAACGGAATTCCACAAAGTTCAGGAACTAAGGGACGGCGAAAATGAAGAAGAGAGCTCTAAAGATGAGCTGTCGTGTCAACTGACAGAACATGAGTACCTTCCCAGCAATTCTTCAACAGAACACGATAGACTCAGCACTGGAATGACAAGTCAGGATGGTGAAGAAGGAACCAGTGACAGTGCAGAGTATCAGTACACCAGACCCATGTATAGCAAACCCAGCATCATGTCTCACAAGCGGTGGGTCCATGTGAAGCCAGAAAGATTTGAACAAGACTGTGAAGGTGTTGATAATCCTTACGATGAACATCAAGTTTCTGAATCCATGAATGCCATTCAGGCAGATCATTCAATCCAGTCTTCAGGTGTTGAAGACTTTCATATAGGTGACAAAAAGGTGGAAGCAGAATTTGACGAACAGGCAGATGAAAGTAATTATGATGAACAAGTTGACTTCTACGGCTCTTCTATGGAGGAATTTTCTGGTGAAAGGGCAGATGGAAACCTAAGTGCTCACAGGCAGGATCTTATGATAGCAGCAGGGTATGGTGAAGGCATTGAAATGGCTACAGGAATTAAAGAAGAAACGTCCCTCACTGGATTCTCACATGCTGATAAGCTGTATCCTTGTCAGTGTGGTAAGAGCTTTACACACAAAAGCCAGAGAGATCGACATATGAGTATGCATCTTGGTCTTCGACCTTATGGCTGTGGTGTCTGTGGTAAGAAATTCAAAATGAAACACCATCTTGTAGGCCACATGAAAATTCATACAGGGATAAAACCATACGAGTGTAACATCTGTGGGAAAAGGTTCATGTGGCGGGACAGTTTTCATCGTCACGTCACCTCTTGTACCAAGTCCTATCAAGCTTCTAAAGCTGAGCAGAGTACTACTGAGATGAACTAAGATATTAGTGCTTACATTTGTTTAGTAGAGCAAGGAGAATGATCTAATTATGCAAATAATGTCTGGTACTTGCTATTGTAAATTTTCAAAAAACAAGTTCTAATGATAATGCTGGTATAAGCAGACTAAACTTTCATTTTATTTTCCACAGTGCTACTACAGGTGTTTGATGTGTGAGGTGCAAATGGTTGATCTGAGAGGTGCTTGCAAAACAAGGTCTGTAAAGTCTTTGTGACATTGATTGTGATCACAGCAGTATTTAGAAGCCCTGTTGTTTTCCTAAGTCTTATAAATTCACAGAAAAGCCCAGCTCTAAATTGACCCAAATCCTGCAAGTACTTACATGACACAGGAATTCAGGTATCCCCACTTAATGAAAAAGATAACTAGGATAATGCCAGGTTATATGATTCACATTTTAATGGAAAACATTAGAATTCCACCTCAAACTAGAGACTGCCGACATACTTAACATACATCATTAGATAGTCTACAGCATTTAATAGCCTTTGCTTTATTGCTTAATGAAAGGCTGTGTTGAAGATGGTTTGGCTTTCCTTTATCTGTCTTCCATTTCTTTATTCATCTTCAGTAAAACACATGTAGTCTAATTTTGTGCCAATTTCTATTTAGAGTCTGTAAAGCACTTAAATATAGTCGAACACTATATAAACTTCAGTCTGTATAAAGTATAATTTGTCATTGCTCCTCTAGGGTGTAATGCTGTATGGCTCTTGGCTTGACTTGATTTTGATTGCTACATGGTGGGAGCTTCTAGAAGTGTGTGTAGTAATTATGTCATGTCAAAAAAAAAAACAACAAAAAGATTTGGAACTTAGCCAAAATAATGAAATACTTGAACTGTAGTTTTCTGGTCAGATTTTTGTGGCTTTCTACAGTAGCAAGTACCAAACTGTGGATTCAAGAATTGACTTTTTATTGGTACAAAAACTTCTTTGAGAACTTTTGTCAAGTTTTAGAAACCTGCTTTAGGAAAATGATTTAGTCATTGATAGGTATTTACACTATTAATTCTTTACTCTTTGAATAGTAAGAACTATAATACAGATTCTTGGTACTGAACTACTGTGACTGGTTGTTACATGTGATCACAAGCACCAGAGCTGTTTACCTCATCAGATGAAGTTGCTTGTGGAAAAAAAGTATAAAGTATGGTATTTGGATCTATTAATGGTACTGCAGAACATGGTACCTAGTTCATGTCTGAAGTCTGGATTTTTGCTGGGAAAGTGGCACTTCTGCTTCATTAGGATGAGGATCTCTGTGCTGGGCTCTCATTCTTGGAGACAGAGGGAGGAGTGGTTGTAGTTTTGAGAGATGCTGCCAGCTATGCAGGTAGAGTGAATGCATCCATCGGTGGCAACAGGATTTTGGGGTTGAAAGCTTAATGCAGTCCTATGCAAAAGCAAATGACCCTTCTTTGTAGTTTACTGAAACATATTCTAAAAAGGAAATAGCCTTTAGAGCATACGTGGACTATAATAGAGGTGATGTCCAAGAACAGTGCTGGTAACATGGGGAAAAAAATTAACCAGCATGGAAGGCCTAAGCTTGTCTGGCCCCAATTTATGTTAGATACTGCAATATGCAGGATAATGTCCTTAAACAGATGACCCTGTATGGTGAAGCAAAAATCACACAAAGATAATTACTATTTAGATGCTTTTTTCAACTCCCAGTTGCAAATTGTCTTAAGTTAGAACCAAACTGTATCCTGAAGGTAAATGTCTGGTACAAGCTGGGGGTTTACTACTTGGTGGGCTGAAATCATGGTAACTTATTTTCTCACATTCTACTTACAAACTTTTAATTTTTTAAGAGGCTCTTAATTGTTAATCTTCTAATGCTTCAGATATTTTTCATATGGAATTTTGTTAAAACAGATATTCCCAAATATGATGAACCCATTGCTGGCAATGGGCACGAATGGTGAGCACCACAGAGTTCCTGTTCTTAGCACATGATTGAACTCTGCAGTACACCATGGGTGCCAAATATAACCCTTGTAATCAAGGTATCTAAACAGGGATTTGCTCACTAACACTGTAACCTGCTTAATGTATAGAAGCACTTTGTATTTAAAAAAAACAAACAAACCATAAAACTTTATAAGTATGTTTTTTAAACTTAAAAATTATATTCCCTTTATGGTTTGTTTCCACACCTAACACTGTCTTTTTTAATATTAAAAAAAAAATTTATAATGCTTGCCTGTTTACATGAGTGTAGAGGAAAGGGTTCTTGCACTCAGTGGCCCTATTTTTCCATTCTCCATGGCCTTATGCATACAGGGTGTCATTTCTGCAAGTACCATCATCACGTTTGAGGGAAGGTATTCTCATAATAATTTCAAGAATGATCTTGTATATTACATTAGTTCTCAACCCCTTTCAAATTGTCACTTCAGTCTTGGATAAAAAGGTTAAGGGTGCCTCTTCCCATTCAACGATAAAAAGGCTGGTCAGAAACACCAGGCTGAAAACCATGGTCAAGCAAAAAATTATTAAACCCAGACCATCCTACAGAGCTGCCACCGAAATTGTTTCTTTTACCAGCTTGGAATGACTTTTATATGGGACGTTTCAGAGTTAAACATTACTCCTATTTGCAGTTAGATTACTGTGAAATAAAGCTTTAAAATAAAATGTACTGCGAGAGACACTTTAAAAGTTTTATAACAGGTCCAGTAGATCATATTGTAGAACCGTGTCCTTTTTTAATGACTTAGCATGAATAGTAACTTTTTAATATTTGCCTATTACTGTTTTACCCCGTATTATGACATTGTCTTGAAAGTCCAACAAATGTTGCTCCACTGATTTTGTAGCACTTGGCTTTCTGATGCTAATGTACATGAAACCAATTGATATCAGGAAAATGTTGATAAGATTGTTAGAAGATCTGGTTGAGAGGATGATGATTTAAGGGAAGCTTGAGATACATGTCTTAGAATCCTTACTTTTGCTTATCACAGGCAAAACAGTTGAGTTGTAGTATTTTTCCTGAATTTAATTTATTGCCCTTTGACAAACTTCTAATCACTGATTCAGGTATTGGGGGAAAAAGATAACACAAAACTTCTTAAATGCTTAAGGAAACATCTTTCCTCCCCCTTCCTCAGGCTCAGCTTCAGTGTGACACCTCTCCTCCCTGCCTTTCTGGTCCGTTTCCCTTGTTTTCACTGAGAGTTGTGCTCAGTCCATGCCAGCTCTGTAGCGAGGGGACAGATCTCACAGGGGGTTGGGCTCGTATGTTTACAGCTTGGGTCTTCTGTGGGCTCCAGTTAGCAGAGGTATACCTCCTCTGGCATGGCTCATCTATACACCAAAGTCCCCTCCAAAGTGAATCTCCTCAGGCTTGGCATGTGTCCTTCTCTGGTGTCTCTCTGTACATGTCCTCAGCATCTTCTCCCTCTGTTTTCCCAAGAGCAGCTCTTCAGTTTCTCTGCACGTTTCTTCCCCAGCAGTATCTGTGTGTCTCCCTGCACCTCCCGCCTGCAGCTGCCACTCTTCACCGACCTTGAAGCAGAGGCCCGTGTGCCCCTCTGGGGCGAGGCTGGGCCTGCAGGGGATGGTGTCAGTGCAGGCTGGAACCTGTCGTTCCTAGCCCAGGGCAGTGGGCTGCCTTTGCCACAGGTCCCGTTTGCAGCCCCTGCCACTGAAACCCTGCAGTTGGCAGCCAATATAGTTGTACATAGTAAGCCAAGACAGGCAGATGCAGCTTCTGTCGAGCTCTTGATCTTTGCTAATGGAGTGCTCTCAGTAAAGATACAGGAAATTATTTCTTGTTTGTGGGGAGGAGGAGGGAGGTGATCCATATATATATATAAAAAATATTAATGCATATGTATATGATAAATTTCATTAATCTTCCCTTAAGCTTCATCACCTTTAATGACATGACTTAGAAACATTTGTGCATTTTTATATTGCTTACTTTTGGCTGTAGCAAAGTGAATGTCTTCTGAAAACCAGAATCCTTGTACACACAGGAAGCTTTCAGAATTTCCTGCTACAGTGAAGCCATTGCTTGTCCTATCAGTGGTAAGAACACTTAATGATACTACAGCTGGGTTCCTTTTCATTCCATTTTTGTATCTAAGATATTGATTACCATGGAATCTGTGTAGCTGCCATTTTGAAAAACAACTATTAGCATGTAAGATCTCTGACCCTTATGAGGGAGGAGGTTCCTATTTCACACACCACCATTGGGTTTTTTGTGTTTTTTTTTAAACAAGACTTTGTTTATTTTATGGATGAGCAGGTAGACTCTAGGAGGTACTGTCAGAACAATCTTTGGTCTTAATTTTTGTTCATCTGAGGTGTTGCTGGGGTTGAGAAACTTTGTCCTGTACCAGAAGCAAGGCAGATGATCAAAGGCTGGTGTATTTGGTTTCTTGTTATGAAAAGAAATACTTGATGTCCCTGTATCATTGAGCCTGAAAGAATGGAGGCACAGCAGGTCTTGTAACCTCAGCACTTTGGTGTTGGTGCCAGAAAGGTGACCTGTCTCTGAATTATGAGAGCCTACAGCAGTATATTGAGTATTTTGCTCCAACAGAATTAGAACCTCTCTCTAAACAACAAAGGAAGGTTGCTTTTTGTCATATAAATGCTTCACTGGGTAGCTAGGCTTCTTTAGCTATAACCTGTAAACTGTCAGTGCCCTAGGGGAAGATGCTGGAAAACAAAATGGTATATTTTTAATGTGATTAAATTGTAAGTTCCGATTTTTGCTTGAAGCCTGTGTCTGTTGATTGCTGCTCCTTTTTTATTATTCATGGGATTCCATATTTCTTCCAGAAATGTAACTGTTTATGCAAGTGAATCTTCCTTAATGAGCTATAGGTTTTTATTCTAAACAAGTCATTTATAATAGTAAATTTGCATATCTTGATATTTTGTGAGATGTTATGCCTGTATTGCAGAGTTTGGATAGTTTTGTCTATAAATATTGCTGTCCTAATTGTACAGCATGATTTTAATTTAATGTTACTGTTCAATATTTTCTTCTTATAGAAGAGTCCCATGCCCCTTTTTTGTATAACATGTTTTAATAAATGTTATCTGTCAACTTTGTAAATGTTTTCTTAAGCTTGAATGAAAGGAATGCATGTCTAGTACTAGGTATTTAATATTTCACTTTTGCCAAAATGATAAGTGCTCAAACAAAAGTACAAATCCAAAAGTTGTTGATATATTACTTTATTAAATATATAAAGAAAAAGTGTATCTAGCAATGTGTCTTCTTGAAATACTCAGAGCATGCCAGCCTAGCCTAAGAAAACACTAAACTAAAACCTGATTTTATACCACGAGAAGTTGATGACTTTGTGGAGTTGTACCATTTCTTTGGTGCTTAGGTAGTAGTTAGTTCCTGTGTTAGTCCAAATTGATCAAACAGGTTTTATTGTAATTGTTTTTTGCAGAATGGTGATCTCTAAAAGTTACAATAGAATGTACAGGCTGATAGGAAAGCTCCAGAACACTCCCTTCATAGCAGCAGCAACTGCATGTCCAAAAAGCCTACAGGTAAATTAGTAGGTTAAGATAACATGTAGATGTTTTTCTTGTTTAAGTATGAAAGAAATTTCATAGTGTGAAGAAGTGTCTAAGATTAAGTTTCCCTTACCTTCCTGTGAGGATTCCTCCTCTCCCTGACTAAATTTCAGTATTTTCTTACACTGAACAGTTTGCTTTGTCCAACCTCCATCTGTTCCCTCCTCACAGAATGGTCACAGCTGATGCTTCTTACTCAGCAGCTTAGTGCTTGCTGTCTGAACAGAAAATGAGCTTGCTTTCCTTTAAAGCATATCCAGTGAATTCCTGGAGAAATCAATATTTGTGTACCACACTCCTCAGTCTCCAGCAACTTTACACTGAATATGGTACAAGCAAATTAATTTCCTATTGCTGTTGGTTACACCTACTGAATGCATGTAAGAACAAGCCCAGAGTATTCTTTCTGTTCCGAATTAGTAATCTGATTTTCTTTTACATGAGTAAGCAAACAGCATTTGTGCGTGTTTAATTTGCTATTTGTGCCCTGGTCAGGAGGCTCCCCCAGGCTGCTCTTCATCTCATTACCGTTCAATGCCCGATTTCTGAAGACTGTCTTCCATGTGTTTTATAGGGAAAAGGCAAACCTCCAGAAGATACAAGATGTCCAAGGTTAGACCGGGTGGGTATCCCGGCGGTACTTACCGGCTCTCTGGCGTTTACCAAGCGGTACACAAACTGTACACGAACCACAAGCATGTGCAGGATAAGTTAAAAAAACAATGTGCTGCTTGCTGAAGCACTTTGTGTAAGTTACAGGGATCGTGTAACACCTAAATTCCTCCTTAGGATTTGCCCGCCCAGGCACCGCCTTCTGCTGGAGCTTACACTCCCGTACGCCTCCGCTGGGCCGCCCGGCAGAGCGGGGAGCGGGCCTCAGACCCTGTGGGCTCCGCAGCAGCTGCCCCGGGCCGCTGGGACAGGCGGGTTCCCGGGGCGCGGCCCCGCCCCGGCACGTCACAGGAAGCGGAAGCGCGGGCAGCGGGATCGGTTCCGGGTGCGAGTAGCTGTGGGAGCGGGCGGGAAGCGGCGGTGGAGCGGGCAGGGGCCGGGCCGGGCCGAGGACCCGCCATGTGAGAGACCCTGACAGCGCCAGGTGAGCAGCGGGCGGGCCTTCGGGGGGCCGTGCGGGGCCGAGGCAGTTCTCCGGGAAGGGAGTCCTGCGTCCTGACAGGCCCCGCAGGGGCGGCGGCCCGTGCGTCGCGCAGGGCTCGGCCGCGGGTCCCCTGGCAGCGGGCCGGGGCTCGGATCCGCGGGGGGGAGGCGGGGCGGTTCGTTTGGAAGCGGCGGCAGCCCGGCCCGCCAGGCTGGCTCTGCTCCCCGCCTCGGCTCGGCAGAAGCTCTCCCCGCGTAACCCCAGTGTCTGGCGTAGTTTTGGCTTCTAGTGGGGAGGGCGAGTTGCAGTGTGCCCCGGCCGTCTGCTAGCGGAACGGGCCACGGGACAGCCGGCGCTGTGGGCCGGGCTGGCTGGAGCGGGTGGGACCGGCGCCGGTGTGGGGTACTGCCAGGAGCGGGTGGATGGACCCTTTGGCTGCAGCTGCTCCCTTAGAGGAGCTGGGAGTTGTAGTGAAGCCCCAACCTCTGAAATTGCGACGGCCCTTCAGAATCCCTGCAGGTGTGCATAGCATGCAGAATGGGGCTAATTTGGAATAAACCGAGGTTGAGAGTGAATTTGGAACAAACCGGAACAGTCTCAGTGATATGGGAGAGCCTGGTTTCCAGGAAAAAAAAGATGCTACCGGATTAGCTGCACTACAGGTGTTACATGTTAGAGTCCTCAGTATCTGGAATCGGGATGTAGCTGTGCTGCCGTGCCAGAGCACTGGGAGCTGCAAAACCTTCAGGCTGTCAGAAGTAACCAGCTCGGAAAACACTATGAAAATGTGTTCTTCCAGCCACTTTAAATCTATCCAAAAAATGTTGCTGATATCTAGAGAATATAGCTGCTTAATTGCTTAAAAGAAACATTGGGGCAAAAAAGTTACCATTTGATGAAGAGTGACTTAAGGTTTGGAAAAAAAAAAAATTATTAAAATGCATAATGCTCACCAGTTATTACCTTGGTAGCAAATTGCTTATTATTTTAATAGCAGAAGGTACAAAAGCCCCCTCCTCTCCCTCCCCACTTCTTAAAATTCTGGGTCTCATGTTATCAATTGGGGTTTTTCTATACTGATAGTAGCTTCTCAAAGCATACACCTTAAAGTTGTTAGATATTCAGAAAATGTGGACAGTAACTATTTAGGATTACATAATGGGTATATTGTGAAATTTGTACACAAAAGAAGTTTGTGGTCATTACTTGTAAGATCTTTCTGATTTAAAGTGTGTGTGTATCATAAATATGCCCCTTTGTTTTATTTGTCTGACACAATACTTTTGCTGATCTTGGCTATCTCCAGTTTGCCTTCTAGGAACTTTTTATTTTCTGTATTCAGAAACAGATAGGTAACTGCTTTTGTAGTAACTTCTAGAGTGAAAATTTAGAGACATTTTATATTGAGGTTTCTAATTGTGGGATGAAACTTTGTTTTTGCCTCAATAGTTATTTTATTTTTACTCTTTTAATCACTTCTGTACAGGCAAGCAATTGTGAGGAAGACAGTTTGAGAATAAGGGACGAAGGTGGCCCTTGGACTTCAGTTTCACAACTGCTTCCTTTGGATATTTGCTCAAATAAGAGGCTCCTGTTCTGTTTTGGTTTTCTGCTATGAAATGCTAAATATGCAGTTCCAGTAATTTCCTGGTTGCACCATACTAAGCATTGAGAATAGGTTTGTAAGTGTTATCAGTAGTAGCCTGTGTGTAAATTGTTGTGTAGTCTCCACTACTATAACAGACTCTGTATTTTAGTCTAAAATAGAAGTGAAGCAAACTCACTTTCAAAGCTGTTTTCCAATGAGTAGTAAGACATACGCACCTTTTATTGTGTGCTTTTCTGCAGATAATTCACTATTTCAAGTTTTGGCTGAACTGTCTATATTTCCTTCCATTCCAATGGACACTTTTTTAAGCTAAGTTCAAACTTTCCCAAAATTTAACACACCTTGTGAATTAAACCTATGGAGTGATTTGTGAATGTTTAGCATTTGGAGGAAAGAGGATTTGAAATCCTATCTTGTTAAGAAAGAAATGGCTCCCACAGCCGTTTATTTTTGAGAGACATGGTTGTTTGCATAAATTAAACATTACTCTGTTATTAGACTACTAGCAAGGTAGCTTAGTTCTCACTTAGGGTTTTTTTGGATGGCTTGTGAATTGGGAATCAGCCATACTGTAGACCGTTGAAAACAGTACTGAGCTTAACAACAGTATGGGCAGGAAGTTTGTATGCAAACATAGGCTTGTGCTAGCTGTTTTTAGTCATACTGGCAGTTTTATTTACCTGTTAGAGACAGATCTAGTGTTGAACTGGGCTGGAAATTTTGAGATCACTGCAGATATAAAAGATGCCACAAATAAAGTGCATTTTATCATGTTGGAGAAGCTGCAAACAAAATGAAACTTCATGTGCAATGGAAATATTCACAGACTTTTCTGTTGTGCTGTAGCATCTCTCAGGATCTGCATATCAACTCTGTGTTAAACTTCCATGAGAGTACATGACAGTCACTTATTTATTGTGAGATACCAAAATTTCATGTTTATATGCAGCAATCTCACTAGTTGTACTCTCCAGTGTGTCTAAGTTTAAATGCACTTGAGTGACTCTTTTCATTATTTATTGTGTGTGTTTCTGGAAAAACCTTTAATGTAATTGATTTTTAAATGTATAAAAAACCAGTAGTATCTGATTATCTCACTTGGGATAAATATAAAATGTCCACTTGAATTTAGGAAGAATTGATGCAAAAAACAACGTTAAATATTTACATGGTACTGCTAATATTATAAGTGTGTTGTAGTTCTGCACAGAATTATCTCAGTAGTTGGGAGAGTAGCTTTTTTCCTTCAAGTTTTTTGTTTTGGGTTTTTTTTTTTAATTACTGTGATATTAAAATCTGTTTTCTATCTGTAGGGAAGCTTACCATACTTCAGGGGCCAGATTTTCAGTGAAGCAGCAGTGCTGTGTGTCACACTACACAAGGCCATCCAAGGGCACTATATGTTAACTTTTAAAAGATAATATAATACTTTACTGTTATGAGATGTGTACATTGGTAAAAGATTACATGATCAGTTTATTCTCTGTTTTCAAAGATTATTTAAAGAGGACTGTCTCAGAAATGCTGCTAGACTGTGACATACCTGATTGCAGCTTTCCTTTGGTACAGCTAGCAGTAATTATTGTGGCTGTTGTAATCTGAAGAATAAGGCAAATACAAACTGAAAGGAGTGAGAGTGATGAAGATTTTTGCCCTAAAACATCCATGATAACAGCTGACAGGGTTACATCCATAGGTTGAAATTCTCTTTAATGCAATGTCTTCAATTCTCACAGATGGTGTAGTAAATACTGAATCCTACACAATTCAAGGGAGGAGTGCACTGATTTATGCAAATGGCTACCTGTTTCTTTTTTTGTTTTTTTTCTCTGTATTCTGAGCAGTAATGTATGGAATATGTATTCTTGGTGTCATGGAGCACTTTTTTGCTTTAGTCTTAATTTTCAGTATGATCCTTCTAATTTTCCTATGCATTTCTGTTTTCAGACACATGCTATAACTGTAATAATTTGTAATGTGTGTTTTTTTCCCAAGGAACCCATGTAGCTGAGCTAACTAAAGAAAATGCAAGGGATCTTTTCTCACACCTTTGTGTGAGTTAAAATGAGCATAATTTGTATCATTCACCTGTCTGTGAGAATGCCAAATCATGCATCAGTGAGTGAAGGAAATTAAACAGGTGCAGACTTAGAAGCAGAAACTGATCTGATGCTGGCAGACACACAGCTTCATCTTGTAGTTATATGATGCTTCCCTGCTGCTACTGTATGATGTCAGTAAAATTACGTACCAAATGTGTTTTGTCACCTTCTATTCTTGTCTTCTTAGGTGCAAAAAGAGCATTCCTAGAACATAATTTTAAAAATAAGTTTCTTTTGAAATCTAATGAGCAATGTTAAATGCATATCACTGTCATGTTCACAGGTTACTTCAATGAACAGTTTTGTTTGAAGACACAGGGCAGCCATCCACTACCAGTCAATTCGTGTTGCAGTCTAGGTTTGCTGTGTGAGGCCATGATGAATAAACGTAATGCAGACACAAAGAAGATTGACATGATTCTTTTGAATGTGGCTGGATCTTTTCCTACAGAAATAGACAGGACGCTCAATGCAGAGTGCTGCTAAGACTTAGTGAACTTTGTGTCCACTTCTGGCCAGTGCTTTAAAACTTCTAAGTCTTCAGCCAATTTCTTGGATGCATAACATCTGGGAAAACCCTAACCACTTTAATCTACTTATGTGGAAGGGTTGAGAGAGGACCTGTTCATAGGCAGGTGCCCAAAAGTGGACTTAAATTTTACAAAACTTTAACCTAAGATTGCACTATCCCACAGCCAGGGGTGGAAGCTAAAGCAAGACAAAATGCTCTGCTTTTTAACAATGAGAGCACCTAACGTTGCTGTGAGTTGTCTTAGTTCTCCCTGCCCCCCCCAAATGCGTGAGCTTGTATAGAACAAACCAGATTGTTTAATTCTGAACTGCTGTACTGTGGTCTTGGACCTAAAGAGCACAGGTTACCTCTGTATGTGCTGAAATATGGAAGGTACTAGATGTGATTTCTGACTATACATGAATTAGTTTTTTTTCTTCTGCTAGTTCTATAAAGAATTGTTATGTGATTTAAAGTAGTTATATTCTCATTACTTTAGGAAGGAAAGCTTCCTTATGATTCTCTGGTTA
This sequence comes from Hemiprocne comata, assembly GCA_020745705.1. Taxonomy (NCBI): domain Eukaryota; kingdom Metazoa; phylum Chordata; class Aves; order Apodiformes; family Apodidae; genus Hemiprocne; species Hemiprocne comata. The sequence continues at coordinate 12,058,281 of CM036604.1, forward strand.
ACTGTAGAGGTAATTTTTTTCTTTAGAGCATGCAGTGGATGTGTCCGCAGTTAATCTGTGTTTTAGAGTACCTTTCTGTTTCAGTTTAATGCTACTTGCCTCACCCCAAAAGAGGAGAGGTTAGGGAGACATTTCAACTTGGAGGAAGCTGTTAAAAAATGAGAGGTTTCTTATTAGTCTTTTCAAACTGTAGTGATCTTCCAGGACTGTTTCAGAAATGCTTCAACCAGAAGTCATATTGTCTTGAAAGATCTAGTGGCCTGCCAGCATTGATGAATAATTGAGTATTGTTATGGTACAGTACCCTGCTGAACAGTATTTTGGTTGATTCTACTGGAATTTGATTATGGAACTGCTAACTTTATTCTGTATACAAATAAAATATAACTTTATTGTATATGGGAATGTAATCTAAAGATTATATTTTATTTTCTAGATAGTGATATTGGAGATTTATGTTAATAAGTAAGATCATTCTTCTAACCTTTATACATCAATAAACATTGCTAGTGGTGCCTGCTTCTCCGATGTGTGTAATGCCCAGATTTTTCCCTGGGTCTTGCCTTCCGAAATGGATGCAGTAAAGGTGGGGTGCCCTGCTACTTGCCAGCAAAATCACTGCAGTCTCAGTGCTGTTCCTGCTACAGTCCTGCCTTCTCCTGGATATGGTGTTTATTGGCAACCTCGTCAGTTCCAGGACCTCTTCAACTTGAGGTTTCAGAGTTTGGCTGAAAGCAAAAGAAGGGTTCCTTGCTGCCAAGTGCTGCTTTTCAAAATTCTTGTTATTTAACCCCAGCTTTTTGCAGATGTTTTCAAGATCACAGGAAGGATGTGTCTTCAAAGGAAGACGGAAGAAGTTGGAAGAATAGTCACAAGTGTGTGCTGTGACCTGTTCACTTTGTTTTTTGAGAGCAGATGGGTACAGAAACTTATTGTCCACTGCCTTTTGGGCTGTGTTTGGTGTACTTGATCTGTTGGTTTGCTTTCAAAGCAATACTGTATGTTCCCTTGTTCCCTATTTCTGGTTTTTACTGCTTATCTCCTACACTGATAGCCAGACCTAGAGATCTTTAACTCTGTCATCCTCTCCACTCACTACCAGGATTTGTGCTCTTTACTCCTAACACTTTCAGGAAAATACTTATTTCCCCTCAGAAAAGATAACTGAGAACAGGGATATAGAATTTCTTATAGATATATCTGCCTAAGGAGATAATTAGATGTTCTACCAGAGGTGTGATGTGCAAGGATTGATGAGGTTCCCTTTCCTCGTGGTGTCCTTTCCTTCTTGCTTCTTGTGCTTCCTCTCATATGTGTTCACAGCCCATTTTCAATGTGTGGCCATGTCCTAGGGAGTGTGAATTCATCTAGAAATGCTAAGATGCCATGATCAGAACAACATAATTATTTTATTTCTGATAAGGCATAAAATGTCCATTTTCTTTCTGCTCAGGTGCCTTATTCTTAATTCATTTCTTCTGTCTGGACTAGTGCTGGCATTGATAGTTTGCATTTTAATATTTTGTCTAGGACTAAGTTGTTCTGAGTTTTGCTGAGCAAGAGCCCTTAGGGAAGTACAGGGCAAGGAGGAAGATCACTTTCTGTGTATGACAAACTTTCTGTACATTCTAGGCACAAAGAGAGAGGCGTATTTTCTGATGGGATTTGAGTGAGGCTTGAGCAAGATCTGGTTCCTTAGCTCAAGGATCCGAAATGATGCAGAAACAACGAATTATCGCTGCTGGGGACTGGTCTTGTAGTTTGTACACAGTCCTCAACCGAGGTAACTTGTCAATTCATGTCACTTTAGGTCAACAAAAGCTCTTCCTTCACTTAAGAACAAGAAGCTTGATCAGGAATGTCCTGATGTTGCATCTGTGCATAGCTGATAAGCCCTACAAATGAAAGGTACTGCCCTGTGTTGGGTTCCTAAGGAAGCTTGCTGCCAGCCTCATGAGGGAAGTTGGCAAACACGTATCCTATCTGCTGAGACTTCCCCATAGGGTGGATGCATCTGGTAGGGTCTTGGGTTCTCTGCACAACGTGCAGGGATGCTCAGAATAACAAGGCTAATCTTGCCATTTAATTACTCTGCTGCCAGGTTGGGTTTTGTTTGTTTGTTGTAATGTTTGATTTCTGACCTATGTCTGACTTGCATCAGCTCACTAGCTCTGAATGATACTGTAGTTTTGTTCACGGAATAAAAGACCTGTCCTGCCAAAGCTATTTTTGTATAGATGGCTGTCATCATACCATGTCTGTAACCGTCTTTTAGTCCTTATTTCCTTCATCAGATATGAGCAAATAAAATGTCTTTTCCTCCAGTTTTTACATAACAACTGTAAAAACTCAAATGAAGTCTGGTTTACCCATTTTCATCTGTGACACATTGGTAACTTACAGAACATGTTTAGCAACTCTGTAAACCTGGTTTTTGAATGCTCTGTGTGAGTTTTTGACTGCTCTGTGTGAGTTTTTGACAGAAAACTAAAGCAGACATAATGTTAGTCAAGTCAGGAGACTGGCTGGCTTGTTTCTTGGCTGAAAATAAGTTCCATTTGTGAAGATTATGAATGTTAGCTTTAAGTGACAGTCAGCTGATACAGTTCCAGTTCTTTTAGGATGTTTATCATATTCCTACCTGTTTATTTTGTCTTTAGAGTGCATGAATTTTCCTAATTTGATTTAAATTGTTCATATGTCCCATTACAGCATGTAACATAAGACATAAATAGAAAAAAAAAATCCACTAGTATGTTGTGATACATTGGACATGCTTCCTGCATCAGAAGTCAATGGATGATGTTGAGATCTGTTTGTTCAATTGGAAAAGCAGGTATGGTGGCAATATTATGTGTTTAGACTTCTGCATTAATAAGAACAAGAATAGCAATAAAAGTCTGAAGATTCTTGGTCACTTGATTAGGGCCCAGTCTTGGAAATGTAAGGCGATGTCTGCTACAGACAGACACTCTCAAGGGGATAACTGTGTGTGTGTACTTTCTATGATCATACTCTTATGAAAAACTGGTAAAACGCTTTTCTCTAGATCTTCTTTTGAAATGTATACCTTTCTCTGAAGCTTTTTGGGACATCGTTTTCCAGTGCATCAGGCAAGTTTGAGTACCCATGGCTCTTGAGTTAGGTTAGAATTTAAATGTCAAATCATTCTAGCTGGGAAATCACTGCTGTGTCAAACGAGCTTCAAAGCTCACATCATGGTTTACTAAAAAAAAATTAAAATCACAAAAAGAAATTTTTAAAACATTGAAAGTCCATGGTGATTTTAACTTTTTAAAAATAATTATTGAGATTGTTTTCTAAGAAGGTAAATGTTTAAACAGAAATGTCACTGTATATTCATCAGAAATGTATACTGAGAAATGTCACAGTGTACTCATCTCCTCTGAAATAAACTTTACATATCTAGACCTAAGGAATTGGTTTTTTTAAATACTTGTTCGTGTGTGTGTATGCACACACACATATGTACGTGCCTCTGGCTTTTCGTTAGCATGTTTTTAAACTTCATTAAGTACTTTCCAAAGATCATTCTTGGGCAATTTAACAGTGCCATTCCCTGCAAGTAGCAATGTACATCTGGCTTGAATCACAGAATGTCAGGGGTTGAAAGGGACCTCTGAAGATCATCGAGTCTAAACCCCTGCCAGAGCAGGACCAAAGACTAGGGCAGATCACCTACTAAAGATTCTGAAGTTTTTAATTTGCCTAGTGGCTATAAAATGAATATTCTTTTGGAAGGGTGAGGGTATTGTACTGCAATTCTTACCAGAGAGTGGAACTGTGAAGTTCCTTTTAGGATGTACACTGTCCCAAGGAGCCTGTGATGTGTTATGGGCAATTGAGTTGTGAATGTTGCAGAGGGATAATTCAAAATATAGAAACCTCTACTTTTTGTAGTAAAGCAAGTATTTGTACCAACTGTTTTGTTGCAGTGCACCTGAGACAGATCAATGTGGTGATTTAACTTCATGTGCAAGCATTTGTTTTTTAAATGGAAGACTGTGTTCATTCTCAGTTGTAAAATCTTCTCATTTTTTTTTTTTCAGAGTACTCTTTACATCAGTAGAAATGGACAGCAGCAGTTTCATTCAGTTTGATGTGCCCGAGTACAGCAACACTGTTCTGAGCCAGTTAAACGAGCTCCGCTTGCAAGGAAAGCTATGTGACATAATTGTGCACATTCAGGGTCAGCCATTTCGAGCCCATAAAGCTGTCTTAGCTGCCAGCTCTCCGTATTTCCGTGACCATTCGGCATTAAGCACCATGAGTGGCTTATCGATATCAGTTATTAAAAATCCCAATGTTTTTGAACAGTTGCTTTCTTTTTGTTACACTGGAAGGATGTCCTTGCAGCTGAAGGACGTTGTCAGTTTTCTCACTGCAGCCAGCTTTCTACAGATGCAGTGTGTCATTGATAAATGCACACAGATACTGGAGAGTATTCACTCAAAGATCAGTGTGGGTGATGTTGACTCTGTCACTGTTGGTGCTGAAGAAAATTCAGAAAATCGTAATGGAGTTAAAGACAGCAGCTACTTTGCCAACCCCATTGAGATATCTCCCCCCTACTGCTCTCAGGTGCGGCAGGCTACAGCAGGCAGCGACCTTCGGATGGAAACTGCGCCAGGGAAAACTCTGCGTAGTCGTCTGCAAGAAGAAGGGCATTCAGATCGAGGAAGCAGTGGGAGTATCTCTGAATATGAGATTCAGATTGAAGGTGATCATGAGCAAGGAGACCTGATAGTAAGGGAAAGTCAGATTGCAGAGGTGAAAGTTAAAATGGAAAAGTCTGACAGGCCAAGCTGCTCTGATAGCTCTTCCCTGGGTGATGATGGATATCATACTGAAATGGTGGATGGAGAGCAGGTGGTGGCAGTAAACGTTGGTTCCTATGGGTCTGTCTTACAACATGTTTATTCATTTACCCATGCCTCATCACAGGCTGCAGGTGTGAACGAAGCCTTTGGAAGCCTGAGCAATACAAGCCCTTCAAGGTCAATGCTGAGCTGTTTCCGAGGAGGTCGTGCACGCCAAAAACGGGTATCCACTGGTCACTTGCATAGTGATCTTCAGGGCTTGGTGCAAGGGGCTGACAGTGAATCCATGGTGAGTAACCCCGGATATGAAAATAGTCCACGGGAAAGAAATGCAAGAGGTCACTGGTATCCATACAGTGAGAGGCTAATTTGTATTTACTGTGGGAAGTCTTTCAACCAGAAAGGGAGCCTTGACCGACACATGCGATTGCACATGGGAATAACTCCTTTTGTGTGCAAATTTTGTGGGAAGAAGTATACCCGCAAGGACCAACTCGAGTATCATATTCGTGGTCACACAGATGACAAACCCTTTCGCTGTGAGATCTGTGGCAAATGTTTTCCTTTCCAGGGTACACTAAACCAGCATTTGCGAAAAAATCACCCTGGGGTAACAGAAGTAAGAAACAGGGTTGAGTCCCCAGACAGAACAGAAGCATTTGTGGATCAGAAGGTAGATAATGATGCTTCAGCTTCTGAAGCTATGGATTCTAGTATGGAAATTCATGCAATGGCTAACACATCTGATTAAAATATTATATTCTAAGTGCAACACAAACAAGCACATTGCTAATGTATTTTTAAAATCTTTTATTTTAGTAATCTTCAGTATGAGTATAACAGCCTTTTAATTTTCCTGAAATGGTTTCTGGAGAGGACTCCATAACTATTCTTTGTTTTTGAAGGAGGCTGGGTTGTTTGGGTTTTTTTTACTTCTGAAGATGCTCAAAATGAAAAGACTATGCTGGGGAAAGGATAGGAAGAGTCTGCTAAGTGTCCCTACTGGTTGATCTGGCAAGACACAAATTCCAGTGGAGAAAGACACTAGATTAAGATTGGCAGCTCTGCTGGATACACCAAGAAGCTGTAATCTCCCTTATTTTATTTCCTAAATCCTGTTGCTGGTCATGAGTTACACAGCAGTGGAGAGACAATATCATAGCTTTGATTCCTTCCATGTGGCACAATGGAATCTTTTTGCTTTTACTAACTGTTTTTGGTAGTTAGTCTGTTTATATATATAAATTTGCTTTATATATATAAAATGCTTTCAGTTTTCCTATTCTGATTGAGGTGAATGTAAAAGTATGTCAAGGTTTATACCATGTACCACTCTTTCAGCTGCTAGGTCTCCTCCCTGCTTAGGATTTAGGACTTCAGACTTTGGAGGGATGGTTTTGCTTTTCAAAGAATGTTATTTGGTTTTCATTTTATTAAACTATTACTTTGTGTGCAAAAGTGAGCAAAGTGAATGACCTTGTTTTAATAGCTTTGCTTTATAACATGTAAACCAAATGCCATAAATCTATTAAATTATGGTTAAATTGTTGAGGGGTTTTGTTAGTTGTCTAGAATGCAAGCTGGACAACCTCTGGTGCTGACATTTTATATATATAGAAATAGATATATCTATATATCTATATATTAAAAAAAACACAAAAACAAAACAAAAAAACCAAAACACAAAAAAAAATAGCAAACCTAAAAGTAGCATTGTGGTTTTAAATGTGTTTTTACTGGCCTCAGAATCTACCTTCATTTCGTACTGTAGAACCATACCAGGTAATTAAATTTAACTTCATCACTCTTCATGGTTGGTTAAAACCTGAGAGAGATGTAGTTTAAACTACAGTATTTCCAAGCAGTGTTTTAATAGGCCTCTTCACAGAGACCTGTTTTCAGGTGCACATTGACTTCCTACTTAAAGCTCCAAGTGATATGTCAGCACTTGGAATTTGTACCTTTTTTTTGTATAAAAAAACAAATACTCTATGGGAATTTTGAGCAATATGTTTGTTATTTCATGTGTGAGTATTACAGAGTTGCTATAGCTTCCCTCCTATTTTCAGTGGTTGTTTTCTGCATAAAGGAACTACCAACAACTTTAAAAATACTCTAAATCTTTTTGTTTCACCAAATGTTTTTTTTTAATATGGTGCTAACTTCATAATTTAGGTCAGTATAATATATAAAATGTGAAACCTCATGGTAACAGTTAAGCAAAAAAAACCAAACAAAACAAAAAACCCAACAAAAAACCCCATGAAATAAAAAAACAACAACACAACAAGAAACACAGAAAAATCCCACCTCAAATAAACAAACTGCAACAAAAAAACAACACAATAGCTTGAGAGACCTCAGAAGCATGAACTGGCAAACACTACTGTGTGAAATTCTACCTGATGAACAGAATTAAATTAATCACATGCTTCTTTAACATACAGGTTTTTTATAATTGGGCCTTATGTTTGTTTAGTGAATATTGAAAATGCATCTGTGAACATGCTGTTTAAGTCCTGAAATTTACACAAAAGCTCATTCCTAAATTACAGGAAAGCAAAAAGGTAGGTTTGCTATCTTGTAAAGCTTTTGGCTCCTGTGATGTTGGGGCATATTTGTGCAGTAGCTTTATTAAATACACTATTTCTTAATATCGTGACAGTCTGCAATAAGAATTAATTTCACTAAATACAGATTTACAGTATAAACCCCACCTGCTCCATTGGAGCAGTTTCAGTTAAATTGAGTACATAATTTGCCTCTCTGTTCTAAAATTGCCTAAATAAAGAGGCAGAGGGTGGGGAGATGTTTCTCTTTCTTGAAGCAACAATAGAACTTTTGTTTCCAGTAAGGGAAAGTATTTGTCTGTGTCTAGGGAAGGTAGTCTGTATATTTACCCACTTAAAAACATGTTGGTGTTTCTGATACTGTTTTTTTCCTAAATGTTTGTTTTAAGTAATTAAATGCAAAAAAAAAAAAGTGTCTTGATAAATTAAGTTTGAGACATGCAAAATCCAAGAAATGTACAGTTATTTTTAACCCTTTATCTTGGACCTGTGCTGTGGTGCCTTTGGTGTGACTTTTTTCATGGAAGTATGAGTTGAGGATAGCAGGATATGGGTACTAATTTTATATTTCTTGAATTTCTCTGTGTCACAACCTTAACATTATTTAAATTTAGTTCTTTGTATTTGTAAATGTATTTAAATGGTTTGAGTTTACCAAAGAGTGACTTATCCAAAATTGTCTCTGACAAAAGCAAACAAAAAACCAACATCACTTTGATTGTACAGGTTCAGGTTCAAAACGTTGTAACGGGACTGTTAAGGGGCAGGAAATGCTAATTTTTTCTACAAAATCATGATTCAGCAATGTGCAAGTTCTGCTTGCTCCTGTTCGTGCTGATTTGCCATTTGCCCTTCCCCTGCCAGCAGCAGTGTCAGTAATGATCAAGCCATAGCACAGGACTGTGAAGTTCAGCAGTGCTGCAAGGGACGAGCACAAACCATCGTCCAGCATCACACGTACACTTACAGGTGTGTGACTCTGGTAGAAAACGAGCTTCAAACCTGGCAACAGCAATTCAATTGTGCCTTGTCACATAGTGGTATGCCAGGATTAACATTGTCATGAAACGTGAAGCATTATCTGGTTGAAGTTCATTTCACAAGTCCACCAGAACAGAGTATGCTGTGTTATTTTAAGCAAATTATGGAAGTACTGTACAGTGTCTTGTTTCTGTACAGTTTTAAGTTAGCACAGAGCTGTTACACATTTCATTTACAATAAATGCAGAAGTCAATAAAATATGTGAAGAAATATTTGACAGCAAAAGAAGTAATGAAATTATATAGGCTGGTTCATAATTGAGTCTCTTCTTAATCTACCTTTTTAATTATAGACAAATGTGAAAACAGTGACAGTGTCCTTTCCTCTAGATGTTTAACCTATTATGACAAACTGTGAAAATAAAGGATTTTTTACCTTTGCTAATGTTTGTGGTTTTAAACACTTACGTTTTCTTAATCAGTTATCTTCCATATTATTTCTTTTAAACTTGTAAATACATTTAGAAAATAGTTTTGTAAATACGTACAGTATATTAAAAGCTGAGTTTGGTCAATAAGGCCTCAAGACTGGCTCTGCTTTTTTAGTGTAAAATCTTTCAATAGCATAAAGGATACTGTCAGTTCACTGTTCAGCAGAATATACTGTAGGCCTAAATTGATAGTTCTTAATGTAGTCTTCCCAAGCATAAATTCATGTTCTATGCTGCAGCCTTTGGTTTACTTTAGATAAAACAGTGAGGCCTCTTAATATGTTTAGGTTGAATTATGGGAAGAACAGCAGGAATTAAATCAAGGGCTGGGAAAAGATTGAATGAGCTTTACATTTAAATATATATATATCTCTTATTTGAATTTTTGTATTAGTTTACTGTGATTCTTTTATTGTCATTTTTCTAAACAGGTTTCACATGAAACCATTGAAAGGGACTCAAATATGCAACACCTAATCTATTTTCCAAGGGAATTTTACCCTTGAATGGTGCTTTTTGACTGGTCAGGGTTATTTATTAAATTTTATATTTGAAAGTATTTGGGGAATTATGTAAATTCTTTATATGAATCTGTTTATTTCATGAATTGTAAATTTCTTAATACTCAGTGATTGAATTGGAAGTTTAGTAAAGTCATTCAAAATGTTCAAAGTTTATAATCTGTGTGTATTTTACATATATTTTAACAAGTGCCAGAATAGTTGTATTTAATATTGTAGATTTAATACTACTTGCACATCCCTGTGACAGCATTAACTTAAGTTACACAAGTTTACATTTAAAATTAAAAAAGCTAAACAAACAAGTAAGCCTGGGACACATGTTCCTGTATTTCTTCAGAGGATGTGAAGCGAAGTGTCAGTAACTGAGCAGGTTTTGCTTCCCGTTCATGAAGTGGCTCCTGCTGTGGCAGATGCACAACCTGCTGTCCCTCCTGTTCACAGATGCTATGAATTCAGCCTCTGGACTCGTGTGCAAGCCTCTGGCTGGCTGGCTGATTCAAGGTAGAGCTCTTGCACGATTTTAACAGTGTTTGTTTCTGACTGAAAAATCGTATTTTTAAATAACTTTTATTTGTATGGTTGTTTTTCATGATAAATAATTGAACAGTTTGAATGACTTGACTTGGTGTCATTATCTTGCAATATAAACCGGAAACCTCACAACTCCACACTTCATCACCATGTGAAGTAAATGAAGCTAGCTAAGCTGATGCTGTAACAACTAATAACTTGCCATTAAGGATTATTTTATAGCATGAATTTTAAAATATTTATTCAAATGATATTTTACTCTTGTATTCACTTTGTTTTTAGATTTGTGACATGAATATTTCAGTGCTGCTTTATTTTGTTCTGATGAATTTGTTTCTTGCTTGTAAATTGCTTTTTTTATGGTATAAAGTCAATGGGAATTGCTGTTTGTAAATTAAAATGCTTCTAGAGCAAATCTGTGGTGTCAGTGTCTACATTGAGATATTAAATTACAAAGGGACTTGCATTTTAGATGCCTTTCCTGAAGTGTCATAGAAAGTCTTGACTGGCTCTGGGGTTTTAGGTTAGGGGGATGGGAGTTTGTGTTGCTTGGTTGGTTGGTTGGTCCCTGTGGGCAGATTCAAGGATTACTATTTTAGCAAAACATCTGTTCAAATCCCCTGGCGTGTAAGGTCTGAAAACTCAAGTAATGCAGAATGGGGTAAACAAGACATGACTGTCAGGACAGGAATAAATGTGATGTTGCTTTTTCCTGGAAAGCAGAGAGACAACATAGCATACTTCTTACATTCCTTTCCATACCTTTGTTTTGTTTCATTTGGTTTGGTAGAATTGTTTCATCTTGTCTCGTAGCCGTAGAGATCAGAGATAAGATGCAGCAAGGTTGTGTCCCTGGAACTTGGTGCAGTTAACTTTAGAGCCAAGCTACTCGCCAGTTCCTTCAGAAAATACTTGCTGTGTTTACTCCATTTTAAGTTTCTATCCACAGACCAGTAATACAAGCAGCTTCAGCTGGTTCCTGTGCAGATTTGTGAGCTGGGAGAAGTGGGAGCTGACATGATCCTCAACAAGTAGGTTTGTTTGTAGCGGGTATCTGAGCACTGGATGCTGGCACAGACGTTGCACAACACTGGGCACCTTGTGGAAATGGCTTTGATGCAGAAGGTGCTGCCCTGCAGCATCAGTCACAGGCTCTAGTACCTCTTAGCTATTTCTGTTTGAAGGCAAGAGAGAAGTTTCCTCCTTGACATGGCTGGCTGCTTTTCACTTGGTCTAGTCAAGCAAAACAAGCCTGCTGGGTTTTGTTTAGAGTGCTGTACCAGTCCAGTCTAAGTTAGGAGTTGTAGATTCATTTACCCTTGAGAACAGATACTGCTCCTAACTTCTTGGGAGCGGTGGGGGAAGGGAAAGTAACTAAGAACGTCTTCCATGTAGAAGTGGTACATGTCTGGTGCTTCTGGAAAGGTGGGTTTCAGTAAGAATGGGTTGTTCAGTTTTGCACCATCAGAGCAATACACATGCATCATGTGCAGTAGCATCTGGATAGAGTGCCCTAAAGCACAAGTGGTACTGTGAACTATAGAAATAACTTACATTGTTAATGAGAGAAATTCATCTTTCCTTTAATTTTTTTTGTACGTTTAGAAATTGTATTATTTTGAAAAGCACATGATTGTAGCACTAGCAAAATCTAAGTATGCCTCTATGGGTAGCAGTAAACTACTGGTGCTGGCTGCCTGTGCCTGAACATAGTGGAGTTAAGTCAAGGGCATCAGAGAAAGGCTGTACCTTTATGACTGCTCATACTTTATGTACACTGTGCAAACTGGGCTTTTTTCTCGTTACACAAGAGCTATTTGTATAGTAGCTAATAATGCTGAGTGGGCACAAGATCTCCCCTTCTGCCAAACATCTCAAGTTCTGACATCAGAAAAAAGGGATAAAATAGTATCAGGGAAGACCTTCTGTATGATGGAGTGTAACAGAAGGCTTACAAAGGCAATACAGAGCTCTGAAAAAGCATCTGTACTGCTGTGGTACTATAAATGGGACTTGTCTTCAAGGAAGATTGTTTCTATACGACCTCTCCAGAAGTCTTGTACTGCATAAAACAGAAGACAACAGGTTTAGACAGGAGAGGAGAAGATTAAAGGGTTTTGGTCAGAGGGGCAAGCTGCAGTCACTCACAGTGGACTTTTTCTGGCATTGAAACAGGGTTTTGAAGGAGGATTTTTTGAGGCAGTTTTGCAAGGTCGATGGAGAATTCATGAGTATGAGGCACAATCAGGAAAAGTACAAAGGTGCTTGTTGGAAAACATGGTAAGCAGGGAAAGGACAGTGACCCCGGCCAGATGTAAGTGAAATGTGATGATAAGAAAATAGATATATTGAGGATTAATAGTAAAACCCTGAGAAGTGAAGATGCACAATTGGTTTTGGAAGAGGAAACTTGGGAAAAGAATGAAGGGATGTGACCAAAGCAACTAGATTAGAAAACTGTCTTTGTAGCTTTAATGAGTCAAAATTTGTCAAGCTAGTCAAATAAAGGTGAAATGCTGATCTTTCAATCAAATATTCACATTGTGTAAAACCCAGCGTTTGTAACTTCAAAAGCCTTTCATAATACATCAGAAGACTTCACAGTATCTGAATAGTCTTTCTTAAGATTGGTTTATCTCCTTTTATGGAGAGGAAACATCTTCAGACACACAGACGAGGAGTTCTACTGTGCTCAGATATGAGGTGACATAGGTCACTTGCCTGTGTAAACTGGCTGGTGGCTTCAAAGAACTCCCTTTTTGTCTGTTCTGTCCACATGAAGATGTGGAAATAAGAGAAATCATGGTGGTGTATATAAGATTATTTTAAGATTATAAAAATGTCTCTAGAGTATCAAAATAATTTTGCTATTCATTGCACTTAGCAGTTATAAATTATTCAGGTGTTTCTTTAACTCCCTTTTTTCCAGCTAATCTTACACTGCATTTTTGCTGCATATGTTTCTAACTTCATCTAGTTCTATCTAGGGATACACCACTGACCTTGGGTTGTTCATTTTTGTTTAGAGTTGCAATCCATGACAATAATTACAGTGCCATAGTACAGTATGTGTGGTTAAACTTCAACTTACCTGCTTATTCAGAGTTTGTCTCTAATAACTTGGAAAATACTTCAGGCTATTTCAGCAGAGGTGTCCAGTAAAATAAAGGTATTGCATAAACTAAAGTAACATATTTGCAAAGCACTAATTTGATAAAGCCTGGAAAAAGTTTTCTCTAAATCAGTTTCAAGCAATGCTGACAGACAAGTGCAGACACAAAAAGTTTGGCTATTGAAACTACTTAATAGTTTATAATTTTAAATAACAAACAGAACTTCTTTATCCAAGATAACACCAAGCCTGAGCTGCTTATCAGAACTACTTTCATTTGGCTCATTTTTCCTGTTTTCATATATAGTGTAACTTGCTTTCCTAAACCACACCTGTAAATCCAGGACAATAAATATTATAAACAGAGTCTTATCTTTTGTTTTATGTGTATCCACCATTCTAAATCTACTCTAGCTATTGCATATAGATGTTCTTGTACTATAAAGATTTACAGGATGTTGCCTGGCTGCTATATATCTTCTTTGCTGGAAGTCACCATTTACATAGCAGTCGGCAGAAGGGAAGATGTGGCCATTCACATGCTAAGCCTTGTGTGGGGATGGGATAAATATCAGAGAACAGTAGAATTAAAAAGCAACAGTAGAACTCCTGACAGAGGTTCTCTCAAAAGCCATTAAGAGATGCAAAGTTCTCTCTCTAAATGCAATAATTCTGAATTTATTTATTGCCAATTTCAGTGTCAATTTGTACTTACTTGCCCAGGGCCAGAGTACCTTTGATGCATTTTGATGGTTTGCTGTTTATAATGCTATTATTAATGCAATTTATAATAATTTATAATCCCCAGTATCAAGACAGATTGAAGGGACTGAGAGCAGCTCTGGGGACAAGGACATGGGGGCACTGTTGGATGAAAAGCTGGACACGAGGCGGCAATGTGCGCCTGTGGCCCAGAAAGCCAAGCATGTCCTGGGCTGCATCAAAGGAAGAGTGACCAGCAGGTCAAGGGAGGGGATTCTGCTCCTCTACTCCACTCTCATGACACCCCACCTGGAGCCTGGTGTCCAGCTCTGGAGTCCTCAGCACAGGGAAGACGTGGACCTGTTTAAGCGGGTGCAGAGGAGGCCACAAAAATGTTCAGGGGGATGGAACACTCTCCTATAAGGAAAGGCTGAAAGCTGGGGTTGTTCAGCCTGGAGAAGACAAGGCTCCGGGGAGACCTCACTGTGGCCTTTTAGTCCTTAAAGGGGGCCTGTAAGAAAGGTGGGGACAGATTTTTTAACAGGGCCTGCATGACAGTACAAGGGGTAGTGGTTTTAAACTAAAAGAGGGCAGATTCAGACGAGATAGAAGGAAGACATTTTTTATGCTGAGGGTGGTGAAACACTGGCACGGGTCCCCCAGCGAGGTGGTAGAAGCCCCATCCCTGGAAACACTCAAGGTCAGTCTGGATGGGGCTCTGAGCAACCTGATCTGGTTGAAGATGTCCCTGCTCACTGCAGGGGGTTGAAGGAGGTGGCCTTTAAAGGTCCCTTCCAACCCCAACTGTTCTGATTATATGATTCTATGAATGCTCAGGAATGCCTCAACTTTTCCTATCTTTGCTGGCACATCTGAATTCAGCATCAAGCGAAAAACAGACTCTGAGATTGAATACTTGTTAAAAAGGTGCTATAAACCACCACTGTCAGCAAAGCGGGAGACAGAAGACAAAGATTTGTAAAGAAATTACATTAAGAAGGCAAAGAAAAATGGTTTAGGATAAAAACCCCAGTTCTGTTCAATCGATCTTTGTGTATTTGCAGACATGCTCCACATTGTGTAACTTTTCATAATGCAAGATTCCTGAGGGGAAGGAAGAATAGCCAGTGAACAGGACCTATCATAGAATTTATCTTCATTCAGCAATCATCATGCCTGACCCCATGGATGTTACATTTAATTTACTATATGATATAGCATATTATAATTGTATTGTGCATAGATTTAGGAAAAATTTAAATCAAATAATAAATCTAATGCCAGTTGAAGTACAGACAGAAACACTTCATTAAAATTTTGAGAAATTATATGGCTAATGACATTGTGTAAAGTGACAGTATTTGACTATGCATTTTGCCAACCTTTTCAAGTAACTCAACCCTAAATCTGTGTCTATCCATCTTGTCTTTCCACTAGAGGGTGCTGGCCCGTTTTTTTTAAATATATGTTAACGTCGGGATATTTAAGGTGCGGTACATAGCAGGAACCTGAAACAGGAACTAAAAAAGGTTTCCAATCTTCGTTCATCATTATTCCCTCAACAGGAGCAGCTACTGAGTAATTCCATTCTTAGCAGGGCAGTGTTTATATCCAGGATTTCAGAGAGCATCCTGCTGTAATGCACCAGTCCTGTTTAGGTCATGGACGTTACCACTTTGCAGTACTTGAAGCATTGCCCGACTTAGAATCTCATCATTATTAGGAAAAGAACTAGCTTTGAGATTGTTTTGGTTTTTTTTTTCTTCTGAATCCTTATAGAAAGGCCAGTAACTACATATATGTATTTTTAAAGAGGATTGTAGCCCATGAACTGCTGTTTTAATGTCCTGGTGTAATGAGACAGGACAGAGTGGAAAACATTTTGCCAGAGAATCCTGTACTCTTGCTCTAGTGGGAGCTGATGCTAGAAGTTTTAGAGGAAAGTGTATGTAGCTTAGCAGTACCAATAGGATAAACTTTAGCAAGTAAAGAATAGGTTGTGCATATGAAATTACTGGAGATGCATATGAAATAATTTCAATTCTTCAGCCATTCTGAAGGGGGAGGAAATGAAACATATTTCCATATAGTGGATTTGCTTTGATGCGTACATTGGAGTTGTGAGCATCAGCATTCACAAGCAGATCCCAAAAAAATGTTTATTTTTCTAGTTTATTCTCAGAATTAGTATTTCAGCTTTGGAACGAAGGCTCATACATATTTAATTGGGATGTCTGAAGCTGTTTAAACTGCTCTGGATTTGATAGTCATTTAAGACCTTAGGAGATTGGAAAGAACTTCTAAATGTATTCTGGACGTCATACAGTCTCTCAAAACTTCAGACCCCTCATTAGGCTGTTGTTCTCTCATGTACAAAACTTCAGTTCAGTCTGATGGACTAGATGCAATCCTTCGTGTAGCTCCACTTCATGGAGCAAGTGTTTTCCCTTTGGTGATGTCTGCCCACAGAACACAGCTCAGAGCAGCTGCTCTTCAAAGACTGTTCTTCAGTTATTATTGTTCTTTAGAGAAAGATGCACCTGCCATACGTAGCAGCAAGCACTGAAGATCCCTGTACCACTCCGAGTTACAGCAATTATCGTGTGGCAAATTTAACCTTACGTAGTTGGGTGGAAATGTTCTCAGGTACCTTCGGGCCCACAGAGCCCCGGTGAACCGCCTGGGCAGACGTTACTGTCCCCGCCAGCACCAGGGCCTGATAGCGAACCTGAACCCGGGTCTGGTTCGGCGGTTTTGAGGCGTTCTGTGAGGTACTGGGGAAGGCGGGTCCCGCTCCCTCCTGCAGCAGGCGACGAGGCCGATCAACAGCTCGTTCTCCGCCTCTGCGCAGACTCGGCCGCGACCTCCCGGGCGGGCTGGAATGGACCGCTCGGCGGGGAGGACGCCGGCCCTACTGGGAGCCCGGACTGGGGCCGCCCCGGCACCCTAGTCCCGCTTCGGCCCAGAGCGCCGGGACACCGCCCTCCCCAGCAGGGGGGCTGCCCCGAGCCCGACAGGGGGCAGCCAAGGACGGGGCGCACCTGCGGCTGCGGTGGCTCCTGCGCAGTGGCCGCGCGCTCACACGCCCCGCCCTGCGTCGATTGGTGAGCGCTCCCTGCAGAACAGCGATTGGCCGCTCGGCCCGTCAGTCGGGCGCGCCCCGACCTCGCCCCTCGATCCCCCGCGGTCGGCCTGGGCCTCGTCCTCGGCGGTGGCGGGCGGGGGGCTCGGTGCGGCGGGCGGGTGGCCGTGGCCTGGGGGGCTGAGGGAGTCCCTTGCTCCGGTGCTGGCGGGGTCACCGCGCCGAGAGGGTTCCTGGGCGACGCTAGGGGCGGCCGTACCCGGACAGGTGAGACGCGGCCGAACCCGGCGGGACGGGGTGGGACGCGGCCGCCCCCCACCCTGCTCGCCCCGCCCCACCGGGCCGCGGGCCCGGCCGCCGCCGTCCCTGCGTCGGGCGTGTGCTGCAGGCGGAGCGCTGCGGCAACGGGCCCGGCCGGGAGGCCACCCGCCCGGGGCGCGCGACTTGTGCGGAGCCCGCGGGTCCCGGCTCTCCGCAGAGCCGGGGAGCGCGGCGCGGGCCCCGGTTCGTCTCTGCCGGTGACGGTGGCGCGGGCCCGGCGCTGCCGCGGGCAGGTGAGCGGGCGGGGGAGTCTGGCCTCCGCCGAGAGGTCCCTCCCTGTGGGCGCCGCTGGCGGCTCCGGCTGCAGCGGGCTCCGGAAGGGAGCCCCTCGGCAGCCCCCCAGAACGGGCCCGGCGGGCAGCTCGGCCGGGCCGCACGCAGGCGCTCGTGCCATCCCCGCTGCCGTGCCCGTGCGCGCCCTTGGCCCAGCCCCGCCGCGCTGCCGGCAGCCTCCGCGCTCGGGCACGGGAGCTGCTGCTCCTCGCTGGGCGCCCTCCGTGCCGGTGTGTGAGCAGTTGGTTGGATTTTCAAGGCTTGAAGGTGTGATGGAATCACAGAATCCCAGACTGGATTGGGCTGGAAGGGGCATTTAAACATCGTCTAGTTTCAGCCCCGTGCCATGGGCAGGGACACCTCCCGCTAGATCAGGTTGCTCCAAGCCCCATCCAGCCTGTCCTTGAACACCTCCAGGGAGGCGGTAGTTACTTTTTGGGCATGTGGATGCAGGGGGTGCTGTGTTGCTCCAGACTCGGTAGACAGTGGGAGGGTCTTTCGAGGTGTAGGGTAATGGAAGCAGATGAAAACCTTTTGGGTTTGGCCACATCCTCCACTGGCATAAATTTGAAAACTCTTTGTATATCATGTGAATGATGCTGTGCAGATGCTGTTAAAGAGTGTTGGTTGGCTGAGCTCTGTTTTCAGGTCACTTCAGATAATGTATGGTCTGGTTTCAGCAGACTTCAGGATGTTAAGGTTTTGGCGTGTAATGAGGGAGCTGTTGTTGAAATTCTCAGTTGCAGAACCGCAGCACGTCTTTTGTCTGCAGTCTGTTCTGAACGCAAGAAAATGGAACATATGTAGCCTTTTGCCTTATTTATTACTGGAAAAAAAAATACCAATCTGGATTGGTCCCTCTTGCAATGTGGAAAGATACTCCTTGCCTTGAAGACCTTATAGCTGGATGTAGCAGTCTGTGCCCCTTAGGCCCAGCAGGTGCTGTTAAAGTCAGATTTGTTTTCATGCTGTGCCTAGTAGTTATTCGTGTGTGAGAAGGACAGAAAGAGTGTGTCATCAGGACAGAACTAGGTGCCCTTGCTCATTTTCAGTATGTTGTCTGCCCTGCATGGTGTAGCACCAGTGTGAATAAAAATATTAGAAAACTCTTATTTTAAGCAAGTTATTTTGTTAGTTTTTCTGTTTATTTACCTTATTTTTATCTAGAAATCAAGATGGGCAGTAGTTTGCTTTTTATATGTGTAAACTTTATTTCTGTTAGCACATTTCAAAATCAAACTTTACATCTGGGTATGATAGTATATTTAAGAGCATTAGTAATGAGTAATTTAGGAAATGAAATATATTTGTTGTGTATATGAATGTAAAATAACTTTTAAAACAAACTTATGTAGGAAGCACAGCTTTTTTCAGACTGAGAAACATTTTTTTTTTTAAAAAGTCTTTATTTGACCTTATTTGCTATCTTTTTGGTCCCATTCAGTGTTTTTTGTGGCTAACAATGGTGAAATTCAGTTGTGTTTATTTTCAGTTTTTCAGGCTCTTTGGTTAAAGCAATATGTTGTATTGACAGTAAGCAAAAGATCATCATTCTTAGCTGCCAAAAACTATGGTTTTTAATTAAACTTCAGTTTTCCACAACATTTCTCTAAAACCTTTATTCTGCACATTTTTTCTCCCATTTTTTATCATACTTGGTGTGTTAGCCTGTATGGAATGAGGGGGGGAGGGTTTTTATCAGAGAGATTGTCCCATTTAAAGATCATGCATTCTGTTCCTAGGATAATTCAGAAGAGAAACACTTTTTCACCAGCAGCTCAAATGGGCTCAGTTTCAAAATGGAGGTGTTTAGAAGCAAAAATAAATATATAAAAATGGGAGTAGGGGGGAACTAGGTAGCAATTGTATAAAGTGGAATTTTTGAAGTGCCATAGATGTAAAAGTAATCAAAAAATTGGAGCCTGTTCTGGAGGAAGCCTAGCAATATGTTTGTCTATTGCTAGGCAAATTTGGGAAAATCAGTAATGTCTGTATAGTTATTTTTTATTTATTTTGGTAAGAAACAGGATATCATATCGGGTAAGAACTATGAAATATTTTCCAGTTAATAAATGTCAGACAGTATCTCCTGAGGATAAACAACTGGAAAGTCTGAGAACCAGATTTCTTCTGAACTTGCTAGGTAGAAGTTGTGACCTCTGACAGTCTGGATTTTGAAGACTGAAGAGTTCTAGTGTTGAGCACTAAAGGCAAGGGCTCCATGCAGCTTCTTCCTTAATGTCACCTTTATTATCCATATCAAAGAAAATAATAGGCAAAAATAGGGTGGGCTTTATTTAATACTGTGTCATACTCAGGTTTAAAAAATAACAACGTATTATCCTTTTAGTAACAAATGCAACAGACAGATGGTTTACTGTGTATCTGATATATTGGTGCTAGCTGCTTATTAAAGAACCATTTTTTAATAAGAATACATCTACAGGGAATTGCACTAGGTCTGACAGTGCACAACTTCATCAGTGATCTTGTAAATGAAGTGTTACAGAAAATAAATAGACAGTAGTAAACAGAACTAGGAAGAAGATTTTAAGTTCTAAAGTGTTTGGTGAAAATTATACCAGATTATAATGCACAATTTTTATATCCTCATTTTAAAAAGGAAGATAAAAGTTCTGAGTGCCCCAAAATTAGCAGTAACAAACGTTTTAGGAATATTCTTTGAGAGACTTAAAGAGGAAGATCAGCGTAATTGCTTAAATGCAAGATCAAGGAGGGTCTTGAACACAAAAGAGGAATGTTGGCTGCAGTCTGTCTCTTTGAGATTGGCAAGAGAGATCTGTGGGAACATCCAAGTCATCAGAGAAGTGGTAGTGGTAGGGATTTTTCTGAGAAGGCCAAAGAACAAGTATGCAGTGGGTGTGTATCTTGAACGGTGTGTGGTGTTCTTCTATCCCCATCGTCAAAAGGATGTGTGAAAATTGGAGAAGCTACATAGAGGGGCAGTGGGGCTGAAGTGTGAAGGATGTGGTTGACTTAGGAGGAGTAAACTGTAACTTGACTAGGAGTCCTCAGCTTACAGGAGGTGTCTGAGAGAGGTTATGGTGTCTTTCTAACACCATTAATTGCTAAGGTGAATAGTAAAGGTTGGGTTTTTTCCTTGTCATCTTTAATGACTTTTGAGTATTAACAGCATGGGGGAGCTGGAGAAACAGGAAGAATTAATGCTGCCTAATTGAAAAGTTCAGGTATACTGAAGACTGCCAGCACAGAGTTTGCAAAGGCAATTCTTTTCAGTTTTATCAAAAGTTTTACTTGGGAAGTTAGTTTTCTAAGCCATCAAGAGAGAAAGAAGTAGAGAGAATAGAGCGTGCACACAGACACACACACAAAGCAAAAACCTAATTGCCAGGGAACAAATCTGATTGCCAAAGCTGAGATGGGATATGAACATATATTAATTATGGCTGTTATTTGGCTGAAATACGTAAGTGGATACTAACACATTTATAACTTGTCATTTTGATTCCTCTGTGAGCTAGGATAATTGGCTCCTGCAGGGAGTTCCTGCTGGATGTGTACTCCAAGTTTGAATGAGTTTTCAGTACATGAAGAGACTTTACTTTCCCAGCAAAGGATAGCTTGTTTTGATACCAGTAGGAATTACATATATTTAAAGACTAGAAGTCATACATTTAAGTGGAGGTTCCTTAACAACAGAAAAACAGAGACTTTAGTAGAGGCACATTAGTGACACCGTGTGATCTGCAGCGATTTTTAACTTTATCAAAGCAGCATGGGCTTTAATAGGATTTTCATGTCATTTTCCACCTGGAAGTGTCTGTCTTTGAGATTATGCTTTCTTCTCATTCGATGTGTACTTTTCCTAAATAAAGCTGTTATAAAAGTTGGTATAGGGCAAAAGAGGAGAGAAGGGAAGAGCAATGGCTTAAGCGTCACTAAAACAGTTACCTAAACAGTATTTTTATTGTTTGTTGCTTATCATATTTGGTGGAAGAGCTGTGGCTTAATTTGGAGATAGGTGGAAAGAAGAATGAGTGTATTTGGTTTTGTGTCCATTCTGCTTTGTTTCTTTAAGTCTTGAGGGAAATGAAGTGAGAATGAGTAACATTTACCATTCATAAAGCATGTTGAAATCGGTAGTTAAAACCAGTAGGTAAACCCTTACCAGCTTGGGCCTCGTGTTGATGGACAGAGTGAGGAAAAGTTAAGAGGTACGTATTTGCAGAATGCTTAGTTATGAAATTCCTTATATGTTGCTCTTCCCTCTGTGGCATACTCTTTAGTTCCTTTGAGTATTGGAATTTCATACCAATGAAACTAGAATGGGAAACCAGTTGTAAAAGCTGGGAAGGAGAGCTACGAATAAAAATACCAGAGTGCACATTTTAGGTAAGGAATGCAAAGTTAGAGAAGAACTGAGTTACATAGTAAGTGTCAGCATAATCCTGTTTCTTGTTAATTTACAGGAATGTCATGCTTCTAAACAAGAGATAAACCTGCTGAACACAGCAACGAATTGATGGAGGTGTGCAACAAAATGGGTTGAGTGGGGGCAGAATTACCTTATTCCACGGTAAGTATGCAACTGTAATTATAATAGCAGATATTTTCCTTTTTTCACTTATGTTTGGTACCAGAGATTACAAAAGTGTCTGCCAGTTCTCTTCTGTCTAGAGAACCTGAAGTTGTGTTATAGTCATGATAGTATTATGCTGTAATACAGCAGATAGATATTTATTTTCCTGTGACTGTCTTATTGAGATTCCACTAAAGTATAACTCTCCTGAACATGTATGTAGTCCTGCTAACCTGTTTAAGTTGTCAGACTTGCTTGAAGGGTGATGGCTTTTGAGGAAGGACTTCTGCTGGAGAGAGAGCAGCAGCTCTGTCTTGATGTGGATCAAGATGGTACTACTGGGTTATTGTGTTCTACTAGTTATTTGTTCTTTGTTAAGGACAGGGGGTTTTTGTAGTTACTGTTGCTAACCTAGAAATGCTTTTCACCAGCAACCAGCAATTTTCTAGTTACTAGCCTGAAGCATTCAGACCTGAAGAACTGGTTGGTTCTGGATAGCAACTATTATTTTATTTGCTTAAATGAATAGTCATAAAAGTTTTTGCTTTGGTTCACTTTCCCAGTTTACTCCACCATGTTACTTCTAAGCAAGGAAGCAGCAGTATTTTTTCAGAACTCAGAAGTGCTTTTGCCACACTTCTGTTCTCTTACATTCTGGTATTCTGTGAGTCTATCTGTGTCTTGTTTTATGCTGTTTGCCTATGTCCTTTTAGCTCTGTGTAACTTCTTGTTTTGTTTGTTGTTGTACTGTGCCTCATGCAGAGACTCTTGTTTCTTGGTCAGTGATGAAGGGTCCTAGGACCATTGTAAATGGACCTCTCCCACCACAGTGCTCAGCATTAGTTCAGTGAAAAATGGGAAGGGTAGGAAAAGGGAATTTGTTTCATCCATTTGTCTTCAGTTAAGGCACTCACATTTGGTCTTGCTTTTCTTTCCCCCTCCTTACTGGTTATTTGTTGGCTGCTGTGATACTGTGGGAAAGCATGTTGGGCTGCTCCAGGAAGAGCATGGCTAGCAGGTTGTAGGATGTGATCCACTCTCTTCATTCAGTACTGGTGAGGCCGTATCTGGAGTCCTGTGTCTAGTTCTGGGCTCCCTAGTTCAATAAAGTTTTGTGGACTTAGCAGAAGGAGTCCAACAAAGACCCACAAAGGTGACTGAGAGAATGCAGCATCTTTCATGTGAGAAGAGACTGAGAGAGCTGGGGCTGGATAGCCTGAAATAGAGAATGCTGAGGGGAATGTCACCAATGTATAGAAATACTTGGTGAGATGATGTAAAGGGGATGGAGCCAAAATCTTTGCAGTGATGCCCAGTGAATGGGAGAGGCAATGGACACAAGTTAAACAGAGTAGAGCACATGGAATTCCATCTAAAAACAATAAATCACTTACTATGAGAAAGATCAAGCACTGGAACAGGTTGTGCAGAGAAGTTGCATCAACCATGGAGATAATAAAAACCCAGCTGGATGTGAGCAATGTGCCCTGCTTGAGCAGAGGCATTGGACTTTATCATATCCAGAGGGCCCTTCCAGCTTCAGTGATTCTGTGAAAATATGGTAATTAAGATTGTTAGTGTTACAGAGTCTGAGAGAGACAGCAGGCTTTCTGAACTATATGCAGGTGAAGCAGTGAAGGAACATGGCAATACTTGTGGTGAATAACTCTTCATGCTAAAGAGGGAAGAATTTTCACAGTCCTACATTAACATCTTGGTAATTGGAGTATAGGTTAAATCACTGCCTCCTACACTTGGCAAATCTCTCCCAAAATACTTGCTTTTTCAACCGAAATGTTTTGGCAAAATTAATAGAAGTATGAAAGTGGCTTGGAATGAAACTGTGATGGATAAATTATTGTCTAGCCCTGAATAAATTCAGTTCTTTAGGACAGTACAGTGCAGTCTGGCATTGTCTTCTTTCTGAATGGCTTCACATCAATGAAGTTGAGACACTTTTTTTTGTATTTTTTCCATTATTTTTCAATGAGATGCTGCAAAATAGGTTCTTGGAGTAATTGCATAAAAAATGGAAAATCCAGAAAGCACTTTTTTCTATTTGAATTTCTTAATCTATCAAAGATCAGTGCATATTCCTTTCCGAGTTATAATTACATATTTAAGCAAAAGATTTAAGCCATTTTGAAAACAGGCCTGTAGTAAGTTAAGAGTCACTGCCACCTGGTGGAAGGTTGCAAACTTAAGTGTTTGAAAACTGGTCACACGTTTGGAGAGGAGAGTCCACAGGTTTTTACCGTTGGCGCAGAATGAGGAAATACAAGTGGCAACAAAGGATACTACATTTCCTTTTTTGGAGTAGCTTATAGTAATTATTTTTCATTTAAGTAGAGAACATCGTAAAAACATGACCTGAGTTCGGATGTTGTTTTTAACCTACTGTTAGGTGTAATTCAAGTTAGTTGTGTGTTCATAAAACCCAAAGAGTTCAGGGACCTGGATTCTGAAGTTGTTTCTTAAACTTATTACAGCAGCTGCTTCTGTCCTCATGGTGGAACTCATTTGAGCATATGTGCACTAGAAGGGTGGAAGTAGGAGAGCTGGGTTAGACTTGATACATTGGTAGCTATTGGGAGGTGCTGCAAGAATTAGTTTTTCAGCCTGTTTGCTCAGGAATAGTGCATGTTACTGAAGAATATTTATTTACTTCAATGATTGCAGTTTGTGGTCAGCTACATCAGTGGGGTTAACATGTAATTAATCCACAGACCCTTAATAATGTTTATAGTGGTTTTGGCTAAAATCCTGTTTCAATCTATTGAAGATTGACAGATCTAGTGATCCTAAATCTGGCATACACCTACTGTGCTAGTTCTGCTCAACTGGTGTATTTGTGCTGGTAGTATAAACAGAGAGACAGGTATAAGTTGCTGCACTAAACTTTGAAGTGCTCTTTCCCTTCAAAAGGTGTATTGTCATTGGATCGTGTCACAGCCCAATATAGGGCTTTATGTAGAAAATTATAATATTATTTCCATTACTTTTTCATTATTATTCATTAAATATAGTAAGAAGCTTCTCAGTAAAGAACGTACATGAAAGTACTAAATTGTTCATGGCATGTTTTATCTATAGGTGGTACTGTTGCCTGAAGCATAATAGTGTATTAGGGACATTCTGATGAAATGGATACTGAAAATACACAAGACAGTTTTCTCTTAGCAGGATCTTTGGTCATATAAATGTAATTGCTTTTTAATATTCTATAGTGTAATTGCTTTTTAATATGCTATAGTGTAGTTGCTTTTTTCTTACTAAACTGTTAGTAGGCGATTGTTATTTAAATCTAGGCTTTTGAATGAATACTTAAGAATTTTTCATGTTGTACAAAATGGCCACTGAGGTCTAATGCTGAATTATTTCAAAAGGACTTTTGAAATGAAAAAGCTTTTTCATATGAAGCATTGTGACTGTTTAGACAGTTTGACCGTCCAGTCTCATCTGTGTGTTCGTGCATGCATTGCATGTCAGGAAGGGGCTCAGGATGGCACACAAACGGTTGCTATTTTCTGAAGGAAGTGTGGTTCACATGGATCATTTCTGCCTTCTCCTGTAGGAGTCACGATCCTTTTCCTCTCCACTTTGCATAGCTCATATGTGAGGGGATGAGAGAGGGAGTTTGAGAGGTGATACTTGGCTAGACAGGGGCACTTAGGAAAGTGAAGATGTGATGTGGTGTTACAATGTACTACAATTTGAGGAGCGGATGCTGTCAGTCAGGAATAAAATGGTTTTACAGCAGTGTTGCTCAGTGCTTCAAAGTTTTGTGCATTAACTTTTCTCTAGGTTAGCAAGTATCCACATAGCAGTAGCTGCTTCTTTGAAAGATTTAAATAAATTCTCTAGTAATCCTTCCAGAGTGTCTTGCAGTGTCACTGCAATGATGAAACAGGTCTAAAATCCTCAGACCTGGAAGAATTTGATAGTTTACTTTTTAATGTTTTTAATATTAAAATGATGATACTAAACAAAAGAAACTTAGGCGGGGGGGGGGGCACAGGGGGGCGGCAGAGAGGTATGTAAATAGGTAGGGAGAACAAGCAACACATTGTTTTAGATACCTTGATGCTAATTGCCTTTTTATTTAGCAATAACACCAAAAAAATGGGACTTTTTTCCCCTCCCCTTAGGAGCCTCTGGGCTGAAGCTGGATGTGATGTAGATAATAATACAAGTTTCACATCACTGCAAGCACAGGGGCACAAATATAACCACATTATTGTTTAATCCTGTTTTAATAATACAGTCCTATTTTCCTCTTCCAGTATGTTAACTGTGCTAGCATACTCTTATTTGTACTCCACGCCCACAGCATCTGAATATGACTTTGTTCATGGTTCATCGAGGAAAGAAACATTCTAATGGTGAACATCTGGAGGAACAGTTTTGGAATGAAGAAAGAGGAAAAGTAGTGCAGTGATGAAAAACAATTCAGGATTGAATATGGAGCTCTATGTGGTCGGAGCTCTATGTGGTCTGTTGCAAAAGCGTCCTAGCTAATTATAGCGGGTCACTTCCAAGTGCAACTGTTCTAATCTACATTAATTTTTTAAAAACCCAACAGGTAACCTTTGTTGGTTCCAACCAAGTTTTATCAGTGGCCAAACAGAGCCCTAATTGTCTTCACTGACCCAGTTGTGTAGCTAATTTAAACTTAAAGTAACAGTTGTCTTTCGGTAGAATATGGAAGTATGTTTTCTTAAAAGCATGCTGCAGCTGTCAGTAAGCTCATGACTCAGTGATTTTAGGAAAACCATAATGAACTAATGAAAGTAGTAATTTGGTGGGGCTTGAAATCAGCTAAGACATTTACTTTTGCAGCCCAGAATGGCCATACCGGGTCTGGTCAAAAGCCTGTCTAGCTCAATATCTCTCCCTCCAGCTAGAAAATAAGTAACAATGGTCATCCGTGGTTGCTTACATGGTTATTTTCATGTTTGCTGAGGGCCGTGTGAACAGGAGTAACTGCCCCAGATTGCTCTGCTAGCATTCAGAAGGCATGGGGACTTCTTTGTCTGGAGGTGGTATCCATGCTTAAGAGTTGTAGTGATTTATGAGTTGGGTAATTAGTCATGAGAATTAACTTATGGTCATTATAACTAGATTACATGCATATTGCTAACAGAAATGTAAAATTTGCATTTCTGCTTTCAGAGAATGTCATTTTAGAGCCATAGATGACACAATTTAACTAATGTTTGTGAAATAATGGCTGTAGAGATATCGTTTGTGCTCAGCTTTGTGGTTTCTTTTGTTTCTTCTACTGTAGTTGTTCTTGCACTGTCTTCACTTTTGCTTCAGAGGGAACTGCGTATCTAAATGGGTTTGTTAAGTTGGCAAAGAAGAACAGACAGCCTCTGGTGGTATGTATGTTTGCATCCTGATTTATCTACTCTGCTTCTTGCAAGTTGAAAGAATCTTTAAGAAAGCTATGAAAATAAATTATATGTAATTTTAGTGACCTTTTTACGTTTTATTGCCAACATACTGGACCTTTGATAAATTTTCAGAATTTCAGAAATTTCTTTTTTAATGTTGTTGAAGTAAAATATTGCAAGTATGGGGAGAAGCTTTTCTAATAATTATTTTAATATCTTTCAGTGTGTAGTCTGTCAGCCTTTTGTTACAGTAGGCTTAGTTGTAGCTCCAGTGTTACTTAATTTGCAGAGTAATACTTTTGTGGTAGCAGGTGTGGTGATACTTCAAATCCTCAGGTGATTTAATAAGAATAAAAGCCCTTTCTTGGATTTGGCTTAAAAGAATAATTGCTCCCTATGACTTTCCTCAAGGCAGTAAAACAAATTGGTGTGTAGAGAAGCAGCTTTTCATAGGAGATGTAAATCTCAGAGGAAACCAATGAACATAGGAAAAGACAGTGCAATTTTAATGCTTGTGTTGTATTTGAAACATTTGGGAGAAGAATCTGTTTTGGTCCTTTTTAGAATGAAATATCTAATCTTGCAAGCTTTTTCTAAGTATTGCATGTTGAAATAGTAGGCAATAGTATGTTAGTGCTTTTAGTTTTAAGTATTAAAGCACTTCTGTCTCTTCTTGGTTTAGCGAACGTTAAAACTTGGAGTAAAACTGAGCTTGGACAGGATACAAGATCACATATGGGATTTTTCTTTCCCCTTTCAGATTGTTTTGAGCCCCCGCACACTGGAAAGCCTAGTCAGAAAGGCAGAGGAGGAGGAGACAAGAATATTTTTGTGGCCTTGATGTAAATGCCACGTTTTAAAGAAATTACATAATGAAAATAAAATTGCTTTCCACTTCAGTATCTCTAAGGACTATTAATGGGAGCAACTTCAGGCCTAGAAATACTTTGCAGTCTGTTAATGCTCAAAATACGAGATGATTTTGTCAGGACACAAGATAAAGGAGATTGCTTCTTGACTAGTTTAACTGAGGAGATTCTGGAATTATTTGAAGCACAGTTACTGATTTGTGTCGTGCATACCTGTGAGATCCTGGGAACAGTTGTTTGTCATGTAAGGCCTCGTAAGGATGAGCACTGAGGCAAAGACCTCATCTTTCTCAAGGAAGTAAAATAAGAGGTTATTTTCTCAGCATTTTCCTGTTTGTATGATCAGAGTGTTGTGGGAAGGGATGAGGACACAAAGGGAGTTGTGGCAGTATCCCTAGTTGCACATTTGAGCAACTGCAGATTTTGCTGGAAGAGCAGATGTGCAAGAGTCTGTGGCAGTGGTTGCTGTGGGGAATGCGGAAACAAACATTCTGGGTTTTTGCCTCCATTTAAAGGGGAGCTGACTTGATAATTCTGTAAGCAGTTCTTGGTTTTTGTGTGGGCACTCATTTGTACATGTACAGACACACACAAATTGCTCTTAGTACCTACATGGATGCTGTATGTGAAAAATTTGTACTGTCTGCCAGCTGCATGCTTTTAAAGTGTGTGTTAACTTTCTGCAGCCCTGTTGGTCCTTGGCACAGTGATGCAGGAGTATGTGGTGTCTGTATTTTAACCTGTCCTTAGCAGCTGTCGCGATTTAGGTTTAATTATTAGAAATAGTCAGGTATTTTAGTTTTAATCCTATGGGCGTAATGCTGATTGTTTAATTTCAGAGGAAAAGTTCTTCTTTCTTTTGATGAGACAGATGTTTGGGCTCAGCAGTCTCTTCTGTACAATTCTGTGGGTCTGAACAGTGTTAGTGCTTTTTTTTGCCTCCTTAAGCTGTCACTTCAGGTTCCATTAGGATTTTCAGATCTGAATCTTGCAAAGCATTGCTTACCTAGAGGCAAATCCTGGACTAAGACCTTCTCTATAAAGAGTGTTAGCAATGGATCATATTGAACACTGAAATTTCAGTAAGGCTGAAAGAGAATCTAGCTTCTAAGATCAACTTGCTTCTGAAGTTCTCTCAGAACAGTGAGATTTCTTGTATTATTGGGGCTTTAAATGTTGTTTATTTATTTGCATGAATACATTTGCTTTACAGGAATTGTGTTTTCATCATGTTGTCTCAGCAGTACTGGATGAGCTGAAACTTCCTACATCCTGGGGGAGAGCATGTATAAAAGGAATGAGCTCATGGCCAATGTGATGGTCACCTCTGCCACTCCAGAGGTACAGTTCTTTGGTTTTTCTTAGCTCCTGTATCAAAATGGAAATTTTAGCTTGTTTCAACTTTCACAGAAGCCCTTTTCATTACCAGTCACATCAGTCCTTTCTCTTACAAATGGTGCAGTATTTGAAAACAGAGTAATTTCAGAACACTCCATGGTTCTGAGTGTTCACAACCTATTTTTTTATTGTTGTTGATGATGATTGCTCATTTAGATTGGTTTTAAATAGTGTTTTTGACCTGTAACTCCGTAACCTGCAGCAGTTGTTTATTATTGATGAGTTAAGAGCAATGTAATGTACAATCTAAATGGAGCCAGTCAGAAATATTCCAGTTGAACTTTTTTTTAATGTGGTAGTCTACTAGTACTAAAGCGCTCTTTAAGACTTTGTTTGTTTTAACCCTTTGTATCCTTTGGAGACAAGGCAGCTTTGTTGTGCTGTTTCCAAAAACTACTATTTCTTAATATTTTTACATTTATGTATTTTCTGCATTTGACCTAAAATTCGTAATTCTGCAGGTAAGTCTACTATTTTTTCTTTGTAGGGTAGTAGCTCAGATTCTCTGGAAGGGCGAAGTTCAGATTATGCCAATAAAAGCTACGATGCAGTTGTATTTGATGTCTTGAAAGTAACTCCTGAGGAGTTTGCTGTAAGTAGAAATGTTATTTTTTTGCATTTAAGCTTGTATAATGTTCAGGGCCAGGAAGATATTAAAAAATATATAAAACTTTTTCTTAAATAAAATCTTTTAAATGAACTTCCAGTGTTTTTGAAACAAACTTCTGATTATGTAAACTTAAAATAAACATGTCTTGGGTTTTAATCATTCAGTACTTACCTGACATAGTATACTTTTTCTGTGTAAAGCCATTTGAATTTTTTCTAGTGTTTTAGAAGACCTAGCATAAGTTTAAAGATGTTCATTAACCACAGTCTTTTTTTTTTTTTTAATTGAAACCACAAGTGCTCATCTTTCTGCTGAAAGATTAGTTTCTCAGAAAAATCAGTTTCTTAAAAGCAGGAAAGAGGCTTGTAGGGAGGAAGCGATTTGCATTCCTTAACAAGTTTTCAGTACTAAACTGAAAGCAGAGCTGCAGTTTTGGTGGAAGTTATGTTAGTTATTGTGCTCGATCACTTGTTTATAATTTTTATGTTAAGTTGTTGGGAGTTGGGAAGGAGCGAGGATGAAAGTTGTTGAACCTAGTTCAGTGTTTTCATTAGTATTCTGGGTATCAAAATGATGTTTCCTTCGTTTGGGAGGATTGTTTAATAGACATTCACAAAAAAGTCCTGGAGATAGGCGTATGTTGTTCCTATAAGTTTGCCACTTTGGAACAAATTCTGATGAGTCTTTTTAAACACTAATACAGGGTACACGGATGAGAGCTGTTGTTAGGTAAAAATATAAAAATACTTGGTTGGCAATTCTGTATCAACTCAGGTAGAAAATGTCCTGGTGCTTTCTTTGCTATTCATTGAAGCTCTCAGATGATCCACAGCCAAGGACTGCCACCAGAAATGGAGAAAGCCACAATTTAGACAGGCCTGTGAAATCACGCAGAAACAGAGCTGTCTAATTTCATCAGAGGAGACTGGATATTAAGTCCAAAGACAGTGCAGAACATAGTGTATAGTCTACACCAGGAAAAATTAATTTGTTTTGATCTCAGAACTTGGAGTGCTGCAGGTACTGACGACCTTCTGGTAGGAGAAGGTGAGGAAATGTGAAAGAACACAAGGACGTGTTGCCCCTCGGCACGGTGGAGTTTGCACTTGTGTTCTGTTGGCATGGACAGGGAAGGCCGAGTCCAGGCTGGTCAGTTCTGGTCTGTGGAGAAAACATGACTGTGCAGCTTGTAGTTACTAAAGGGCAGATGTAAATACATGACTGTTTGTTCTCCGTACTACTTCATTTAAAATTTTATCTTTATTGCAGAGCCAGATTACATTGATGGATATGCCAGTATTTAGAGCTATACAGCCTGAGGTAGGTTTTCTTAAACTGTTTACATCCTTGGAAGAGTGTTAAATTGTTTTTTCTTCAGGTTTTAGTCTTCAGCATGAGCTTATGTATGGATGGAAAGACTTAAGATTTTAGAGTTCTGGTTGCCAAGTCTTATCTCAGACACACAAACATCCTGTAAACTTAGAGCTTGATGGGACTTTTTTCTGCTTTTTGACTGAGCTATTACTGGAGAACACATCTGTGTGTTACTTTGCAAGAGTTCTGTAAGCAGACGTGTGATTAACAATTCTTTGCTCTCCAGCAGAAGTTATTGTGTTTGCATTCTGGATTTCTATGTAATTTTATTTAGTGGTTGTTTTTTTCAAAGTCCTGGAAATCACAGTCTCCACGAACTTCAGGCTTTGCTTGCATACTTGATTGGAAAGTTGCTTGTGCATTGAGGAAATTGCCTGTATCCTGCAGTACAAAAAGATGAAGTGTGATACTAGAACTTAGTACATTTTAGCAGCATAAAAAAATTCAACAGGGGCACTTGGATCACTTACTTTTATCAGCCTTCCTCTCAGCTCAAATTTTAAACCTAGTCAAATGATTTTACCATGCACAGGTTTTTCCATTGTTGCTCACTAGCCCTCTGGCAACTGCTTAATATCCGTAGGTTACTGAACTCTTCCACTTTTCTGGCAAATGTAAATTTTTCTGTCCCTAGTAGAGTGACTGAGATTTTTCCACATAAACATATGATTTTCAGACTCTTAAGACCAGACGTGCACCAATCATGTGGAGAATCTGTGTCTTGACAGATGCAAATTGGTGTTTTTATCTGCAGAAGGCTTAAATGCTGGAAGATTGGGATACAAAATATGTTTGGAACTGGAAGTGCTTTTCCTGGTTCACGCAGGAACATGCAGAACATCTTGAGAGTGTTTGGCTGACTGCCTTTTCATGTGAAGGTTCTCTAAAGTTAATAGTCTGCATTTGAAAAGTTGAACAAGATTTTGATTGAAACTACAATTTAGGGTTCTAAAAGCAGAAGAGTGATTTAGAACTGGTGTTATGGAGAATTCATTTCCAGTACGTATGTATCTGCTACTTGTCAGATCTGAACATGAAGGCTGTATAGATATGTGGTAACTTGAATCTGTAGTTAAAAAGAGCCAGGCTGTCTAAACATATTTGGAATTGCCTAAAATAACTATAACTTTCTTTCTGGCTAAATCAGATTTGTAGCGATAATTTCAAATTTGTTTTGGTCCATAATTTAATACAGTTTATTTAGAGAGAAGACCATTAATCTGCTTTTTAGTTCTTCTGTTTACCTTATACTTCCCACAGGAACTTCCACTAGTAATTTTGCAGTTTAGGTGAAATTTTTTGCCATAGAGCACTGGGGTTTTATTACGCATTGAAATGTATTAGTTCTGGTTATGAGTTTACTACAGAATTTTTAATTTTTGTTATTATTTCAAACTGGGTTGACTTTTAAGTGGCCACCATAATGAAACCAAAATCAAACAAGAGTTCTAACCCTAACCTTCTGACCAGAAGACCTTTAGTCTTAACATTGTTACTGTCCAGCCTTTTTCAAATGATAGATTCTTTTAATCTGAGTATCACATACAGATATTTCACATTTTAAAAAATTACTTTACAATTACTGTATGCAATAATATTACAGTTCCAAAATTGTAATCTTCAAATGCTCCTAAACTTTAAAATGTCTTTCTTAGGAATTAGCAAGCTGTGGATGGAATAAGAAAGAAAAACATATCCTCGCTCCAAATATTGTTGCCTTTACTAGAAGGTTTAACCAGGTAAATGATTTGATTACTGTGATGAGCAGGTACTTAAGAATATTTTTCTAAATGAAGATGAGGATTTTAAAATGTCAATTCCTGTTTTCAATTGCTTTGTCCACATTTTCATGTTGTTCCTCTAGACCATTGGTTCCTAATTATTAGTTTCTAAAAATTTTTGCTGATAGGTCTTGGTACAACATTAACAATTCTTCACTTCCTTTCTCTGTGTTTCACCTGCTCAAAAATCTTAGTGTTGCCTCATTTCTCTACCTACTTCTTATATCCAGTGGTAATACTTTTGGGTAGTTGCAGCTATACAGCTGGGAATTCATGGGATTGGAACTCTTTTCTTTCCTTACCCTGTTTTCTCCCTGGACCATCATAAAAGTGTACAAATACTTGATCTAATAAAGTCCTTTTTTTGTAAATAAATTCAGTTATATGTGTTTACTTTATAGGTCAGTTTTTGGGTTGTACGAGAAATATTAACAGCACAGACCTTAAAAATAAGGGCAGAAATATTGAGCCATTTTGTGAAAATAGCTAAAGTAAGTGCACATTTATTGTACTATCGTTCAAAATCTTATTTCCTTTTTGTTTGTTTCTGCACTACTCCTATGAACCGTTGTTGGATTACAGAGGGTAACGTTCTTTTTTAGCGTATCTGCTATGTTGTACCACATGAATAAGACAAAGGTATGACATCTATCATTATTGTTATTTTTTTTGTATTGTTAATATTGCCAATCAGTTTACTTAGCAGTCTTGTGCTTGTGCAGAAGAGAATGTGTCTGAATAAGTTCCTGGCACAAATGCATAGTCCAAGTACTTGGAGGATAGTCAACTTGCAGGTGCTAGGTTGTTCTTAAAAATAAGAGGGTTTGTTTTCTTCACCTCTTTTAAAAAGGAAAACACTGCCCTCTTTTTTTTTTCCTCTTTTCTCTCAATAAAATCCAGATCTTCCTCAAATGCTCCTGAGCAATGAGTAAATCAATGGCTAAAGAATGAATCCAGCTTCTTTCAGGATCTATGAAGAAGCTACATAACAGCAGTTCTCATTTTTCTGTCTTTCTGAAACTGTGTTCTAGGATACAGCAGAGCTTTATTCCAAGGCATTATCTCTCTTGAGATCAATGTGGTTTGAGTAGTTGTCAACACAGAGTGAATTTAAACTATGTTGAAGTGAGGAAAATTTGTCCTGTAAAACAGATTACAAAACGAAACGTATTAATTCTGAAAGGGTCAGCAGCATCTTTGGTTGATGTTTTTGGCTTGATTAAATTTTTTATTTAAAAAATTGCACTAATTTTCAAGAACAATGCATCAATTAATTTTTTCATATTTTTTCTTCCCGAAGGAAGAGCCTTAGAAAATAAAGAATTAAAATTAAGTATAGTTTGTATTCTCACAACTGAAATGCCTATTGTTTTGAGGGGTATATTTGGAAAATTTGCAACTTTTAAAGTGGTCTTAAGAATTTTGCACATTGACAGCATTAGATGATGTTATCTGCAGTCATTGATAAAAACTTTGTATTGTATTTTAAAAAAAAAGTTTTATTAATGCAACTTTGAGATTAATTAATCCTTCTCTTTTCAATGTGCTAAAAGTTATTTTCTTTTTAGAAGCTTCTAGAACTGAATAACCTTCATTCTCTTATGTCTGTGGTGTCAGCACTGCAAAGTGCGCCTATCTTCAGACTGACCAAAACCTGGGCTGTAAGTGACTCCTTGAACATTGTCTTTTCTGTCTGGTTTGAATTCTGAGTGAACTTCTCTGAATTTTCAAATTGCATGCTCTGGAAGAAGATTCTTTACACTTCTGGTTTGTGTTCTGTTACATGTTTTGTGAAAGCAGAGTTTAAATGGCTGCATGTTTTTAAATGATCACTTTTCCTGTAAGAGTTTCCTGTTTTCCTGTCTGTTCTAGAAGCCACTGATTATATGCTCAGTGTCGAGAGCATGTATCAGTGTCCCGTTATCCTGGTCATTGGGTATGTCATTAATACGTTGCCTAAAAATAAAGGAAGAAAAAAAGACCGTTTACAAATATAGAAGTGTTAATTTTGTGATAATTGTGCAGTGCTTTTCAGTTTTCATTTATTTTAGAAATTAAAAGTGGTGATAGTTCAATTTTCAGAAATTCGGTCTCTTGAGGGCAGAATTTCTCATTTAAATGTACTGTAAGCTTTGATGTTTCTTGAAAGTGGAATACACAGTTACAATGTAGTCCTGCTGTATCTAATCTTTAAATACACAAAGGATTAGGTAATTCTCATTAATTTAGTATTCCACCCAATGTGGATCATATTAACTGTTCAGAACTGATAAAGATGGCTCTACTTAACTCTTCTACCTAAGTTTATTATGTCTTTAAAATGCCTGTAACTTCTTACGGTTTTATTGTTCAGAATGAGGCTATAGTCTAATAAAAATGTAAAAATAATGCCTGCTGTTTTGAGCAGTTCGATGAAGTTGGAACTTAAATAGGGAAAGGTTTTCAATGCAGTTTTACTGGTGACTCCTGTCAAGCTCATCCTGTTCTGAGCAAGACTGAAGTCGGCACCTAACTACTGCACGTCCATTGCAGTATTTCTGTAACAAGCAGGCTCACAGTTCTCTGGCAGCAGAACAGCTGGGAATATGGGCTCTGTGGTGTGAGGGTTGGAATTTTCCAGAGGAAGAGCTGTATTAAGAAATGTGCTATGGAACAGCTGTCTGTTGTCATACAACACAACTGCAGGAAGCCAGCATAGAGTGCCGTGGTTCTCCACTCATTCTGACTGAGTTGGCTTTTGAAGTCATCTTTAAATTACTGCTGGTGTTTCTAAAAACAGCTGAAACAGGGAATGTGTTTTTATAGCTACAGTTGCGTATTTTGTGTTTCCTTTTCAATCTTCTGTGACTTTAGGATCTTCTGCATTGCTAAATATTTTGTCTGATTTTGTTTTAATTCCAGTAATAGAAAACAGAGATTTAAGTGTCGTAGTATTTATTGTCCTTATACTTTTTTCAAAAAGTTTAGTCATACTTTTAATAAGGCTCTGTTGAAATGTCACAATTTGCATTTAGAGCATTTTCCATAGCTATTTCTACTTTCAAAGTCAAGATGTTTTTTAGCGATTCTGATGAACTACGAGAATGTTGGTGACTGTATAGTAATGTATATTTTTCCTCTAAAAAATTAATATGGCTGATGTTATCCCAAACTCTGAGGTAGTGAGAGTATATGGATCCTTGATAAACTGTTCAGAAATAATAATAATATTTGTTCATAGCTTAGCTGAATTTTTTTTTTCTTTTCTTAACAGGTAGCACATTTTCAAACGTGCTGGTTTGGGTGATGATGAATTTAATCTTCATTTGACTATGCTTTTCTTTACTATGGGTTTTTCAACAAGTTGTTATTTGTTGTCTTTGTGTGGATGTTTTGTAAGATTTTATTATCTCCATTTTTTTCTATATAGCTTTTGAATCGCAAAGACAAGACCACCTTTGAGAAGTTAGACTATTTACTGTCTAAGGAAGATAATTATAAAAGGACACGAGAGTACATAAGGAGCTTAAAAATGGTCCCTACTATTCCATATTTAGGTGAGTGTGAACAATTATCTTATTTATTTGTAGCTCATGTTGACTGACAAGCACTAACATAGCATGTTGTGCACCTGTAGAACACTCTGTATAGAAGATACAGTTCATTTCATAATCACAAAATACTAGATCTGGTGGAGATTTTTAAGCTATATAAGAGTCTAGGATCTCTGACTTAGAAAATTTTTGTGCATTACTAACATCTGAAACTGCAAGTATGTCCTTGTTTACTATCCTTTTGATGTCTTCAGAATTTACAAGAGTAGTCTTAAAGTATTCAAGGAACTTAAAAAAACCACCTTTGTGTGAATGTGTAAGCACTCTAACCAATCAGTAGCTTAATCTAGTGTGCAGTAGACTTTTTAGAATCTTCATTCCTTTGGCTTTTTCACTGTTTATTCGGTTGATTTAGTGTGTAGATGTCAGAAGAAACCCATGATACATGGTATTGTGTTTATTTTAAATTGTTTGAAAATAGTTTGTTGTTTGGGTTTTTGTGTTCCTTTTCCCCCGCCCCAAAGCAAGGAATATAGATCTGTGAAGGTAAGATCCTTTCCAGACTGTCATGAGCAGAACTGCTTTCGTTCTTTACTGAGAAACTGCCAGACAACAGATGTGCCAAGTCTTGTTGGTGAAGGTGTTGTCATGGACAGCCTGATTTGAAAGCTGAAAAGACAGTTAATTGTGTTAGGACACAGAGGATATGAAGAATTGCTGGGAATATTTTACGTATTGTATTTGTATTTATGAAGTGGAAGACTAGCATAAATTCAGGACTGTAGAATCTTTATGTATGTATGTACTATTTGTATACAGCTGTCCTGCCAGTTAGCCTTTGAAGCTGTCTTCATCCTTATTTAAAGGAATGAACTTCGAATTCAGGGTTGGTTTGATTCTGGTCAAAGTTTGAATTCAGGGTTGGTTTGATTCTGGTCAAAGTTAAAATCATAAAATGCTGTATCTTTTCTCCTAATCTTCCCTTCAGTGTTGTTTGCCTAGGTCCAAAAAGGCTACGTCTGCATGACATATCAGAGCTCACCTCCATTTACTTGAAGCATGTTCAAAATTGTCATCTGGACAGGCTTCTGGTATCATGCAACAGCCTCTTTGCTTTAAGCCTTTCTGGGTGACAGCAGTTTTGTTGGTGCTTATTGTAGATGGTTGCTTTTGTAGTGCTTTTGAGTTTATGCTGCTACTTTGGGTTTTTTTGGCTGAAGAATTGAAGTGTTGGTAGCTTTAATGATCACTGAAAGCAGAGTTTTGTTTCTTTCCTGTGGGCTTTCTCATTAGATGTGCATAAAATATACCTTTTTCTTTTTCTTTATCTACGTCTGTAATGAACAATGCATAAGTCTGGAGAGCATCCCTAGCTTGAAGTTTGAGGGGAAACAAAGTCCTTGTTTTTCTGATGATGCCTGATTAATTTATATAGCAATAGGGACCATACATTCTGCAGTGATGAGATACGTGCCTGATAAGAATTGTCCCAGGTACTTCCCTATATTGTACTCCACCATCAACCATAGTGCTGCTGTGAGCATTCTAATAATGTCTTAGATGTAACTTGTTTTCTGTTTATGTTGTGCAGTTGAGGTACATTGGCAAGCCCTGTAAGGTTCTAACTCTTGGATCCCTAAGGATTCCAGGACCCAGGTTAGGTGTTGCTGTGGCTTGAGGGAAGATTTTAGAAAACATTTATGGTAGCTAAGCTAGGTCTTAAGCCCCATAGTTTATTACATAACATGAACATGCAGTGGGAGAATTTTAAACACTTTTCCATCAGAGATTGGGAATGGTTGCTTAAAATTTGTACTTAGTCTACAAGAAATACCTAAGAATAAAAAAAAAAGTGTTTGTTTTATAAAGTAAAAAAAAATGGGGTCTGTTTGCTTTTTTTCAGTCTTGGAAATAGTTTTTCGTGATAGTAAGTATGTGATGTACTGAATTCTAGAGAAAAGGGTTTTTTAAGACTTTGGTATATGACCACAAAAAAATCAGAAGTCTGAACAAGAGACTGTGTCTTCGCAGGTATATAGGTGTTTAACAGCCTCCAGAAATACATGTTCATATAATGAACTGTTTTCTGGCTCTGTTATGAATTCAGAGTGATACTAAGGGGGAGCTAAAAAGGGTAAATGTTTTTAAGTCACTGAACCTGGGTAACTAGAGCTCAAGAATTCTGCATAGACTTCCTAGGCTAGAATTGCTGCCTTTGTGTTAGTGACCATCAATGAACTCGTGCACCCTCTCTTTAAGCACATGTAGACTCCTTGCATCCACAGCACCCAGCTGGGAAGGATTTCCTCAGCTCTCTGGGACCACGTTATTTTGATTGATTTGAACATGACATTTTCTACCTTCACTTGATAAACCCTACCTTGTTCTAAATGGAGCTTCTTGGGGCTACTGCTGACTTTATGGACTTCAGTCATCATCTCTTTATCTTCATACCAAATCTTCAGTTACCTCTTTTCCAAAAGGAGGAGTCCTTGGATTCCTTGCTCATACCTTGTACAGGTGTCACTGGCAGCGTTTCAGTTCTCTGTCCTTTTTTAGGGGAAGGGAGTGCACACAGACTGCACGCAGAATTCGCAATAAAAGTGCATGTTAGATTGATGCAGTGACTTCAGGAAGTTTTTTGTGTTCTGCTTAATAATTAATTCAAAGTTTAGTAGCAGTCAAAACAGCAAGTTGTTTTGAGGAACTGTTTATTGTAATCCCAAGATCTTGCCTTTATTGGCACTTTTTTTCTCTTTTTGTTTTATATGGGAAGTCAGGACTTTTTTTCCCCCTGCATATATCACTGTCTATAGATATTTAATCTTCTGTCATTTTGGCCAGGCAGTCTGTCTTGTAAATCTTTCTGCAGTTCCTCTCATCAGCCTTTCTCTTTGCTCCCCTCAATTAGTTAATATCATCAGATTTTTGCTCCATTGTTCACTACCATTTTCAGGTCACTTATGAATATGTTGAACAGCATGAGTCCCAGCACAAATTCCTGTTGTTAACAGTCAGCACTGCTTATGTAAAATATTTCATATTAAATAAATTTGACGGCCATCCCTAACGGCCATACTTGAAAAAATAAGTTTAAAAATTGATATGAATTATTGAAACTTCTTTGAAAATAATTTCTGCTTTGAAGGAAGGTTTAGCTTATCAAAAGAGACTATTCAAAGGGAACTTGTTTTAGTGAATAAATATCTTATTGGAGGAGACAGGTATGGAAAAGCTTATTTAATCTGTCTGCTTAAATGAACAAGTATACTAATAGATCTATGTTAGGAGAATATTGCTATGCTAAAGTGCTTTCAGGAAGTTTTTATTACTTAGTTGTAGGAATATAAGAAATTGAATGTGCATACACACCATGCACATTGAAGAGCTCCTAAGTGACTCTTCTAAGGTCGGCATCTGTCTACTGAGCGTGCTTTCTTCTGGCAAAACTAGTAGTTAGGTGTAGCTGTCAGCAGTTTTATTGCCTCAATGCTACAGTCCTAATTGTTAGAGCACTGTGAACAGGCTACAAAGCCAGTAGATGCATTTAGTATTTTTTCCTAAAAATTGTTTTCCAGAGTCCAGTAGATGAACCAGTAGAAGAGAAAATATGAATAGTGTTTGAAAATTTTGGGGTTTTCATAGGACTTAATGAAAAAAGTCTTCCTCCTTGGGATGTGTGGAAATTTAGTACTTTTGTTAGCTGCAAATTGCTGTGCTTTGATGTTGCAACATTTACACACTTCACACAAGTTACTAGTAGTTGTGTATCAGAGTTGATTTGAGTCATGAGGCAGAGTGGTGTGAAATTAAGTAACTATCTGTTCTTTTCTGTGAGTAATCTGAACTAAAACAGGATGAAATCTGAACATGTCAAAATAACATTTGTTGCTTTATTAAAGGTTTACAGTATTACAGGACTATTCTAATATATTAAACCCCCTACTTTCAGTTATGTACAACACATGCTACATGACACGTCAGTTTAATGCACATCATACTGTTGTAAAGAAGTGATGAGGTAATAAGGGATAAAGTGTGCAAGCATGTGCACACAAACACACAGGAAGTTTCTTACAGGCTTACTGAAAAATATATTGAATTTCTAGAGGCTTTTCCTCTGCCTCATGCATTCTTACTTTTTTCATAGCAGTTGCTGTTTTGAAATGAGTGTTACAATGATCTGTTCTAGAAACCTACCTCAGAATATCTTAGTCAGTGTTTCATAGTTGTGACTGACCTCTAAACACAGATAAGTAAATCCATTTAATAATTTGACAGTACTATGTTATAATTGTGAAATATGGTAAATACAACTTCTCTTGGCTACAGGTAACATCTTTATATAATTTTCATCTACTGGCTAGGGATAAGTAAATAGCTTATGTATTGGTATCCATCATTTGCCTGCAAATTTGGATAGTCCCTTTAATTTATATCCAGCCAGTTCTAATTACAGAGGCTACACAGCAGGTTATGACTGAAGTCAGGTACAAAATACTGTGACAGTTGTTGTGTAGTATAACATGTTGGCTATACAGCACATTATATCGGTTGTGAATCTGGATTCATTTCCATATGCAGATATCTGCTTCATTTTGGTAAGAAAAATCATTAGTGTTTTTAATCTAAAATACTTGAATCAAGTGTGAATTCTGATTTATTGGAGCAGATTATTAAAATGCTCAAAGTGAAGGGGAAAGATTACATTTATCACAACAGTAATGGTTTCAATATCTGCTCTCAAAGTCAAATTATGTAATACTCACTTTATTAATGGCAGTTACCAAAGATTAAATTAGATCTATCACACTAATGTACATATACCAGCTACACAGTTCAAAGGATATGATTTCCTGTGTCAAATGATTGCTCTTAATAATAATAATAAAACTCTTGCTGTACAGTTTGTAATATTTCCTGTATTTGAGAATATTTATACATAATATAACATACAAAAATATTTAAATGTTGTGGGAGTATTTTTACCACCCAAACTTAATTTACAGGGGATAAAAACCAGAAAGTTTATCTACAGTTCATCTAAACTGCCAGTTCTAGAAGGCTTAACATAACTACTTTTAGTACCAAGAGGTGCTCTGAATGTTGTGTCATTTCAGTTCCTTTTTTTTTTTTTTCCTGGAATGATTCTTGAAAATACAATATACAAACCCTCACATCTTAGCAATAAATGTACAATATCTTACATTCCTCATTTTTGAAAAGATAATTCCAGGTAATAACATCATGGCTTTACATGATTTTTAGAACAAGAAAACAACCCGAGGAAGCAGTATTTTAGTGGAATGTGTTGGGGTTTGGTCTTATCATCATCACAACTTTCTTTAATGAATATGACCCCCCCCGGAACTCGGCCCAGTAAACCCCATCCTGGTAGCGACTGCGGTAGTGTCCTCCACGGTACCAGACTCCATTGAGGTTGGAGTGGGCACATGCATTGTACCACCATCCTCCCTTCTGGTAGTGGGCACAATTGCCTGCAAAAGAAAGCTCTGATTCAGTCATAGGAGCAAGTGAAAAATCTTACAGCAAGCAAGCTAAGCACAAAATAATATTTTTGGGAGGGAAGGGCAAAGAAAGGCAAAGCAATTGAAAGGGCCTTGTACCTGTGTATACATCATGGTCCCGGTCCAGCGTGGTGAACTGTTTGCCATTGTGCCAAGTGAAGGAATCTCCTGCATTGCCATTGTAGCGTCCCAGTCTCAACTTGTAATGTTCGCTCTCGGGCTCCAGTCTGAAGCTGGCGTACTCAGCAAATACTTTTCTTCCTGACCAATCCTCCATTGTTATAAGCAGTTTGTAGTTGCCTTGATTTGTTAACCAATAAATATTTTCTAATCCGAGCCAATATTCTCCATCTATGTTACCAAATCCTTGCTGTAAATGAAGCGGGGGAAGCACGTTAATATTGTGCATTTGTTTTAGTGGTAAATCTGAGTGCATTCTTAAGTAGAAAACCACAGTAACTTATTTTATTGAAACTTCCTCTTCTGGAAGGATAAACACACAAGTTCCTTTTGAAGTGTGTTCTTGGCCAGATCATCCTTTAAATTAACTTTACCAAAAATTTTTAGAGGGTAGAAACCATTAAACTGCTCACTTGTCCTAACCTTGTATGTCTCCCAGTTCCTGAAGAAGTTGACAGACCCATCCAGCCGTCTCTGGATGACTGTCCAGCCACCAGGGTCGTGCCGCTGATCACACCAGACCTGCATGAGCCTGTTTGTGTTTTCTGGTTTTACGAGATAGATGGAGCTTGTATCGTGGCCATCTTCTAATGCTTGTAGACAGTCTCTCCAGGGCCCTGTGTCAAAACAGAAGGACTCTGCATCAAAATGCAATTAAGTGTAGCTTTAATGAAGGGCAGTATTTGAATCAGTAGTTTTACAGTAGATCTGCTTCTGCTTGAGTAGTGTGGCACCCACTAAGTGTTTTCAAACAGATTAATCTATTGTAACTTTATTTCTGGAATATTTCACAATGAATTACTGATAAAGGTAGTTGTTTTTTTTTAATATTTAAGGCAGTTGCACTTAATATATTGATTATACTATGACCACATAGATAAGTGTTAATACAATTTTCTTTAGAAAAACAAACTGGTAAGTTCAACTTTGTTTCTGTCTTTGAGAAATTCAGCTTTTTAGATTCCCAAAAATGTCATTGGCACAGACATTAATGATGAAACCAGTAACATAAATTAAGAATGTAGGTGTTGCTGCTATCACCTTAATAAATGATAACACAAAATAGAAATTCAGATTTGTAATATGGAGTGCCCACTTACATAGGGAAAGAAATCGTAGATGAATGAGAAGACTTAAAATACTTTGCATTCACAGAAGTTACAGATAATGCTCTCCTGTTTTCAGAAGAAGAGCGCATTTTTGTCTTCAGTCCATAAAAAGCTTACTCTTTTTGAAAGTATCTTTCATTCATTATTTTAAAATAAATCTTCTCTAAGGGGAAGATAGCTAGATTTCATTTTAATAAGTCTAAGAAACCTAGATACAAATCAGTCAGGAGTCTGTGTTGATATCTTCAGATTAACTCCCTCAGCTGCTTTGCTGCTGTCCTCATGTTGCCTAAGTAGAAGAGCGAAGTCAACAAGAATCCTTATGATTACAGACCCTTGACTGTTTTACACACACAGCAGGAGGAAGGTTTGTCACATCTTCCCATGACGAGTCTTACTGAAGCATATGTTGCTATCAAGAGTAATTATTTCAGTTCATTTACCCTTTTTTATAAATCATTGACCAACACTGGTGATGCTGGGGCAATC
This sequence comes from Hemiprocne comata, assembly GCA_020745705.1. NCBI lineage: Eukaryota > Metazoa > Chordata > Aves > Apodiformes > Apodidae > Hemiprocne > Hemiprocne comata. The sequence goes on from CM036604.1 coordinate 12,102,537, forward strand.
CTTGTACTTAGTAAACAAGTTAGTAATAAATTAGTTTTATAGAAGCAGCCTCAGTGTCTTGGGGGGTTAGGGGTTTTTTTGCCTTTTAAACTTGTTAATAAAAAAAGTCAGTGTGCCAGAGGCAATCCAGATTTTTGGTCTGTGGCCACACTGTGTTGTTCTTGTTGACTTAGTCATATTCACAGACTTTACCTAGGGTGCTGCTTCTAAGCCCTCTCTCTATTTTTGTTGTGGCTAACTGTTCAGATTTCTGGCAATTCAGATGCAGTATTCTGTGACACAGGTGCATGGCTTATTATGAGAGGTGGAAGAACACAAATGTAACAAATGCTGTTAATTTATATTGCTATTTTTTATCACAATGTGTCTGTAGTGGCACTTAACTAAAAAGAAGAACGAACATGTAGATTCAAAGTAATTATTGAAGGAACTCCAAAAATCGTTGACCACAGATCTTTGATCTTGTCTTCATAAAAATAAATGTATAGGAGTATATGATGTATATTTGCAGTTTCTTTCTAGGCAACTTGGCAACATTGGTCTACGATTCTTTTCTCTGGAAGTGCTTTAAGATGAAGATAAACTACTATAAATGCTTCAAAGCAGAGTTTGCTACTACTTTTCCATGACAGGTGATTTTTTTTTTTTATTTGTCAGATACTAACTTAAAACCTCTTCTACCAACACTTCAGTTTGAGAGAAGCTATTGATGTAACTGTGTTCCATGGGTAAAATGTAGCAGTGCTTCACATAATAGTTTTGTCCTGTTGTTACGTGGAACTCTACACTGCAATAAATTGTTGTTTCAGAGCTACTTGAATTACTGACCCTGTGGGCTAGGCTTCTTGATGTTATAAACTAAAACCCGTTGTAGATAAAACACATCTGCTTTTTGCATTGGCATATTGAAGCTTGTAGTTGTTAAGCATTAATGAATGCAAAATTGTTGGGCTTTGGTGTGTCATAGCCCTACATCCCACCCCAAACCTCCAGGTAGTAACTCAGAGAAAGGAGTTGTTGGTGTCACAGCAAAAACATTTCATCCTGAAGTCTTCTATTAGGCTTTGAGCTCTTTCAAACAAGTCTAAGGAGCAATGTTCTTAAGTAGGACTGTAGGAATCTTACCTGGAATTCATATTTTGCCTTGTAGAATGGAGTAACATACAATTGTAGTTATTTTGAACAATCTCTGGTATGGACATGAGGTGACTTACTGTCTATTGACTGATTTTTATTATTTTTTTTTTAATTTTTTGTTTTTCTGTAGAATTTCAGTGTTAAGTACATGTTCAGTATTTTGCAGACAGAAATAAACTTACCCATCTTATTCTTTTGGTTATGAGTGAGAAACAAAAATGCACAAATAAGAATTTGAAGTAAATTATTTATGGATAAAATTGCAAATACTTCTGTGCAGAATCAATACCAATGCCTTGCAGAGAAATTAATTTGTCCATTATAAAGTGTGTATCTCTAAAATTACTTGATATCCAATGATGATGTTGACATTTTACAAGGCATGCTTTCTATTTCTTTTTACTATGAGTGAGACTGAGGTTGTTTAATTTACGTCACGGTTTTATGATTCACTCTCAATGTTGTCATGCAGTCCCCAGCTTTTATCTTAGAGGCAACAGACTATGATGTGTCTGTTGAAATATCTAACGCTTCAAATATTCATAATACATTTTTAACAAGGTGCTATTCTGTGCTTTGCCTCTCAAATCTGGCACAGTATTTTTTGTTACTTGGCTAGTAGTTTTGGCTTATCTTTGTGAATATGGAGAAAATACTCAGTTGTAAATTTTAAATCACAGTATGCAGTAAATCTATAAGAGCAGGTGCAGAAAGACACTTCTGATGTGCCAAAGAAATACTCCTAAATGGCTGTCTTGTTTTAGATCATAGTGACAATAATGTTCTGTTCTGAAGCACCTTCCTCTGAGTGTAGGCATAGGGCTCCAGTATCCTAGTACTATAAAAAGTCATTACTCAAAGGGTTGCTGCTCTGAAAATTGTAAATTGTAGTAACTTATGATGTAGGTTGCTTCAAAAATACTCATGTAGAAAGAAGTTGAGAACTTATGAAATACAGTGATTTGTATAGAACTCTCTGAGTTCATTAAAGCTATTTCTGTGGCAGTTCTTAGCCTCACCTATTCAGATTCCTGGTTTTTGACTGAGGTAAGTGTGATGGTGCCAGTCATATTGTTGGTTGGCCAGCAATAACCAATATTGCCCTTCTTTTGCAAAAAAAATAGGGCAGCAATTATGTAAACTTCCTCTGTAGCATATGTGCTGCTGCTAGGAAAAGAAGGACAGTTCTTTTACTAGCTCTGTCTGGTAATTAGTGTTTTTATAAAAACAAAATGTAAATATTCCTTCTGAAGTATTAGCATGCTTTACAAGCAAGGGTCATCTTATCTTCCCTTGAAAAAGTGAGACCATCCTGACTTTCAGATAGATAATTTTGATAAAATCACTTCAAGGGAGACAAGCAGACCTTTGAGGAGCACCTCTGTAATCTGAACAGTGCCTGTTCACTATCACAAACACGTTTAATCATGGAATGGTTTGGGACTACAAAAAGAGTCCCCTAATAGTGGATGCATAGGATGGAGGCACCCGCTGTGTAATGAAGAGACCACATGTTTATTTTACATAAAAACCAGAATGGATTTTGATATCTGATTTTATGAGATGTATTGTATTGCTTTGGACTTGCACCCATTAGTGCCAAGTTGAAGAATGTGAAATAAATTTTTTAAATTGTCTGTAATTTTCCTAACCCAAACCACATGATTACTCTTCTCAACTCTTTTTGTCTTGCAGCTCCTTAATTTCTCTCTTCCACAGTCACTAATTCTGTTTGGATTCTTAAAAATTTCTCTAATAGAATTTTATTTCTTCACCTTAATGTGAACAATCAAGTTGAAATAAAATATTTTCTCAATTTTTTTGTTAATCTGTAATGAAAAAAAAAAGGTGGGGAGAAGCTAGGATTATTTTAGACTCATTGGATGGTCTGGGTTGGAAGGAACCTCTAAAGGCCACCTCCTTCAACCCCCTGCAGTGAGCAGGGACATCTTCAACCAGATCAGGTTGCTCAGAGCCCCATCCAGACTGACCTTGAGTGTTTCCAGGGATGGGGCTTCTACCACCTTGCTGGGGGACCCGTGCCAGTGTTTCACCACCCTCAGCATAAAAAATGTCTTCCTTCTATCTCGTCTGAATCTGCCCTCTTTTAGTTTAAAATCACTACCCCTTGTACTGTCATGCAGGCCCTGTTAAAAAATCTGTCCCCACCTTTCTTACAGGCCCCCTTTAAGGACTAAAAGGCCACAGTGAGGTCTCCCCGGAGCCTTGTCTTCTCCAGGCTGAACAACCCCAGCTTTCAGCCTTTCCTTATAGGAGAGTGTTCCATCCCCCTGAACATTTTTGTGGCATCCTCTTGAAATGGAAAGCACCGTTGGTGGTCTTGATCACACAATAATGGAGGCCACAGTTCTTAAGAAAGGAAAGTGAAAAGCAAAGCAGAGAAAATGAACTGGAATATAACAGACTTCAGTAAATTCAGAGTGTGCAGAGGAGATGCTTTAGACAGTTAGTCCAAGTGAACAGTTTTGTTAAAGAGTCTGAGGACATTGCAATGGATTTAACTACTGTAGAACGTGGGTAGGGAAAATGGTAAGAAACTGACCTGGCTAAATCAGGACCCTTCCATTAGCTTTGAAAAAATGAAGAAAGCTCAAAGTAGATGCTAGCTGGTTGTTTGTGGGTTTTGTTTGTTTAACAAAACAACAACAGTGTGGACAAAATGTAAAAATGAAATAAAGCTATTGAGAATAGTAAGGCTGCAGTAATCTCTGGTCAAGTGACAATATTTGCCTTTGAGCTATCAACAGATTAAACTGAGAAGGCATTTAATATTTTTCTTTCATTTTGCTTCAGTTTTCATTGCACAGGTTGCCTATAATCAGATGATTACTACAGCCAGGAGCTTTGACAAAGGCTGAGAACTCAAGACAGTACAGAAAGGACTGGATAAAATATATAGGTGGATTTTTTTCCAGTGGCTGGGCAGTTGTGGTGGGCGGTGGGCTTTATTAGGTATGAAGGTTGTTGGTTGTGAGTATGGGGGTTGGGGAGGTGTGTGGTTTTGTTTTTCCTAGTTCATTCCAGACACCTGGCTGAAACAACATTTATAGCATTTACTGTGGGGAGGGATTTTGTTTTAAGATGTACATTATGAGTGAAGAATGTTCTGGAGGATGAGGAAAAGGTATTAGGTGTTCATTCCTTGCCCAAAAAGGCAGGGAGAGGGGAGGAGGGTACCCTGGAAATGAAAGGTTAAATAGTTTAGCTTCAGTTGTTGCAACATTGCTTGAACAAATCAAACTGCTGCAAATGAAAAAATGAGAGAAATAATATTAGAATGGATTTGTGCAGAAGAAACATGAAACTTGCTTTTTCTGGTAAGTTATGTAGATAAGGGAGAAGTAGCAGTTATCGAATCTTATCTTACAATCATGGAATTTGGAAGGGACCTCTGGAGATGAACATGAAAAATAGCTGGATAAGTAGCACTTCTTCAGGTGAGGATCTAGGAGTTCTACAAGGTTGCAAGTTGGTCATGAGTCAATGCTTTACTTTGCAAAAACAAAAATGCTGTAACTGAATAGATTAACAGAAGTACAGTGCACATGAGGTACCTTTTATTCTGTGGTGTGATGGTGGAGCCTCAGCTCCAGTTTGGGTACTTAAAAGTACAAAGAGGATGTGAACCAATTAATGAGTTTTCAGAAGAGTATAACAGGGGAGGGGAAAGGTTTTAAAAGAACACTTGAAAAGGTACTTCACTTGCCCAAAGATAGGGAAATACTGTACTAAGTCACCTCTGCTGGCTTAAAAGGCATTTTATTTAGTCTTATGTGGGGGGAGAAGACAGACTGTTCTCCACAGATTATTTCATTTGGAATATGTTGCTAATGGCCTTGAAATATAGTCTGAGTGCAGTTCATGTGCCTTACTCTCTTTCAAGTCTAAGTTTCAGGTGTCTGTGGGTCCCCTGTCTTCTTTATCATGTAGATCAATTGATCTTTAATGTGACTTAAGATGCTTCTAATCTTGCTTATGGCAGAACTCCTTAGACTCTTACTGAGGACTGTGTAATATCTCTTACAATTCCACCACTTGCTTCCCTTTGCTCCTGTTTTAGAGCACAAGTGCTCTGCATGGGGTACAGAGTAGATACATATTCCTTTGTGAGTTACACAGGCACAAAAACTAACACATACTACTAGATCAACAACCTTGCAAAACCTTCATAAATGCTTACACAAAAAGCATCAAACGCTTCAGATGTCATGAATTATAGCAGTTTGGTCTTGGGCATGGGTAAATAAAATTTAATGATTGACTGTTGATTATTAAGATTTTTCTGTGGTCCTTTAACTCATACATCTCATATAAATGGTGGGATTGTCTTGGCAAAGTATCATAAGAAAAGTCTGTGAGGCTAGGGTGTGAATCTGTTAAGACATTCAGAATTCATTTTTTTGCTTTCTTTCTGTGCTTGTACTACAACATTTAAATATAAAATTATGCAAGATAGCTACACAGACATCAGATCTAAGAAATCTCAGTTAGTTCAAAATAATTAATTTGCATTTATTTTGCTAAATAAATAAATTATATCTGCATGTTTGATATTAAAATGTTGCCCTCTGCATATTAGTATAAACTAATGTATACATATAAATAATACTTACCAGATGGTTTATCAGTTGAAGTTGGAATACTGGTAACTGCAGGCATGGTTGGTAAGGTAGGCGGCAGAACCTTTAAGTTCTGGTCACTCTGAATCTCATTAGTAGATATCTGGTTAATAATGCGATTGTAAGTAGGAGGCTGGTACACTTTATTTGGTGGCTGTGGAGTTTGTGGCAGTGGCTTTATGGATGGCATTCTTTGACAGTGTTCTTCAAGCTGGGCAATTATTATTGACTGATTATTGGCAATTGACATCAAATGTTGGTACTTGTGCTCTAAGTCCTTGTATTTGTTTGCAAGCTGCAACATATCTGCAGTTTGGTTCAAAATCTTGTTCTCAAGTTGAGAAAGTTCTAAGGCATTGTCACGTTTTCGGATGATTTCATGTAGTAACTGCATATAGAGTTGTGTGACGCGAGAATTCATATTTCTGCTCTCTTTTCTTAAGAGTTTAACCTCATTAACAATCCCACCATCCACCTCTACCAGTTGCTGGAGAGTTTCTATTTGTCTCTTTTGTTTAAGAAGTTCATTGTTCAGTAACTGTAATTCTTGTTTATTTACCCTGTTTTCAAGTAGAACTTCAGGCTCCTTAGAATTAACACAAATGGCACCTGTCACTCTCTGTTGAGGTACAATAAAGGTGTAAGTGCATTTATCCTGTGTGTCACTGGAACGCTTATATCTGTTCATGTAAATGAATTCTTGTTCCGTTTCCTCGTCATTGGCTTCAAATTCCTGTGCTTTGCTTGCAGTAGCTCCCATAACAGCTATTAGCAGTAAACAGAGGAATCTTGTTGTCATCATGATCCTCTAGTTCTGGTCAAGTATTCTTCTGCAAAGAACTTTTAAAAATCTGTTTTAAAATAAATATAACAGTAAGTAACAAATAGGAAATCAATGCAGACTTACAATGGATAATCTGCTCTAAAACATAGAAAATATTTAATAGTGGTTAGTATGTCTGTGTACAAATGAGGTGCTTTTCTTGTCTAGCATGAGCTTAGGTTGGCTAAAGGGAACATCACTGGAACAGCGTGTCATTCTGTGCCCAGAACTGTAGTTTCTAGTTGCTAGTTTATCTAAAGCCTGCCAAGAACCACAAGAAACTAAGCAATAAATACCAAGATTTGAAGAGTCCTTTCTTCCAGGCAAGTGCCACACAAGTTTCCAAGTTTGATGTTTTCATTTAAATATTAACTGCATTTTCATTTCTTACAGTTACAAATATAACCTCTAAATGTAAGCAAAATATAAGTTAGTATCTGCTGTTAAAAGTTCTAAAAATATCAAATAGCACAATTGTAGTTTTTTACAACTCATGTATATTGCAGGAGATACAGCTTAGATGAAATGTAACAATTTCACTTCAGTCAGCAGTAATGAACCTTGTATTTAAACAAAATAAAAGGGAAAAACTTACTCTGCATTAGTCCTTAATAATTATAAATGAAAAACTCTACTGCCCAAGTATCACACGCAGTAAATTCTGTTGTTTTTCCAGACTAGTAGATATATATCTAAAATATTTATGGTGACTCACTGGAGACATTGTCTTTACACTCAGTCTGGTCATATCGCTTCTTAGTCTCTCCTCAGAAAGGGAAGCATGTGTACATGGTGGACAGAGATGACCCCCAGCTTTCAAAATAGCTAATATTGTTTAATGACATAGTGCAGCAGTACACTTCTGGTGAAATTACACTAAGTTGTCATAGCAGGTTCATATTCAAGGTGGAAATTTGAGGCCATCACCATCTCTTTAAAAAATAATACCAGAACTTTGCAGGCCACAATTGTCACAGAAACATGAGCTTAGTTTTGTCACTGCTGCCAGGAAGGCCCTTGGCACAAATTTCTCTCTTACCAGCTGCTTGAACAGCACTTTGGTATTGTGTATTTCTAACAGCTTTTGTTGTTGAATTTTAATAGGCATGTGGGTATATAACCTGGTTTTCTTAAATAAAATGGCAGGAAAAAATGCACTATGAAGGTTTTTTAGTGTATAAAGCCTGCCTGATACTTTTTAAAACCAAGATGGTGTTACCATAATATTTTTCTGTGCTTGTAAAACATTTCACATGGAATAACCATTCAGTGTTCAAATGTCACCTTACTGCTTGGTCATCTTTAGTACAATTAAATGTTTTAAATGACATAAAATGATGATAGTAACAGCTGTGAGACACTGGAATGAGTCCAGCTGAGCACAACCAACATGGAGAGCCAGGGGTTGTCATATGTGATGTATGAGGAGCAGCAGAAAGAGCTAGGCTTGTTTGGCCTCCAGACAGAGAAGGTGAAGGAGACATCTTCCTGCTATCTTCAGCTACTTAATGGGTCTTTGCAGAGATGGATTGTTCTTGGAAGTGCACAGTGAAAGTATAATGGTCAGTGGATACAAATTGCCACAGGAAAATTAATTTTGGATTTTAGAAAAAAAAAAAATTCACAATGAGAACCTGGTCTAATGTTGAAATTAGCCTCACTTTAAGAGACAAAGGTGAGGTCCCATCCAGTCTGAATAGTTCTATCATTCTAGGCAGCTGCTGACTTCTAAGAAATGTTTTGAGGTTCAAGGTAATTATGGATATGCATTCTTAAATAATTACTCATACTAAGAAGAGATACAGTTGTCAGTCACATTTTTCTGTGGTTTTTAAATAAATCATAAAAGTTTCTGTAAATGCTTCCGTAAGTGATTTAAACAAAAGTGACCAGGAATTGGTATTTTTTTAAAGTTTTTGGATGTATGTTTTTGCTTCAGTTACTTACTTGGAATAAACTCATTTTCATTTTGCAAACAGAAAGGAATTGTGCTTTACAGAACTTGTCAAGAATCTTGAAAACCTGTCAGATAAGAGTTTGGAGTTTAACATGGTTTCTGTAAGTAAGGAAATGTTATTTGGAATTCTGGAAAACAGGGAACATAAATTCACCCCAGACAGCTTTAACTTGCAGAATCAGCATTTGCACAACAGGTCACACTTGGAAACCCTGGCAGTTTTCCAGGCCTCATATTTCTGCAGAGATGGACTGTTTTTGCGAATTTATCTTGCATATAGGTGTAAAATGGGGTTTATTTTTATTTGAATTAATTTTTTTCCTCTCAAAAGTTGTAATTATTGTGTCTACTGAAAAGAAACTAATTTTTTTTCAGAGTTTATTTGTGTCTTTGCAGCATCTCATGTCCTTAATTGAGCACAAGATTTGGGGTGCACATTCTTTTCCAGGCTGAAGAAATACAGAGCAACATACAACAGTTTGATTTTTCTCTCATTTTTTTAAGAAGTGTTTAAGAAAAAAATGGAACTGTTATGGTTGCAAGGGAACTACCATCATCCTAGTCCAACTGCCTGTGACCAATTCAGGGCTGACCAAGTTAGAGCATTGAATTAAGGGCATTGCCCATATGCCTCTTAAATGCTGACAGACTTGGGGCATTAACCACCTCTAGGAAGCCTGTCCCAGTGTCTGACCACTGTTTGCAGAAGGGAAGCCATCAGTGAATGACTTTGAGTAGGAGAACATCAGGTTCTTAGGACATGAGAATTCCTTCCTATGGGAGAGGAAGATCTTTATTTGATGTCTAGCACACTAGATTTCAGTTTTCTTCTGTTGCACTTTTGCCAAGGAATTGCTTCTACTCTTTGTACTTAACTAGTGCCATTGCTTGCTGATCATTCCATTCTTCCTGTTTCTCTGGCTCAGCCCCCCTCTTCCTCTCTCCCTCTCCCAATAGCTCTGCTGCAGTGGACTGGGAGGGAACTGTATTATTGGGGCCATATCTGTCACCACTGCAAAATTCCACTTAGAGATCTGTAGACTTTTCAACCTCGCCATTGCAGAAGACTACATCATTTAAAAGCATGTTTGCAGGTTTGATGCAAAATTTCTTAATTACTGGAAATATGGCATGTCTCTTTCATCATCATGCACATTGACAAAACTACAACAAGCAAGTATACAAACAAAAAATGGGAGAAGTGAAAGAAGCACACTTAGAAAGACGTGTAATTGTAATGACAATGAAATAGAACTTCTAATTAGAAAAACTATGGAAGTTTGAAGTAATTCATTTCTAGTGTCTGGCTGTTCAAGGCTTGTGCACTGATAAAAAGCACTTCTCATGGAAGCCGAGTTAGGACAAACTTGCCCTAGTGCGGATGCACCTAAAACCAATTTTGTGTATGTTTACCCTACTTGGCAGTATAAATTACTTTACTCAGGCAAGATACTATTTTTTTTATTGTCTTTTGCCAGTATAACTACATCTGTGTGAAGACTTGGCAGCATTGTGTGGGTTATAATCATAGTAATTTTCATGCTGCTAGAGCCAGTATAAGCGCTTTGGTTAAAATTTCAGTTTGTAGTCCAAATGCTGGCCTATCTGTGTATATAAGTGGAAGTAGGTAATATTAAGTTGGTTTGTTTGCTCATTCATTGTTTGCCCAACTGAGGATGTTCTCATGATCTGGTGAAAAAACAGAGGATATCACATGTTTCAGCATTTAATTGTTTTTTCCTGTCTCTTAAAGGGAAAAAGCTTTCATTGGCTTTGCCTTGGAATATTTTTCTGTCCTGTACTCTGTCATGCTTATAGGGGAGTTTCAGTTAGTCAAAATATATGACCTTATGATTGTTATTAATATCTTTACATTTATGTGATATTTCAAAAATATTTGAATATTTTACCATCTAAAATTATGCAGATGTTTTACATTCTATGGCTTAATCACTGTAATGATCCTGAAATGATAAAGGTATAAATATTTCTATGTGCAAAGTATTACTGGTTAGCAAATGTTCAGCTTACCTTATAAAGAAGCATTAAAGGTAGCAGTATCAGAACTATTGCCTTTTTTTTTTAAGCTGCTTATAACAAAATACACATTTCATTATGGATATTCCAATATGTATACCTTTTTTCTGTATTTATTGGTTCTGATGCCATGCTTTAGAGGACATAATTTTTAAAAAATAGATTGGTTAACTGTCTCTTTCAGGTTTTATGAAATATTTTACCTATCCTTGGGATTTTTGTGGACAAAGGGAAAAAAGGTATGTTTCCATCACATGAAAAATACAACTTACAATAACATAATAAAGTGTCATTAAGCTTATTTGAAAATGCTACCAGTAGCTTTTCAGTGCCATGGCTGTTTTTTGTTGGATTAAACTTGTTTGTAAAATAGACATTCCTCTGGAAAGAATGGTGTTTATGAAGGCCTGAGTATATGTTGTCACCACTGTTGTGTCTACATCTAAAGTGGTTTTGCATTGTTGAGTCTTTCAACCATCCAGAGATTGGCTTCTTGTCTCTGGGAGTTTATACTGTCCTTTTTACACCTGCACTCTTCAGTGTTCTGAGAAGAAAAAAAAAGAGCTGACACCATAGGAAGGCCACTGGATGGTGGCTGAGCACTGAATGTTATTGTGCTTTACTTAGGATTACACCTCAGTTCAGGGAGGAAATGTTTTGACATTTGAGGAAGACATTACCACTACTATAGCATTTTGAGAAATACAAAAGTAAAATAATGATCTGTGGAAAACCTTAACTAAAAACAAATGTGGAAAATAATTGCCTGGGTTTCATACCAGAATATATTTTTTTAAATTTAAATAGCATTGGTACAGGTTACTCTGACAGATAAGGAACGTAAAAGAACCCAGTAGGTCAAAGCAGTGGAATTGTTTCCTGCTGCTGCTCTTGTTTTTCTGTATAAACTGTTATTAAGCCAGAGAACTGTACCTGTAAAAGTGTGATGATACATAAATGCAGCTTTTGTTCAAGTGATATGTGGCACTGTGTCTACCCTTGGAGACTGGCTTACAGAGAAGGCAATTTTCTGTGCTAAAACTAGGATTTTGCACATGGGGATTTCTGGGGACTTCAGTAGCTGAATTTCAGCAGAGTTTAATTTATTGAAGATAATGAAATTAAGAAAAAACACTACCAGTTTGGTTTGAGGAGCTAATACATCAACCTGATACATGAAGAAGATAGCAGCAATTCTCACTTCAGAGACTTAAAATAGATTTTTAGTGGCTTGTATGTTGCAGCTCAGGAACTGGGGAGATTGTAGTTTATCGGGGTTCAGTTCTGATAATTATTGTAAACAAGGTGAAGGAGAGGTTTCCTGTGTGACTTCTTACACTTAAGCAGGAGTGCTCAGTAAGCTGTCAAAATCGGATTCTCCATTTAAGTCATTGTATCTTTGGGAAAACAACTGTTTTTGCAACAGACTGCTCCTATTTTCTATCATTTTCAGCCAGCCTCCCTTAAAAAGCCTCCCAGAGTATTACATCCCTCAGAAAGTTAATTCCAAAATTTGGGGGGTGAGGGGGAGGGTGTGTTCTATTATTTCACTCTTTTCTGTATATGGTTTTATTTGTGTGTCATAGTCATTTTTTTTGGTAATAGGTGATGTTCATTTCATTAAAGAGTGGATAGGCAAGGTCCAACACTCAGAATTTCTTCCCATCCTTGTAAATTGCTGTGACTCAGAGGCTGATAGTATAGAGGGTGAATCGTTAGTGGTGTGTGCAGGTCTAACATGCCAGAACTGAATGCACCATAAATCAACTGATACTTCAGAACTTTTCAGAAATACCAAGGTAGATGAAATAACACACATCTAGGAAGGATGAGATAGGCACTTCCTGCACAACGCTGGTACTTTCTGACATTTCCCTGTGGGTTGTTTTGACTTAGAAGAACAATGTAGCAGTGAGACCCGCCATGCAGATGGTTCAGTTTGCTGCACAAAACTGCTCTGCTACAAAATTCAGTTCTGCTGGTTAATCAGTGCTCGTGAGCGGGTCATAAATACAATGAGGCTAGAAGTCATCTGATGGGCTGGCTTTTACTACATACCTTACATGCTATGGAACCTTTGGTGCAGATTCCTAAAGCGTTTAGATGTATAAATGAAGGCATGTTCACAAAAGGCATAGTGTTAGCTATTACAGCATTTATTCTTGAAAGATAAACTATTTATTTGATTGTGAATTCACACATAGTTTGGTAATTGTTCATTCTAAAGAAGAAACATTAAAAACTGGTAACAAATCTTCACTGTTTCTTTAATACTTTTGTCTTTGATATCAAAAGGGGTTTTTAGATTCGTGAGGTTAAACATTTTAATTGGCTTGTAAAAGCAAATGGTGCAAGGGTATTGAAAATGTAAAATCCTGCTATAAAAAGATCAGAGGGTTTGGTTTCAGTTTTTTGGTTAATGTTAACAAACAGTAGTTTTGCATCTGCAGAGTCCTTTGACAGTCAGTGTTTGTGATCTTACAGTTAGCTGGCATGTTCCAGGCACCAGGCCAGTAATATGATCTGGATTTCACAACACCATTGTGATAAGATAGATAAGCATGAATTTTCTGAAGCTGCTTTCTTACTCCCTGCCCCTTCTTCTCAGAGCTCATGCTCTGTTCTTCCTGCTTCTCTTGCATGGAATTACATTCATCCATCCATGCAATTTTTCAGGTAGTCATCATCTTTTGTGTGATTTATTAATGTTTGTTCTTTTCTAAGGAAAGGGTTTTCTTTTAGAATTAACGCAATGTAGTTTGATTTTTAGATGAAGAGTACAGCTGTGAAAAAAACCACTTTTTTTCTGTTTTATAAAAGGAAACAGCCAATTCACAGTGAAAATACAGCACAGTACTGTGCATGCCACATGTATTAGGAAAAGCTTTAAAGTTTTGTTTCATGTTTTAAAGCAAATATAATAAGGGATAGGGAAGAGCTGACACATTAGAGCACGTAGTTTCAGTTAAGAAAACATGATGTAAAACTAAGTTCAAAATTTTAACTCCAGACTTACAGGGTGAACGATGTTTGCTTTTTTTGCCACGAGTTACTTGATTCCATTGTAAGACAGAAACCAATTAATTGCTGTAGGTACTTTTATTATAATGCATTACATTCTGTCCACTTAAAATTCTCGTGAAATTTTGGTTCAAGCACTAGTTCATTTTTTTTTAAAGGAAATACTTTTTTTCATGAGGGGAACGGATGGCTGAAGCAGCACTTCAGAATGCGAGTGTCTGAATTAGCTCTTGGAGAACTTTTGTTTTGAAATAATATCAAGTGCTGCAAGAAACTTAAAAAGATTATGTATCTTCTGTTGCCATGTAACTATTTTCAAGTTTTGGCAAAAGGTAGCCTTTTTATTTACAAGAAGTACAAATTTTCTTTCTGGATTACCAAGAATTTTAGTCATGTTTGTGGATTGTTCTTTGTGCTTTACCAAAATTCTGTCATAGATGTGGAATGTAATTATTGAAAGAGAGCACTGCTTTTGTTGTTACTTCCCTTAACAGCGGCCTCACCTTGTTTTCACCTAATCCAATCACTACCAAAAAGTGCTCATACTGTGTGTGTTTATGTGTGTGTGCACATTGTACATAATAGCCCTTAAACAGATTCACATTTTAATAAATGTGACTAGTTTTGCCCATGAAAAATAGTAGTTATGTCATGCAGTAAATATTTAATGACTACACAAAGGTACTAATAATGCTAGGTTCTTTTTTAATTATTTTTTTTTTGCAAAATCTTTCAAATACTTATTTTATAGATCTACTATTATACAGGTCCTTTTATTGTATCTCCTTGAACAGACATTAGTGCAAGAAAGCATGAATGGAGATTTCATAGTTTTTCATACAGGTAGTACTTAAGTTACGGAAATTAGTATGTCCTAGAAAGTTTGTTTAAAGGCATATGCATTTTCAGCGTGTTTAAGGAAGCACGAAGCCCAAAGTTCCATGCAGAATTAAGGCTAAAAATTTTTTTCAAATTCTTGAAAATAATGGCAAGGCGGCTTTTTACTGTCTGGTATCATGAAATGTCTCAGCTATCTTAACAGATATATTTTAATTTTATTTATGTAGTTTTTAAAGGCAAAGCCGGGCTTGCTGCTCTGCAGCAGGGCGCAGTCCTACCTGTGACAAGCGCCTTCCCTCTGCGATATCCCGGCTGCGGCCGGGCAGTCCTGGCACCTCACATGCAGTCCCTGTGCTGTCCATCCTTACCCTGTCTCCTGGGCTTCTTTCCTCTTCCTCAGCGTGCTTTCATCACAGGTTTCCAGGAGAGCCCGTCCCCAGGGGCTGTGACATCTCGCTGAGCCGGCGGTGTCCGGGCTGCAGCTCAGCCCGCAGCTGAGCCGCTTTGTGTGCCGCGCTGGACACGGAGCGGGCTCGGGGCTCTCGCAATTCCGCTTTCCCTTCTCTCCGGTTTTCTCCTGTAAGGTTTCTCACAGCTCGGCTGCGCGCCGTGCTGCCGCGGAGGCCCGGCCCGGCGGTCCCGGCGGCGAGGGCAGGGCTGGGCGATCGTCCTGCCCTGCGGGGCTGCCGCAGCCTGGTTTGAACTCCAGCTCCTTTGTGGCAGACTCACGTCCTGGTAGGGGGAAAAAGGGGGAAAAAGAAGGCAAGCCTGCAGCAAGCTGACAAGTTCTGGTTGGATAAGCCTCTTCCTCCTCCCACCAGCACCGGGGCTCCACCAGCGACAGACGCCCGCGGGCCCCTGCTGGCGGCAGCAGGGCCGGCTGGGCCCGCCCGCCCTCACCCAGGGCGGGGGGCGGAGCGGAGCGGGGGGAGCGCTGTGCCGGGGGAGGGGGCGGGGCGGGCATCGCTGTTCGGGGGGAGCCGAGCTGGCTCCGGCTGTTCCGGGGGGGTCTGTCCACCCGTCGGGCGCCCCGGCGGCCACCGGCTCTGCTCCGGGCCCCGCGGACGCCCGGGGCGGCCCCGGCACGAGCGACCAGCGCAGTTTGAAGGCAGTGTCTGCCGTGTGCGGGGACCTGCGCCGTCAGTTGGGAAGAGATTCTGGAGACTCAGGGATGTGGCTTTGGATTTTTTAGATCAAATCAGATGTTAGAATGTGTAACTGCATGGGGTTCGTCCCCAGAATGTCGGGGGAGGGCGACTTCCTGCTCAATAATCTTTTCACAGCGTGCTTACTGATGGAGAGAGATGGCATGTTTTTGGCCGTAGGCACTAAAGTAGTGTCTACTAGTTTTTACTGACTCTTTAATGGGAGAGAAAGAAAGGAAGGCTGCCTTATTCAGAGTAGTGCTGAACTTCTCCATTTTTACCACTTCCTAGGTTAGTTCCTAACAGGAAACTGCATGTTTCCAGAAATAAAGAAAAATAAAATTGTCCAAATTCAAGCATGCTTTTTCAACAATCTAATGCAAACTTAGACCCCATAATTAGTCTGAACACCACTGCACTTTAACATTTACTTGCTACTCATGTTAGTGATCTAAAGCATGTTTCTCATTTGATTGCTGTGAATTCTTACTATTTCCCTAGAACCTTTCTAAAAGCTTGCTATTACAGAACTTTCTGTACATGGAATGCTTCCGGTTATTAGCTTTCACCTCTGGTTTTAAAAATATGTTTTTTGATTAATACAGAATTTTTCTTTAAGGTGTACCTATACCTTGCTGGGAATCTTACAAAGAAAGTATCAAAATTAAAAGTGAAAATTCACAATATTAAAATATTCAAATTTTAAGCTACTTTTTAGCAACAGCTTAGCAAACCAAACTTTTTTCACTGTCATTGTATATCATAGCCATCTTTAGAACACTGTACTGTGTTGAAATAATGTATTTGTTCATACTTTTTCAAGCAGTTTTAAAGAGCTGTGTGTATTGAAGAAACTGAGGAAACTAATATGAGAACACTTAGATTAATCAATGGACAAAGGAAGAGGTTTAAAGACACTGGATTAAAACAAACTCTTATTTCTGCTTAAGTTAAAATGCGATCAAGCAGTGACTATTCTAAGACAAAGTTATTTCCATTGTAAAAGTGAATGTCTACTATGTCAGAAAAAAAACAGGTCTAAATGTATTACTTTAGTAATTCAGTATTCCTCAGCCTATTTAAGCTTCTTGTACTTGTACTGTATGGCCTAGGATTCCTGCAGGGAATGTTAAGGCCTCTTATTAGTAACTGTCATTATATTATTGTTATTTTCTGATTTAACTCAAAAGCTTACTGCTTTTTACAGAAAACCAGGAACTGAACTGATCATTTCAGTGCTATTAAGTAGCATGGTCTGGATACCTGGGATTAATGCATTCCAAAGCTTTCCCAATGCACTAGTTTGATACTGGAAAAGCTACTTTAATTGAACCAGAATGTGAAAATTCTGTCATTTTGGACAGATTTACAATAGTCCCATTAAATTTTCTTCCAACTTGCCTATGTTTCACACTCCTTCATTTCCAGGGTGCCTTTTCAGCCTACAGATAGATACACAGAGCTGCTGAAGGGAGGGGAGCAGGGTGCTGTGTTTGCCCAGGTACTGAGGTGGCTGTTCCCTGTGCTGATCAATTGCTCAAATCCTGACTCCTTACAGAGCTAGGAAGGCAATTCCCTGTCTAGATTACTGCTTGAGTTGGGTATTTCATTTTCAGTTAAAAAATGAACATTTTCAGATTCTTTGGTTTAGTAGAAAAATACAGGTTTCTAAGTTGCTGTTATGCCCTAGAATGCCGAAGTTCTTGGAAATGCAAGATTTCCCAAATATAAAGTTCTTTATTGAGAACCAGATTTATGAATAATCCATAAGTAATTTTGGGCTCTTTAACATATACTTAAGCTCCATTGATTTTAGAGCAATTACATTAGTGCAGTTGAATGCCTAAAAATTTTACCCAATGAAGGAGGCTAAATAGAGACTTCTTTTCTCTGATGTGTTTTTTAGTCATTACTGTTCTCTTACAGAGAATAAATTTATAAAAATAAAAGTTATTAAAAATAACCGAACCCTGTTGCTTTGGTCATCCTCTTTTCTGAATAAGAAACAGTATATTGTTACACAGATCAACCTGATTAAGTGCTGAATGCTTTTTTCTCTGTTTAAAGCTGTCTAAATAGCTTGTTCAGGGAAATTTTTGTATATGGGTTATTCCAAATTGCATATGACAAAGCTTTCTTAATTCTTTGATTTGTTGCAGTTTTTCTATTGGGAAAAATAAAGCTGTGCCAACTTAATAGGTGACAGGAAGTTTTTGTTTCAATGTGCCAAGTGTTTGTAGAATGTCTGAATTGTTTGGATAACACTGGAAGTTTGCCCTTTGGGAAGGATTGTCAAGAAAAATGGGATTAGCCTTTGTGTGGGCATTCTACTTGGACCAAATGGGAATGCCTTTTCCTTGGATTTGTAACACTGTAGATTTAGTTGCTTTTGTTAAAGGCTTTAGGCTGAATGACATGCTTTTCAAGATGTTTCATAGTGGTTCCATTTGCTTTTCATCCTGAGAGTCTCCGGGATCAGCTTATATTTAAAGCTGTGATTAGAGAATAACAGATCCTACTAACAGTAGGATATTAATAACCAGTTAGTTCTGGCTCTGAAAGCTGACAGTTGCCTTCACCAGTGTAATTCAATCAGTAAGGAGTGGTGTAATATTGGACTTGGCTTTGAGAACTAGTGAAAATACTGTAAAACAGCTAGTTATGGAGGTCAACTTTGAGTCACTGATCAGAAGCTCAAGGTAAACAAAATAGATAAGAATGTGCTAATCTTAAAAACCTTGAGAAATCAGACTGATTAGTTTTTCAGACAGTGCAGTTCAGTTGTTGAATTCATTTGCCACAAGATCTTTTAAATTTTTAATTTGTTTTTAAGTGTGTGGAGAAATAGCAGGAAAAAGAAAAAGTGGACAGATTCAGAGAGTATATGTTATAAAGAAAAAATACCACCCAGACTTAAATACAAAAGTGTTTGTACAAAGATCTATCTCAGGAAGTCCCTAAACCACAGCTCACTGCTGACAGGAAGCTACATCTGGAAAACAACTATTGTACCTTTGCCTGTCTCCAGTATTTTTTTTTTAAGCATTCTCTGCTTTCTGACATGAGTTAAAATATGTTTAAGCATGTTGAAATTAATCACTATTGTAATATTTAATCTTCTGCAATGTATTTTTCCTGATTCATGGGAAAAGCATTAGCAAATAGTTGGGGTTTGGGGAAAAATGAAAAAAAATAATTGCTGTAGTCTTGAGAAAATCAGATTTTTTTTAGAGGGAAAGCTTTTCTAGAAAGCTCCAGACAGCTTCAGAATTTTTTAAACTGTTCCATAGAATCATAGAATGGTTTGGATTAGAAGAGACCTTACAGATCATCTAGTTCTAACCTCCCTGGCCTAGGCTGTGGAGAAGAGAATGATTTGCACCAATCAGAGGTGATTTTGGACATAAATTCCTGAATATAATTCCAGCTAAATTACTAGTAACTTTTTATTTCACACACTAGTATCTTATTTTGAGTGTTGCTTGGTTTGTGCTGCACTTGTCTGTTTTTCTGTATTAGGTTTAATTGCTTCAGTGACAAAGGTGGAATGATAGATTCCAGTGATCTGTTAGGGTGAGATTATTCAGGAAACACCATGGGATTGTTTCCTTCCTTTAGTCATGGGATGGCTGAGTACAAAGCATGATAATATTTTATTTATTTCATTAAACACAGATGAGGGGAATGACTAAAAGTGAGCTAGTTGATTTAAACAGGTTCCAGGTGATAGGGACCTTCTGAGAAGTCTCAAATGTTTCCAGTCTTGAGTGGCCTTTTGGGTTATAAAAACTTCGAAAGTTTCTGCTTCCAAAAGATTTTCTTTTGAGGTCGCCAGTGTGCTTGAGTGAAGAGGAGCAAACTTGCCTGCCATACAAGGAAAGGCTGAGAGAACTGGGTTTGTCCAGCCTTGAGAAAAGAAGGCCTTAGGGGAGACCTTACGACTGTATTCCAGTATTTAAAGGATGACTGCAAAGAAGATGGAGACTCCCTTTTTACAAGGAATCACAGAATTGTCATGGTTGGAAAGGACCTCTGAGACCACCAAGTCCAACCATCAAAATAAACCAAAAGAAACAAAACCCAAAACAAAAAAACAAAACAACAACAACAAAAAACCACAACAGAAACAAAACAAAAAAACCCCGAAAAACTCCACAAAAAACCCCAAAACAACCAACCTCGGCCACTGGAGTATGCCCTGAAGTGCCACGTCTCCATGTTTCTTGAACACCTCCAAGGATGGTGACTCCATCACCTCCCTGGGCAGGCAGTTCCAGTGCCTGACCACTCTTTCAGTCAAGAAATTTTTCCCAATATCCACTCTGAACCTCCCCTGGCACAACTTCAGGCCATTTCCCCTGGTCCTGTCATTATTTACTGGGAAGAAGAGGCCGACGCCCACCTCACTACAACCTCCTTTCAGGTAGTTGTAGAGGGTGATGTGGTCTCCCCTCAGCCTCCTTTTCTTCACCTGGAATCACCTGGAAAAGATGAGGGTAATGGGTACAAGTTACTCCTGGGGAGATTCCGATTGGATGCAAGAAGAAAATTTTTCACAATGAGAGAAATCAGCCATTGGCATCATCTCCCCGGGGAAATGGTGGATTCCCAAACATTAGACACTTTTAAGTTTCAGCTGGATTGGGTGCTGGGCCATCTTGTCTAGACCATGCTTTTGCCAGGAAAGGTTGGACTAGATAATCCCTGAGGTCCCTTCCAACCTTGTAGTCTATGAAAGCTTCACATAGGTCAGCAACAGTCTTTGTGTGACATTCAGCATGATGGTAGGATGCTCAGTTGATTACTTGATCTATCAAAAGGTAAGGAAGAATGTCTTTTAGGAAATACCTGTTTTCTTTTAAGTGCTTTGAATCCAGTGTCAAACTGAGAAGTCGGTTCCCTGAAATTGTAGTGCTTTTGTTTCCTTTAAAACTTGTGAATTTTCAACCGTGCTGAAATTCCACTGTAGAAGCACTAGTATTTCCAGCCGTGTCTGCCAAGCATTAGTAGAAAATACTTGTTATATTGAGTCACTGTTATATTCTCTGTATTCCTAACAGGACTGATGTTACCCATTAGTTTAGTTTAAAGTCTCTTTGGAGAACAGGACTCTGTAAATAAATGCTGCCATGGTAGACACAAGAAACCATGGGAAAGTTAAGACAAGTTTGAAAAGGCTATTAGGTATCTGTAAGACTCACAGAGGTAATACCACTGCAATTAAAAGCATTGGCACTTTTGCTATTGATGTTACCTTCTGCCACTGAAAGACTATTTATTTTCTTTTATTTCTAGAAAAAAAAAATATTGAAAACTGGATAGACTAATGTTAAATATGAAAAATGAAGTGCAATGTAATGGTTTAAGTTAGTAGAGTGCACTGCCTGAGGTAAATGTTTCAGTGTTGAGCTTTTGATTAAAGAAGCAAGTTATTTTGATTAGCAAATGAAGCTCAGGAAAGGAAATGCTTCCATCCAAAACTACTCAGTGAATTAAACTCAATTCATAAATAGTCTGGGAAAACTAAAACCACATTTTTTACTAATTTATTAATAAGTGAAAATTTATTACCTCCAGGCTCACTATTTCTTTTTTAACATTTTAAAAAATGAAGGAGTTAGATACAGAAGTTTGAGACACATGTACTTATTTTGTGCTTTGGCTTTGTTCTTAATCTTTGTTCTTATGACTCAGGACACAAAATAGATATGACTGAGAAAGCAATCTGAGGCAATGTAAGTGTTATACAATCACATTTGTGGATAGAGCAATCATAAGGAACGGGCCAGGTTTTTTTAAGAGTACTCCAAGTCCTACCAGGGTTAACCAGTGTATACATTTGGTTTTGTAGAAAATTTTTCCAGCCCTTAGTCCATGGAAAATACCCAGTCTGCTTAAAACCAGTGATACCACAAAACTGTTGGCTTTTCTGACTATGAGCTCATCTCCTAAGAATGGTGTCTTTGGTTTTACAGACTGCTGACTGTAGTGATTTGGACTTTCTACCACTTAGTTAATTGATAAGTTGCTTTCTCTCTTTCCTCTGCTTTATTTAGTATGAAACAACCATTCTACTCTATGTGGGAAAAGGCTTTCATAAATATTGCTGAGTACAAATTGGAAACATATTTTTGTCTCTTTTGGTTTTCCTATCAAGCCAGTGTCATTATTCAACTTTTGGGGAGAAAAAAGGGAAAATAATTACTTTCCATAGGTTCCTTTCTGTTGTGTCTGCCAGCTACTGCATGTCTTGTAGACATTGCTTCCTGTACTAATAGAATGCTCTCTACCCAGACAGCCGTGTTACACCGGAGCACATGTGCGTTCAGGGGCTTCTGGGTGATGAATATCTTTAGAAAGTGTACCTGATAAGTAGGGAACTAAATTTGTTCAGTAAAACGTTTAGCTTTTTTTTTTTTCCCCGTCCTCTTGTAGCATTTGTTTGTGGTTGTCACAGGAACGCTACAATTTACCAAATGTGGAAGATTGTTATAGTACTTGATTAAAGCACTAAGTAAGAATAACAAATTGAAGTCCCCAGGCTGATCTGAAATACTTCCCCATCAGCTAATTATTCTTTGTTGCAAAGTAGTGAATGTCAGACTAACAAAAATGCCATAGAGCAGCTGTTCCTGACTTACCTGCATTTGCATAATTGTAAAGACCCTTAGCAGAGCGTTATGCATGAAATTGTATGGCAGGTACATGGTAGTGGTGTGCTTTAACCACTTAATTTTGAGTTGTTAGCCCTACTATTTCACAGGATGGTCTTATAAGTGTTACTAAAAAAAAAAGAAAGACACTATTGAGAATTATGCAATTTTTCAATCTTTATCTGCACTTATTTTTTTATTATTAGTTTTGCAACAGTGCGTATTTGTGAGGCAATTTCAGGTACTGCAAGTTTTAGATTGTTACACCTTGTGCCTGCAAATTCTCGTAAACGCCCAAAAGATATTTGAAATTCTGAATTGTTAAGAATAAACTGTGCTGCTACTTCTACAGACTGCACTTAATTACATATTTTGTATAAGGAATTTTAATCACACGTTTAAAAAGTTTTCCTGGTCATAATATTTGTTTTCATGAGGTCTTTCTGACAGGGAAATGCTATCTCCCTCACTGAACTCGTGGAAAATAGAGGATAACAAGGTCAAAGAAATCTTAGGCAGAACAGAAAATTTGAACTAGGATTTCCTGACTTCCAGGCAAATGTCTTAAAAAACAGATTTCCATTGTTTCTGCTACTGCAGTTTAAGGTAATAATAAGAGAAGCCTTGCTGTGAATCAAGTCACAAATATGCAGACTTAAGTTTGCGTCCTGCTGAATGCTGAAGTACTCCATAAATACTTTTTCAATAAAATTTAGACTTGGAAGTTGTCCGATGGATAGAGCACTCAAAATGCTCAATGCACTCAATCTGGGTGGCGTTGACTACTACGTATCAAGGTCACTTTTTTATTGTACTTCAGTTTCCCTGTCTTTAGACTGTCAGTAATATTTCTGCTTTGTTTGAGCACTACAATAAAAAATTAAGAGCTAAGCATTATAATTCTTTTTGCCAATTTAAAAATAATTGCTCCCCTTTACACAGTGTGATTGCCACTGATAATTCTAGTTCTGGGGTATTTGGCCATGATTTTCCTTAGTCCGTGTTGCTATTTCCATGATACCGTAAACCAACGAATGGTGTGTTGTCTGCACACATTATCCAGCTGCAAAATTAGTTCTAGTAACAATGGAGAAAAGTCAGCATCACTGGAAAATGTTTCGCCTGTGGAAGCAGCTGCCCATGAGCTCACCCTCTGGAAAATATCCTGATGGCTTCACATCTTAAGAGAGCTTTTTTCAGTGCACAGTAGCACACATGTAAGCCAAGGTTTGAAAAGCTAGTGCTGTGTGTTTTCTTTGGCATATGGCAACCCTGAGCCTTTCCTTTGAGAAGCTGGTCTTAAAATCTTTTGCTGAAGGGAATAATTTTGTGGTTCCTCTGAGCAAAATAAACCAATTCTCACATATTCCTATTATCACATCATATACAGAAGAGTTAAAAATGCCACTGCCCAGATAAAGGCTGTTAAAAAAAATAAAAATCACAAAAAACTAATCATCCTTCTTGCATTAAAAGGAGGGAGAGGAACACCATTGAAAAGGTGTAGCTAGTTGTGTATTTACCAAGAATATGTTCTGCTACATTCCAGCATGTTCATTCAGTTTAGCTTTTTATTGGCATCATCAGTTTGGTTTCTTTCTTCCTGCACCCCACTACCCACAAAAACTATGTAATAGTGAAGTATGGGGTGTAGGCAACACGTGAATGAGATTTTGCTCATGCAGATACTCAGTACTTAAGAAATTATAACAAAATAGACAGGTCTGTCTTTTTTTATCAGCTGTAAGGAAGAAAACTTTAGGAAGCCACATGTTTTTTCTTAAATTTGCTAGACTATTGCTGGTGGTCTGTAACTTACAGCTCTACATGATAGTAATGAGACATTACTAGAGAACACATAAGAACATTTTAATTTCAGGAAAGAATTTATATTTTCCCAGATGGAAATCTAACTTTTAGGGTTTTGGTTGTGGTTTGTTTAGTTTTATTTAATCTGAGTAAGTTTGAGGCATGCTCATTACCAGGCGATTGCATTAAAATAATTTATTTTCACTGCACAAACAATAGACTTCCAAAGATCCATTTATTATCAGTAATTGATCCAAGCATACTGAAATTCTTTCAGGAGTGTGTTGCTTACATGTACCCCATGCATTTCACTGTAGTGGTTTTCCTTTCCTTTAAAAAAATTGCACTTGAGTAGCATAGTTGCATTTCCTGTTGTTTTAATAGCTGGAATTTATTGGGAAAATGTAATGTTCTAAAGCTATAAGAGTGAAAGTGAGCCAGGTAGCTATTTTCCTGAAGCAGAGTTCTCTTTTCAAGGCAGGGCAAGAAAACCTGAGGTACAGGGGGAGTCATTAATTACAAACATGCTCAGAAACCAGTATGGAAAATCTAATGTGGAAATTGGGTAGATTTTTATGCTGCACAAGTTATTTTCTTGCTCAAAAGAATGTTCCTTTCTTTGTTACGCAACAAAGAAGTACTAACTTCCCTGCACAGCTGATAGAGAAAGTTTAGGAATATATTAAAGTTTGCTTGCTAATTTAGGAGGAACTAAAACCCTCTTTTGTATGTATATTCTGAACTGGAGTAACAACTGTGAATTTGCAATGCCTTTTATACTCAGCAGTTGTATAAATGGAAAAAAGATGTTCCTGAAAAGCTACGGTTGTTTTTGGAAAGGATAAAATGTGCCAGGTGAGAAACTTTTTACTGAGTAATTTCAGAATTATTCTATTTCAGCTTTAGCAGAATATTAGAACATTTCTGTTTAGCTTATTTTTAAATAAAAGTTTTTTTCAGTATATCAACAGAGAAAGGAAGACTAGGGAAAATATTGGTCCACTAATGAATGAGGTGGGCACCCTCGTGGTGGAAGACACGGATAAGGCAGAATTACTGAATGCCTTCTTTGCTTCAGTCTTCACTGCTAAACCTGTCCCTCATGAATCCTAGACCCTGGAGGCAAGGGGAAAGGTCTGGAGAGAGGTAAGACTTTCCCTCAGTAGAGGAGGACCAGGTTAGAGACCACTGGGCATTCGTAAGTCCATGGGCACTGATGGGATGCACGTATGAGTGCTTAGAGAGCTGGCAGATGTTATTGCTGGACTACTCTCCATCATCTTTGAAAGGTCATGGAGAGCAGGAAGGGTGCTTGAGGACTGGAGGATGGCAAATATTACTCCAGTCTTCAAAAAGGGCAAGAAGGAGGACCCAGGGAACTACAGGCCGGTTAGTCTCACCTCTGTCCCTGGGAAGGTGATGGAGAGACTCATTCTGCATGTCATCTCTAAACATGTTGATGAACAGGAGGTTATTGGGAGTGGCCAGCATGGATTTACCAAGGGTAAATCTTGCTTTACCAATCTCCTAGCCTTCTATGATGACATAACTGGTTGGCTGGATGAAGGGAGAGGAGCAGATGTCATCTACCTTGACTTCAGCAAGGTTTTGACACTGTCTCCCATAACATCCTCATTAGGAAACTGAGGGAGTGTGGGCTAGATGGGTGGACAGTGAGGTGGATTGAGAGCTGGCTGTGTGACAGAACTCAGAGGGTTGTGATTAATGGAGCAGGGCCAAGTTGGAGGCCAGTAAACAGCAGTGTCCCCCAGGGGTCAATACTCAGTCTGGTCGTGTTCAACATATTCATCAATGAACTGGGTGAGGGGACAGAGTTCATCATCCTCACCGAGTTTGCTGACGATACCAAACTGGGAGGGGTGGTGACACTCCAGAGGGCTGTGCTGCCATCCAGCAAGACCTGGGCAGGCTGGAGAGCTGGGCAGAGAAGAACCCAATGAGGTTCAACAAGGGCAAGTGTAGGGTCCTGCACCTGGGGGAGGAAGAACCCCATGCACCAATATAGGTTAGGGGTGGACCTGCTGGAAAGCAGTTCCAAGGAGAAGGATCTGGGAGTCCTGGTAGATAGTAAAGTATCCATGAGCCAGTAATGTGCCCTTGTGGCCGAGAAGGCCAGTGGAATCCTGGGATGCCTAAGGAAGAGTGTGGCCAGTAGGTCGAGAGAGGTCATTCTCCCCCTCTACTTTGCCCTGGTGAGGCCTCATCTGGAGAACTGTATCCAGTTCTGGGCCTCCCAGTTCCAGAGAGACAGGGAACTACTAGAGAGAGTCCAGCGGGGAGGGCAACAAAGATGGTTGGGAGATTGGAGCATCTCCCTAATGAAGAGCGGCTGAGAGAGCTGGGACTCTTTATCCTGGAGAAGAGAAGGCTGAGGGGAGACCTTATTAATGCCTATAATTATCTAAAGGGTGGATGCAAGGAGGTTGGAGCCAGACTCTTTTCAGTAGTTCCCAGTGACAGGACAAGGGGCAATGGGCACAAGCTGGAACATGGGAAGTTCCATTTAAATATGAGGAAAAACTTCTTTAAGGTGAGGGTGATGGAGCACTGGAACAGGCTGCCCAGGGAGGTTGTGGAGTCTCGTTCTCTGGAGGTATTCAAGACCCGCCTGGATGCAGACCTGAGTAACGTACTCCAGGGGATCCTGCTTTAGCGGGAGAGTTGGACTGGATAATCTCTAGAGGTCCTTTCCAACTCTGACAGTTCCGTGATTCTGTGAAAAGTGTTCTTGGTGGAACATGATCTGCTGCAAACTGATGTTTGACATTGATAGCCATGAGATTTCAGGATACACAGAGAAAGGAGCTGCTGAGGGTGGATTTTAATAGAGCTTTGTCTCAAAACAGGTAAGTAATATGTAGCTACAAAATATAGTTTGACCATGTATGAACTAAAAAAAATCGATTATTGTATCCTCAGCTTTAGCTAGGAGTTGTCTTTATGTGATGTGTGAAAATCAGATGAAGGATAATTCCTTTGAGCTACCTCCATTGGTCCAAACTTTCCTGCTTCCTGGAGTGCTCAGTAGAATCCTAGCAAGTGATACTCATAGTTGTGCACAGATTTTGGGTTGGTTTGTTGGGTTTTTTCTTAATTTGTACAGATTCATGAAGTTTTGCAATGTGAAAAGATTGGTTTAGTCCTGCTAGAACTTAGTCATATTTTGCTCTAAGTTCACTGTGTAAACTGTGGTTTCCTCTTTGGAATGCACATGCAGCAGAATCTGATCTGCACTTTGTTTTATCAGTAGAAGTAAGAATATTGAAGACTGTATATAAAAGGCTTCTACTGTAAGTGGTTTTAGAGCATTTGGGTTGCATCCACTTCATTATCACTTGTCACTACTGGCAATGGCTTTGTATTTGTGTACATTTTGTATAAATTGATTGTAAACCGTGTTGAAAGTTACATGATTACAAATTCAAGCACTTCACACTTCCTGCATATTGAGTGTGCAGTTACGGGATTTTTTTAATTAAAAAATAGTAAAACCTATGTTAAGAATAGATGAAGCTGCACTTTCTTGTAGTATCTAGTTTGAGTATGTATGGCTCCATGAAGAGGCAAAAGAGCAGTAAGTCTCCTCCTATGTATGGTGATTGTCCTCACTTATTTCAGGAAGTGTTAGTCACAGAGTGTCCATGTGGCAAAGACACAATGGAGATGACAAAGTGTACTGTTATAACTCTCCTTGGCAGGCTAACTATTCCACTTCCCTAAGAGATGAAGTACTGTGCATTGTGACTTTTTACCTTCCAATGATCTGCACCCAAGGCCTGTCAACAGAGAGCATAGCTAGAGAACCCTAAAATAAACTATTTACAGACACGCACTCACAGAGCCTCTGAAATCCTTACGTGCATTCATAGAAATTGAAATATGAAAACTGATTAAAGTATCCTCACAAAAGGCAAGACTGTTACTCTTCCTCATCTTCATTTAAATGCATTTAATTAGTTACTAAAGTAAATACATGAGCCTTGTATTTATGCTTTCCTAGTAGCTTGCATGAGTTTTGCAAGACTGTGTTGCAGAATTATCTTTCAGTTTTCCAAAGTTAAAACTAGAACTTGCCAGGCAATCTCAGTGATGATTCAGTCTTCTCAAAGTTAGTAACTGGATACTGGATGTTCTTCCTGGTCAGTGCTTTACCCTTTGTTTGTGCTTGCTTTCTAACTACAATAATCACTATCTTTCCTTATTTACTGAGAATTCTGGGCCTAGGCAAATAACTGTGCCATTTTTTTCACTTAATAAATAAATAAAAACCTTTTCAATTTGCTTTCTTAAATCAGCACATAATCGAAACCTAAATATCCTTTTGTCTTCTAGCAAATGCGGCCTGGAGCCTTCACCATCCCGTGGTGTCTTGCTCTCGCAGACCACCGGCACGGGCACCAGCAAGTTGGGGCAGCTGTTGCTCTTTCTTATTTTAGTGTCCTTGTTATGGTCCTGAAAATTGCTCATAGTTGACCTTAGCCTATATAAGTGCACATGAGCAAAATCTTTTCTGTCCTTTTTTAAGAAGTGTCATAGAACTCAAGTGTTAATTATGAAGTTTTTCAACACAGAGATCCCAAGCTATCCCTCATTTAATGACCCCAGACCACAGAGGGGGTAAATTCTATCCATTCTATCTGAATTCTATCCATGTTCTATTCATTAAAAATTATGCAACTCCTTTTGTTTGAAACACTACATCAATTTGTTGATTGTTTTCTTTGTTTCAGGAATTTATCTCTTGGATTTAATCTACATTGATTCTGCATATCCCGCTTCAGGCAGCATTATGGAGAATGAACAAAGATCCAACCAAATGAACAATATTCTCCGAATAATAGCTGATCTGCAAGTCTCCTGTAACTATGGTTGGTAAATTTTGTTACACCTATTAAGCCTTAACTAAAATTTCTTTACTTGCAACATTGTGAAAGCAAGTTTTGGCCCTGTGGAACACAAGAGACTAACGTTGGTGGAGTTGAACACTAGTAAGTGATGTAGCTTCCACTTCTGTGCAGTTTCAGTCTTTCCAGTAGATTAGGTAAATTAGCTTTTACTCTAAATTGTAAGAGCTATAGCAGAAACTGTGCAGAGTTTACTGCTATGTGTAGGCTACAAATGACATGCTTTTAAGTACAGCTATTGCATTTGGGTTATATTCTGTTTTCCGAAAGTATCTTAATCCCTTTCCTTCTCAGTAGATATGATGTATTTGGAGTGTAGAATGTGTACATTTCAGTATCATTTTATTGTTTGTATCCTGATAATATGTTTACAAAATGAAATACAAATATTTCAATCTTTACACCAGTTGTTAAATTGTGTGTTAAGCCTCTCCATATACCTCACTCATTGATGAAGTGAGGAGCATGAGGGAGCTGCTTCTTTCTGTTAACAGGATTTTACTCTCAAATTAATTTCTTCAATTTTAGCCTGTTAGTGAAGGCTTATGCCAAGAAACCTGCTGGTTTGGGGGTCTTGACACATAGTGTACTGTTGGTGACCTAGCATGACTTATCATTGCTTAAACATGAAACAAGCTGGAAAACCTTGAGAGCAACTGTACAATTAAATAAATTCAAAACATTTAAATGCTACAGATTCAGAGAGTTTTGAATGGAAAAAATTAAATGTTAGATTGTGAGAAAATGAGGTGAGACATAACTTGTGTATCCTTAAGTATCCAGTCCTTTGTTGTCAACTTTGGTATTATAAAGTATTTAAAGGTAGGGACTAGGCATAATAATGTATGATTCTGAATAGCTAGATTATTCAGCTATTATGTCCTTCTTGTGAGATTAATTTTGTCCTTGAATACTTTGAATGACCATTATTTCACTGGCCTTTCCCTTTTTACAGTTTTGGTGGCTTAATCAGAATGAAAATTTTAAAATGGCCTCAAAGAAACAATATTCTAGAATAATGAGTGCTTTTAAAATGGTTGTCTTTATCAGAGCATAAAAGTTAAGTTAGATACTGGAAGGCCTGTTACTGCCTGTGCACCATGCATCCAAGGATTTTTCTGTCATTCTGAACTTAGTGTCTTTCTTTCTTGAACTTCAGTGTTAAAATTTTTAAGTCCTTTCACTTCATATTCGTATAAGAATCCCTGACACCCATGGGTGCATGCTTTAATTTTCCCCAGAACAGTGAGCACAAAATTCAAGCAGGGTTTGCAACAAGTAACTCTTTTCCACTGTAAGATAGCAAATAATAAAACCCAACAGCTTTCATTATGGTGAAGGACAGCTGTCGTTTCTTTAACAGCTGAGCATCACTTTTGCTCAATCAAATCTTTAACATCATCTTAGAGTCAAAGTAGTATTTTTGCCTGGTTTATTCTTCAGGAAGTTTCAAATTTTCTGTTTCTATTAGATAACTATGAGAACCAGAAAACAAAACAAAGCAAACACCAAAAAACCCAATGAAAGAATAATTAATTTTGGGTTACGTGAATGTTCTTTTTTTTTTTTTTTTTTGAACGCTCCACAGATCATCTTACAACACTGCCCCATGTGCAAAAGTATTTGAAGTCTGTCCGTTACATTGAAGAACTTCAGAAATTTGTGGAAGATGACAATTATAAGTAAGTACTGTTCTTTTCTTCAGGTTTTGTGGAATTTAATGCAATGATCACTTGGCTGTTAGTTTGATTAGTGTTGAACAAAAAGCCATTGGCTGAAGATGTTTGGGGCTTTTTCTGGTGTTCTTGGTATTTTATTAATGGAACTGATACTACCAGAATGCCTGAGTAAAATCCAGAATGACAGTCTTCCTTCATTACTCTATCCATATTTCCAAAACAAAATATCTTTCTAAAAGTTAAAAGCAGATGAAAATCTAGTCTTTATTCTATTACATGATATTTGTGTTCTGAGAATTTTATTCAGGAACCCTAAAGCCATTTCCAAGAAGTCCAGGATTGACTCTATGCTATTGTAAATAATACATTAAAAACTTCTTCCAATTTCAAATTACTATTTTGAATAAGCTGGTGCTTAAGGTATAAACCTGACAGTTTTGAGGGTTTAAGCATGTTAAAGCAATGCTTACAAAAGAAGTGGAGAAGAGTTGACCGACACAGTGATGTGAGGTAGACAGCATAGGGCACACTGGTCAATATGTGAATGTGCTCCAGTTAAAGAAGGTGATAATTCCTGGCCAATAATTCTGAAAGAATTAGCACAGTCTAGACCTAATCATAGGTCTGGCAGCAAAGGTTTTAAATAACACAACCAAGGTAGATGGAGTGCTATATCATTAGCTGTTGACGAGTACCTCTATTTAGGTGAGCAGAATTTAAAGTATTCAAGGCAACCAGATGTTCAGTAATATGATGGTGGTATGAAAGATTTTAGAATATGTTTTGGAAAGCAAGGTTGCTAATGAACTTCCTTAAAACCAGTCTTGTTACTAGTTTTATTAAATACTTCAGTTAACAACTGTCTCTCAGAATTTGTGTGTACTTAGACCATATACTAATTAAACAGTGTTGGAAGGGTTCATCAAAGTAGAAGATGGTGTGGATATCACAAAGTAAGAATCAGATGGTCTGATGACTGAAATGATAGTGACACAAACCCCAAATTATTATGTATTTATTCTAATCATAATTTATGGTGTTGATCAGTAGATGTCTGTCAGAAGTGAGATACAGCCAGGAAAAGACAAATTCATCCCTACTCCCTTAAGTATGGTGTTTCTATGAAAAAAAAAGAGTGTGTGGAGTGCTGTACACAATTCTGGACAACCTGTTGATGTGGATGTGTGTGTAACTGTGTAACTTTGCTTTTCCTGAGACAATTATTATAAAAGTAAAACCATTCAGACAAGGTATTCTTTTGGAACTTCTCCAAGTATTATCAAGACATACCTCAAATAGAGAGAAAACGTCTAAAATCTGTCCCCTTGTTTAGGGCAACCTTCAGCAAAAGAAGCTGACCCAGCCCTGGGTAGTTCCTTGCAGAAGACCATACTTGGCTGTGGTTTGATAGGTTTGTGCTTTTGTGTCTGGTTGAGCACAGATACTAAGAATAGGGATATTCCTGTAGGAAAATTATTTGGAAGAAAATAATATGTTTGTGTGATGTTTTCATAGCAAGATGTATCTGTTTAATGGAATTAGAATTCCTGCCAGAGTACAGATGATAGAACGTGTATGTTCTTTTTCTCAGTGTCCTGACATTGTATATGCATATGCAACAGATGCATGTTGAACATAAGCGTTGTGCACAGCCTTTTGAAAAGGTCAGCCAGCCTCAGACTTGTGTTAAGGGTAGTCTGAGATGTAAATCTCAGTGTTATATTTTAACAAATTGTCATTATTTACTAATTTACCACATGCTTCCATGCTTCATTGAACTCACAAGCATAAAGCAAAATTACGCTGAGTAGTAATTAGTAAAGGTGAAGAATTGTAGTTAATTTAGGCTTTACAGCCCCTGGATTGGATTCAATAAACTGGTCATGTGGCTTAATTTGATTTTTAGATGGAGTTTCCTGATGATGCATTGATGGTAATGTGATACATACAATAGCTTTAATGAAAAATAGATTATACATATATATATATGTGTGTGTATATATACATGCATTATATATATAATAGAATATCTTAG
Organism: Hemiprocne comata; assembly: GCA_020745705.1. Classification (NCBI taxonomy): domain Eukaryota; kingdom Metazoa; phylum Chordata; class Aves; order Apodiformes; family Apodidae; genus Hemiprocne; species Hemiprocne comata. The sequence goes on from CM036604.1 coordinate 12,135,238, forward strand.
GAAAAATAGATTAAACAAATCTTTTCTATAAATATATGATACTATAACATAACATTTGGACAAGCTACAAGTCATGAGTAATTCCAGTTTAAATTTGAAGATAATTTTAACTTTAGCAGCAGCCTTGCTGTTAATGCTGGAAGGTATTTGATGTGTCTTAAAGATAATTTAGTACTTTTTATTTTGATTTAGTTATTTGTGAGAATATTTCAATCAAATTTAGCAGTTTTCTTTCTAGGCTTCACTATGGCAAGGAAAAACTGGACTGAAGTCACAGAAGCTGTTAAAAAGAGAGAAAGTTTTGATGCTTAACACAGTAAAGTTGCTGCAGTTTGTAGACATTGAAAAACTTTGACCTTTTTCTACCATGTTTGATTCGTTAGAATAAAGCTTTAATTTAAAGTCTGTATTCATCAAAACTCATCACAAATACCCTTAAAAAGAACTCTCATTCCTCTTCCATCTTTGTATTTGATAAAAAGGTTTTGGATTTTGTTTTAAATATTTGGTTTCACATTTTCCTCTCAATTTTCCCTAATAGAGCATCAGTTTCATAGCATTTTCTCATCCCATGCCAGAATAAACTGTAAGTCTTAAAAAGGCAAAGACTGGTAGGTTTTTATAATGGGAAAGAATCTCCCCTCTTTCTTTCCAGTGTCTGCTCTTTTTGAGCCAGGGACAGCATTAGTGTACTCTGAAGAGATGCGTGCTTGACCTTTGGCAGGGAGAACAGAACTATTTCAGTACCAGGCTGTCAGGGAGAGAAGCTTAGATAGTTGCCCTAAAATGTATTGGCAGGATCCCAACACACGTTTCACCAAATGAGAACCTCAATTACACTGAAAAGGAAAATTTGGCAGCCACTTTATATAAACACAGCTTTTCTCTACAATTTTTTGTGCCAGTGCAATGGCTTGGTTTAGGTTCGTGCTCGTCAGCAAGTGCAAACACTCCAGAAAACCCCTGACAATGATGTCATATCCTAAAAGTAATAGATCTTTCTTGCTCAGCCCATATACTGTTATAACATTTGCTAGTTACAAGACTAAAGGGGCAAAAATGGGACCTAAAGCATCAGGATTTTTTCATAGCTATACCCAGAAATATACTGCTAATCATTTAGAGAGACCCTGAAGTGGCTGCTGCAGGATCTGCTTCCCCCTCCAGCAATGTAAGAAGTGATCTGGGGAGAATGCTTGTCTCCAGGTATGCAGTTTTTCCCTGAGCTAGACAGAGCTATCCAAACTTCGTGGCACCATGCCACATCTTGCCATGCCTCACAGTGGTTTCAAAACTTTCTTCTTTTTTTTTTTTTTTCTGACCTTTTGATATCATTAGGTCAGGCCTAGTATTCTTCACAGTTCTTTGAGTAAAGCCAGTCTGAACACTATTACTTGTATTGCAGTATTATCTGGATAGGACAGTCAGGGTTGGAATCCCATTTTGTAGGCTGCCATCTGTTCTTATAATGCAGCTCTTGAGAGTGTATTTAGGCAAGACACTGATATTCCAATACAGTAGTAATATGATTTACAGATATGTCAGCACTTAGACCTTTACACTAAGACTAGGCTTCCTCACCATGGTAAAGCAAATATTTTGTTTTTGAAAAGAATTCCTGAAAAAAAATTCTAATAGTGCTGTGATATTGGATTAATATAATGAGATATAAGATGAATTTCTGATCATATACAGATGCAGACACAAAAAATGTCTTTATAAGTTATGAGTGGTTGACCAGTGGACAGTGATGTAATCTCATTATGTAACACTGAAGACTTTTTGTTCAGTCAGTGAACTTCTAAGTGCAGCACACACCATGGGTGCTTTCTAGGTTGTATAATGAATAACCTTGTTGAAAGCATGAAGTGATTAGCTCTTACTTTCTGCTGTTATCTTCCTCTTTTCTTTACAAGAATATTTTTAAACAGAAAGAGAGAAATGGTATAGTACAAGTAGTTGCATGGAAGTTCATCTTGCTTTCTTTTGTCAGATGTGCTTGTCACTAAAGAAGGTATAAGAATGCTCTTGCCTTAAATCTGATAGCAGGTCATGGCACTTCCCCTCATGTAGATACTCATAGGCAGTATTTTACCCGTGCTGTTCTTTAAATGTTTAAGAGTTGTGCTGAGTCTTGGAGCTTGATGCATAGTAAGCTAATCAAGTTGATAAAAAATGCCAAGTGGGACAAGTGACTTGTGGCCTTCTCAGGTATGTGAGGTACTCCTGCCACAACTGCTTTGAAAAGTACCTGATTCTGTAAATAGTTATCTGAAATGATAGACTGGACCTACTTAATACACTCCTTTTTTGTAAGTTGTAGTAACTAATATTTCCAAATAGCTATTTCTGAGTGCACTTTTCCATCTGGTAACAGAATAAATTCACTTTTGATGCACAGAGAGAATAGGGTGTTTGCTGTTAGCTTTGTATCTAAATTTGCTAACTTGTAGAATTTTTTTTGCAGGTGAAAGACTATATGAACTTACATTTTTACACTGATAGGGAGTATAAAATACCAATTTCAATTTATGTTTTCATAGACTTCCATCACAGTTTCTTTCTTGGATCTAACAGGTAGTGATTTACTTTAAAAAATGTATTGTTTTGTTACATAACAAAATAAATTATTACAGTTTCAACAAATCAAAAATCCTGCTTACCATTGCCAAAATAATTACTTTCGTCAGTGTCCTTCAGCTTCTTTGAGAAAATTATTTTGTTAATTTTTCTAAAAACTTGTTTTTCCAGATTATCATTAAGAATTGAGCCAGGTAACAGCTCTCCTCGACTGGTTTCCTCCAAAGAAGATCTTGCAGGTATAAACTTGTCTTTAAAATTTGAGTAAGGAAATAATTTTAATTACAGAAGTTTTCCACTGAAGTATATGGGAAAACCCATATACTTCAGTGGAATTTTTTTTAGATATTAATAATTTCCAAATACGGCCTTTTGTTGCAATTACTGAATTATCTTATAAGGGCTGTCAGGAAATTGATCCCTTTCCATGCATGTGCCCAGTGTCAGAACATTCTTGGTCTAGAACACCACTGCTCAGATGGTTGTAAAGGATCTGGTTTTTATTTCAGATTTCTACATAGCTCACTTGTACTTGGGGTAGCACTGTCCTTTGTCTTAAAAATATTCATCCTTGGAGGTTCTTAAAGTAACAAATGATATCCCACATATCAAGATCTGTTTCACAAATATAAGCATTCATTTGACTTGGCAAAACAAATCCATTGATCTTAAATGAATGAAAACAATTTAATTTCAGAAGCAAGGCTTAATTTGCATAGGTTATAGAGGAGGGATATCTTGTTACTTGCTTCTCTGGAGAACAGCTTTAGCTGGATAGCAACGAGGAGCATTTTTAAGGTAATTGATGAGAATGTTTCACAGTTTTAATAGATAGCATAAAACCTGTTGGCCTTTCCTTGGCTGAGGTTACAAACCCAGCTACAGCATGCTGTGTCTGAAACTAATCCCTGGAGTTGGCCAGTGCAAATTGACCAGGTTGTCAGTATCATCGCTACCAAGGCTCCCACTAACCTCATTACCACGACTCCCACTAGCATTGTTGTGAGCTTCTTTGTCCAGAAGCCAGACCTGATAATTCAGAGGTATTATCAGTACATGAGTCACCAATAAAGATTGCTGACTTGTATATAAACAATCTCAGTTGGAGGGATAAAACGGGGTGTTTGTGAGCATTGGAGCAGACATTAGATTGTGTGATTTCTTACAAGTGCTTACAGTTTCATTGTTATTTAATAAGTGAGGAAGAGCACTTTTCCAGTACAAGTGAGTCAATGAAGTGAAAAACAGGAAAATCTCCTTTCAGGTTTCTGTGTGAACTAACACATCAATTTGAGACAGTTTCATTGTGTAAAGTGAGAGGACAAGAGATTCGTTATAGCTTTTAGCAACATCTTAAAAACTACAGTGCCATCCATAAATTGACTAAAATCAATCTGCTGTACCAACACAGTTTATCTCTATGAGCGGACTAAAAAACATCTGAATATGTGAAATGTACTTACTACTGTAGAAGCCATTATCTCAAAAGCTGTTGTATTTTAATCTCTTAAACCTGAATGGCCAATTTTCTGTCTCGTTATGTTAAACCATGTTGTGAATATAAAAATCCAAGGGGTCCAGACAACATCCGACAAGCAATTTCATTTGGCATTCAACATTTATTTTCTTCTCACTGAATGAGAGAGACAGACAAAGTGAATGAAAGAGAGAAAGAAAAAGAAAGATACTAAATATGACAGGAGAAAAAGAAATACGGGTGTTTTTCCTCTGCCTCCCAGCTCTTCTTCATGCTGGCTGCTGTGAAATACATTCTAAGTGTCAAATAGTCAATTATAGAGAATCTCTTTCTATTCCCAGAGTCAGATAAATATTTGATCTGGTCTTCAGTCCATACAGTTCTAAGGAAAAAAAAATAAATTATAATGATTGGAAGAAAGCAGTGCTCACAGCATTAAGGCTGTGTCTCCAAATCCACTCTCACCCCCAAAAAGGACAATAGCGTCATGGTTTGCTGAGGGTGGGCAAGAGGTTGGGAAGGGACATGGCCAGGACAGCTGTCCCGAGCTGACCAAATAGATATTCTATACCATATGACTTGCTCAGCAATAAAAGCTAAGAGGAAGGAGGTGGGGGGATGTGTGTTATTAAGGCGTTTGTCTTCGAAGCAGCTGTTGCAAGTGGTGAAGCCTTCCTTCCCAGGCAGTGGCTGGACATTGCCTGCTGACAGGAAGCAGAGGATAAATTATTTTTTTGTTTTACTTTGCTTCCACATGCAGCCTTTCCTTTTCTTTATTAAACTGCCTTTATTTCCACCCACAATGGTGTTTTTTTCGTGTCTTCTCCTGCCCCATCCTACAGAGGAGGGGGATAATAGAGCAGCTTGATGGGCACCTGGCAGCCAGCCAGGGTCAACCCACCACATCATGTCATGATTCATTTTGCTTTTGTAGGGATTTGCTTTTTCATATTAGAAACTTAGTATTAAATCATTGCCTCTCACATAATTTTGTCTTACATATGTAAAGCAGACATAAGAGTGAACTTTTTTGTTTTCTGGCTTTTACTTTGTATTGCTCATAAATATAAAATGCTTTACACCAGGGTCTTAATGTTAACTTTCCATTAGGGCAATTGTGGAAGTTCTAACTTTGGCCATAGCTGAACAGGATGTAATTCTTAATCAGAGGCTTAGACTTTATTAGAGCTGTAATGGAAGACAATTAAAAATACAGTTCCAAAGCTGGAAACAAAAACTTTGAACTCTCTTGAGCCCATCTAGGAGTATGGCTTTATACTGCAGTGAGCTCAGCTGGGGCCCACAAATATTGATCAGGACAATGTTCAGTAGTACCTACTCAATGGAATATCTGGCAGTATTAGGAGAGGGTGAACTTTCCCCTCTGAATCTGCAGTGCCCCTATATGCTCTGTTAAGTTGCTTTATTCAGAGTGAGAATTAATGTGACAACTAGAAACCAACTATTGAGTAATTCAAGTTGCTTCATCCTTCTGTTAGTATTTCCTTCGAAAGCTTGACACGCTTGTAGACTGCTCTATTTCTTGCTCAGCTAGCCAGTTCTCACTTACTGCCAGTTAGACAATGAATGCCACCAGCATTTTGTAATACCCACATGAATTTTTCAGTGACCTGTGCCTATGTGGCTGCAAAAATGCTACTAAAGGGAGTCCAGTGTACTTTACGGAAAAAACAAATCAATCCCCAGAGAAAGGTTAGTTAAGTTAGCATGAACTCGAAATTTAACTTAGCAGCAAGGCAATAATTTATTGCTTATTTCACATCACTAATAAATAGAAATATAGTGTATGTTGGTCTTGAATAATCCTGAGCTAAAATACCCAAATATCAGGAATGAGATATTTGACCATGGGGAACTAAAAATTGCACATTCAAAGATATTCAAGTCAACTTTATTTGGATTCAAATTGTAGTTTGAGATTGTGTCCACTTCAACCATTTTGTGCCAGGAGTAAATCCTTCGCAGTCAGCAAGCTGTAATTATAAGAGATTATCTCAAAATAGTTTAGGCAGTAGTTTAATGTTCAGTCAATGGGTTAAGGCATAGGAGTCTGAATATTGTGATTTTAAAGTAAAATAAAGGTTCTTGGCTCATAAGGGCAGTCATCAGTTCTGTTATCATGATCATCAGAAAGTTAATGTGCTATAATAGCAATATGTCGAGTTCTTCCTGTGACATGCTGCCTTCTTCTAGGTTGCTGTATGTTTCCAAATATGAGAAAAAGCTCAATATTGAGGTAATGATTCCTAAGTCAAATGGACTTAAGTGCAGGCAACAGTGTTTTCTTCATGTCCTAAGGTATCATTACTTGTGTTGTTGATGGAAATAGGTTTTCCTTCCCAGCATTGTGACTGTGTCTTTTACCCAACTTTAGTTCTCTTTCTTTCAAAAGATTAACAGTATACTTTTGCCAGGGACATTGTGGGTTTGTTTTTTTCCCCTTAAAGTATCTTTAGGAGTATGAGGCTCAGTAAAAACAGTTGAATCTTTCAGTATTTCTGTTTGCGAAGTACTGGAGAAAACCATGTGTCCGTTTTCCACATCAGTTGCCAAGTGGTTTTCCAGTAAATTTGAACAGGAGGCAGACATCTGATTAAAGTTATTATCTCACAACAAGCTATGCTTAGTATATTAGTGGCTAAGATGGTCAAATTTAATTGCCAAACGCATATATAATTATGAATAGTGCTTTCACAGGAAGATTTCATGCCTTCTACAACGCTGCAGAGATTGTCTCTTGCAAGTAGCTTTTAAAAAGGAGCTTTAAACAGTTTAATTGTATGCTTTCAGGAACTGTGTGATTCACACAACTTCCTTGGCAGCAACTGAAGTCTGTTCATTCTGCCTTGCTATGGTTTGAGAGGACGTAGCTGGAGAGCTTATAGTATGCTGTTCACAGTTTCCAGTTGAATTAGCAGTTAAAGACATCTGTGTTCCCGCAGTCCTGGCTATGAGGTGCCCAGCAGTTATGGTACAGCTAGTAGACAGATGGTTTTGTAAGGTATAAGTCAGTGCATTTTCCCAGAACAAAAGAAAAGATTTAATGTAATGTATGGTAAATAAGTTAGCTTTCTAAGCAACTGAGGTTCCTTAGAATTTCCACACCAAGTGTAGCTCAGTATAGAAAACTTTATGCATGTTCTTTATCATCTTAATATTATTTTGGTAAGTTCAGGGCACAGTGCTAATGACAATATAGAAAATGATTACTCGTTCTCTGACATATGCCATGTTTATCCTGTCTTGGAAAGCAATAAAAATAGATAAAATAATATTAAAATAATTACCATATCCAGAAAACTATATCTAATACTAAATGAGTAAAATAATAGTCTGCATGTGATTTTTAATGAACCCCTTCATTGAAGTTAGCATTTAGAAGTCCTTTTTAGCCACAGCCAGGCCTCAGCTGTGGGCAGCCTGTATTTTGGCATTTTCATTATACAGTAGTTAGGGATGGACCCTCACCCCCTCCTTTTTCTCCTTTTTTTTTTTGCTAGTAGGTTTTGGTATAATTCTTGATAGGAGAATAAGTGGATCAGAAGTTTTATGTTACCACCCTACCAGGAATCTGAAGTAATTAATCTGAAATGGGTGCATTCTGCTTTTTGTTATTGGGGTAAAATTCAGCCCATTGTGCTGAGTCCACTCAGCTTTGAGAGTTGCTAAAGAAGTTTTAATTTTATTTTCATTAATTAGAATTTAATTGTTTATTTTAATTAATTAGAATATACATGTAAGTATGATAATTAATTAGAAGCAGTAGATTTATCAGACATTACATACACAGTATGTAGGAGTTAAAGATGTAGAAAGCGTAGAAACAGAAGGAAGAAAGACTGGGATGTTTGCACAGTTGTAAGCCTCTGGAAGTAGGTATACTACACTAGTGACATCTGTACAGCAGTCCCAGCATTTTAGAATGAAAAAACCCACACCATCATTTTCCATGTAAACACTGAGTTGACATTTAGTTTTGCCATTTGTTTTACTGGTTACTCTGGCAACTAATAAATAGTTTGTGCTAAGTGCTTTAGCAGCCAATCATTCTGTGGAAATAAGGATTGTCTAATCCTCCTGCAAGTGCTTGGTTATTGCCTCATGTGCCTAGTGTCAGCTTTTCTTACACTGTATTTAAGGTAGAAAAGGCAGAACTAAGTTTTCTTTGCAAAAGTTCACAGACATCTAGAAAACTTTGCTCTTTAGTTTAAAACGCATTTCCAGTCTCCTAGATGCAAAAAAATGAAAATAAAGTGAGGATTTGAGGAAGATTAAAAATATAAAGTCTGGAATAGGACACTGAGTTAATGTTTTTCTTCCTATGATATTTCTGGAATTAGAAATTCTTGTTTGCCAGAGTACAGAGTGTAGTATTCTATATCAGTTGTTGTCCTTAGAGTAACAAAAAAAAAAAGCACTGTAGAATAAGATTTCCAGATTCCTTTTTATAAATATATCTGTACCTTTTGCTGTCATGTAGAGTGGAGGTAGAGATGAGAATAGGATTCTAATTACAGCAACAGGGATCATGTGGCAGAACTACAGAATCCTGTTTATATTCCCTTTACTCCCAAGGCATGGCATTAGAAATACCTCACAGTCCTTTTGAAAAAAAGGGTACTTCCATGCAATAACCAAAATCTTCCTGCCTCTGCAGCTACAGGCCTTTGCATACTGTTCCAAAGAGAGCAGGCATGCTTCAGTTTGTCTGACCAAAACATATATGGTTTCGGGGAGTGGGGGTTGTGGGCTTTTGGGGGGCTTGAAGGAGCACAGAGGGGTACAGCCAAAGACTGATTGTTGTTCTTAGTTTGCTCTTGTCTGAGAAGCAGCCAATAACATACATGTGTCTTGCATGCTGTATGCATTAATAGGCTTTTGTTGAGTTGTAAAGCAATACTCCAAAAATTAAAACTCTGTTTTTACAATAGCCATCATTCTAGATTTAATTTTTTAGCATCATTCTTCTGTGCACAGAATTCTTCTTAAGTTCTTTATTGTGTGTTTTGTAAGTAGGTCTTTCTGTTTGAAAGTTTTAATTATCACCCACTGACTTTGGTTACAATGGCAACACAACAGTAAAAATTTACAGCAAAGATTTAACTAGAGACTCCATGGTTTGGAATGTCTTTATTAAGTTTTAGAAACAGAGCTGGTAAGTATCAGTTTTACTTCTTAGCTGCTTACAAAAAATAGTACATAGTTGAGACTATTTTACCTTCCTGAAAAATCTATTTTTCAGCATATAATATGCAACTTCTTTTCAGTTTTCTGTTTGGATAGGCTGTTGATAGGTTTTTAGTGGAGAAGAATTGCAAACTGTAACTCCTTCACCCTGTTACTTTTTTTAAAAGCTCTGGAGACTGTAAATGTTCACATGTTCTACTGAAGGATTGTGAAAGTAACATTCATTTATAACATTTGAAGGATTATTCATGGAAAAATTATGCAAAGGAAAAAACAGTGAGATCCTTTGGGATACGTGTAAACTTTTCCAAATGTTCTTGCCACAGATCTCCAAACAGCACTTAGCTCACTCTGATGGAGTTGTCTCACATTCCCTAACGCAAACAAATTTTTAATAATGTTTTAATATTTGTATACATTATTTTTGTGCGTGTCAGCGTAGTCTTGAAAATGATGCTGAGAAATAATGAAAACCAAACTAACCCTTGTTCATGCCAGCTGACTGGAAAATCCTACTAAGAGTGCTTTGTCTCCATGAAAGGCAAAATAACAGAATAGCAATCATGGTAACAGTATGCACTAGGAGTGGAGCCAGGAGAGTGAAGAGGAGAGTTAGCAGTAGCAGATGACTTCACTTATTGGAAAAAAAATAAAGGGCAAAATAACTCAATCGCAAACGAATTTCAATATTGGAATTTTGTTATCAGCAGTATCAGGCATAGCTTCTCCAGCTAATTGCTCAGCAGTCTGGTATGCCTATAAACATCCTTTGGTCTGTGCAGTTTTCATCAGTATCTCCCCACTTACCCTCTTTGGCATCCTCCCTGGCACAGGCTCTCTTGTCTCTTACCCCTTTACAGAAATGAGGTCACCTCCACTGTGCCCATCACTCAGGCTGACACTCTCTGCACCCAGGCTTGTGCTGAGCCGAGTCTGCCTGCAGCACAGCTCCTGACTAGCCAGGACCCTGAGCTTCATTGTGGCTTCATAGACATTTGACAGCAGAACAGATGCAAAGACTTGGTAAAAGTTTTTAAGCTCAGATTCTTCTTCTCTTAGTGCATGGGTAACAGAGCCAAACTGTATGTATTTCCTTCTCTTGCGTTGGAGATGAGAAAGATGCAGAACTGCATAGAAAATGGACACTCTTCAGAGAGTAATAAGAACACAGCTGATATTTCTGTCTTCATCTTATCCCACAAAGCATTCTGTTTTCTGTCATCAGGATCTTCACTGCAGACACCTAACTAGGAATTAGAGAATAAGTCCATTACCTCTTTTCACAGGACTGATGAAAGCAATCATGTTTGCCACATAAAATAGCAAGCCAGGATGGAACTGTTGGCTTACGTTGTAAGGCTCCTATACCTATTTCCACAAATTCTGTAACCCTTGACACATCTCACCTGAGCCAGGCAGTATTTTAACCTGAACTGAAGTCTGAGATGTGCAGTCCTTTTAGACACACTACATCATTTGTTTCATGTTATTTAAACAAACTGTCTGTTCTGAAGCTATCCACGTACTAAAAGCTTTTCCTAAAATCAAGTTAAAATGATCAGTCTTTAAATATTTTTGTGTTGTATTCATATTAGTGCGAATTTCACTCCATGCTTCCTAATGGGGGTCTAATTTCCAAAAAAAGGGAGTGTAGAGTGAAAACTCCAAGATAACTATTTCTGTTGGTAGTCAACAATCTCTTTATTTTTTGTAGGTTTTGGTAGTGATAACATTTGAACCTGTAAGTACTTTAAAATACCTGGAGTAAAATCCATCTGACTTTGATTTTGTAATGGCTTGATTGTGTCATCAAAAGACTTGTTATTTTGCTGTTCTTTCTCTAGATAGTGTGGTTTTTTGTGCAATGCAATGAACATTGTGTTAGAATCAAATTAATGGAACACACTTAACTGCTTTCAGCTCTGTGACTCTCCACAGTCAGAAACCTAAACCTTTAAACTCTTACGTATTAAATATTTAACAGTTATTTTGACATGTGGTATAGTGTCTGTGTGAAAAAGATCTGTGCAAGTGTCTACACCATACTGGTACTCATTTAGGGCTGAGATGACTCTCTTTTACAGGCTGCAGTTTCAACAATTTGTTAAATGTAATGCTTCAGTAGTTCTCAGTGAACTATAATGTCATCCACTTAATGTGAATCAGGATTTAGAACTGGCATCAGAGAGAAAGAGCTGAATGATACAACAGGAAGCAAGAGAAAACTGAACTAATCCTGCAGCCAAATTAAGGGACAAGTAGTGACTTAGAGCATTGCAAGATACGATGGTAACCTCAGATGAGTCACATTAACACAGAAGTTTATGCTGACTTTCAGACTAAACTTGCTGATACATGAGAATTTTCAGGAAAATTCTCTTTCAGCTGCCACAATCTTCATACTGGATCTCAGTTCCAATATATCTTAAGCTTCTTAGCAGGTAGTAAACACCTCAGTAGTCTAAGTATCTTACTGTTCACAAGTTGAAAAATAGTTCATGGAAAGGTACTACAAACAAGGCGTGTGGAGAGAACTTTTTGTGAACCTAGTTCATCAGAAGGGCTGGAAGTTTTCAAATAAAAGAACTGTAATAATTTCTGAATGTATTTGGTTTGTCTCTGTGTAAATGTTGAGAATTTGTAATGAAAACTCAAGGTAAAAGACTTTAGTGAAAATCTGTTCTTGCTAGTAATGGTATAGGCAAGATTTTCAGACCTAATGGTGAAATACTAATTCAAACAGTTTTTACACTCAACTAGCCACCACCTAATCATGCTCTGATTCATACTTCTTATATTCTAACTTGTGCTTAACCTCCATAGCAGAAGAGGAAGAAGAACCCTCTTGTCTTTAGGGAAGGAGCTTCCAATGTTGTCTTCCAGCCCAAATGCAATGAAATTTTAATTGAAAATGTAGCAGAACATTGTACTCAGCCCTATTGTGACCTCCCAGGTGTATGGTTCTGGTTGAATCTCTGGATCAAGTAATGATTAAAAGTGCATTTTTTAAAAACTGCATGTAGCCTTAAGCATAAGACCTTCTTTGAAGCCACATATGCCAGTGACTCATGCTACTGATGTTATGTTTCACAATTCTCAATTAGGTGATGATAGCAAAGACAGGCAAGCAAAAATGCTATCCAATGTAAGATGATATATAGGAATAAGGTAGAAAACAGGATTACAAACTGTTTTCTCTTTTTGTTCTCTTGACTAAATTGATGATCTCATGAATGATATTACTGAGGGTTCTCTAATGAGCTAGTTTCCCCTTTCTCTATTGCTAGAAGCAGTTTTCTGTATCTGCCTATCTTGAGGCTCATTTCATTGTTAATTCAACAGCACAAGGAACAGTTTGCTCACATGTGCAGAACACTGTGTGGATAAGATTTTTCCCCTCACTGCTAGGGAAAAACCTTTGCAATTCTTCATAGTAGTGACCCAGTTCATAGTGAGATTTCTGAGACTAGGCTATGAGGAAATAAAAATACAAGTAATTGGGAACTAATTCCTATATTTCATACAACTTGATATAAGTCTATGTTGCAGAGTGGGTATGGACATTAAAGCATCTTGCATCTCTTTGTATTACTTTTTCCCTCTTACTAAGACAAACTCAATAGTGGGTCTCCTGTTTCTTCTTATATATCATGAATCCTCAGTTCAAGGCAGAAGAAACTGTTGGATATCTCTGGTGCTTGGGGAGAGATGGAGTAGCCTATATATTCCATCCAGTATACAAGGTTAGGTTAGACAAGGCTCTGAGCAACCTGATGTAGTTGAAGAGGTCCCTGCTCACTGCAGGGGGGTTGGACTTAGATGACCTTTAAAGGTCCCTTCCAACCCAACGCATTCTATGATTCTGTGATATAACAGATAGAAACAGAGTCTCTCAAGTTGGAAGGGACTCATAAGCATCACCCTGCTCCTCGCAGGACTATCCAAAACTAGATCACATGACTAAGAGCATTGTCCAGACACTCCTTGTATTCTGACACCTTGGTGCTGTCACCACTTCTCTGGAGAGCCTGTTCTGATGACCAACCGTCCTCTCAGAACTGTTGGTGTTAAAGTGCACCTTCACATGCTGCTGTCAAACTGTCCTTGGAATGTTGGAATATCAGGGGTTTGTGTTTGCTTGTGTTTTTTCTTTTTATCACTCATTTGAGATCAGACACTTTTGTTAGGATTCTGATGGTAGTTGTATGAGGCTTTTCACATAAGAGAGGTTCTGTTTCTGTCAACCTCTTAACAGGTGGTTTTACATTAGAGGCCATAAGCTAAGCTAAGGTTGCTGGAGCCTCCAAGAAGTGGTTTGAGTAATGTAGGGGGAAGTCTGTTTCACAGCTACCTGAGCTTTACCAAGTCTGGAGATAGATATGGGGCAGACAGCCACTTTCATGACCACTGTTCCCAGTTCTGTCACAGGCACCAATGTCACAACTAAATGTTTAATAGCAAAATCTCTATTGTGAAGGCAAGAGTAGCCTTGCATTCACTGAGGATATGTAATAGACCATGATGTTCTCCACTGTATTGCAGAGATCTCTGCCAGCCTTCTGCAAACAGCTTGTCTGTGTTTTCCATGAGGCCTCATAAAATCTCTAAAATAAGAGGAAGAATAATTGCAGTGAGACATCTCTAGAGCTCCTAGATTATTAAGAAGTAATGCATCTGTCTGGCCATGAAAAGCCCCTGCTTTCTCTTACATGTTCAAGCTGTTAGTCAGTATGAGCAGATTGTTTACAGTTTGTTCACAACATGGAGTTGTGAACAAAATTCAAAACACGTGTGAGCATTCCTGCTCACACCCGAAGTACAAACTGACCTTATGGCTCTGCATATTACACTTTGGCACATCCAGCTGTTGTAAGGGTGCCAAGGCTTTTTGTAGGAGTTCATTATTAAAAAAATGTGCAAAGCTGTTTTTAAAATTACTTCTCCACAGTTCAAGAATATAGAGATGAATTCATAACAGAAATGGATGGTGTAACCATAATGCACAACAAGCAGTTTTTCAGAAGTGGTTCCTTTCACTTATCAGGAACAATTAATTTTAATTAGTGGCTAAACACAGCAGCCCATGACATTTCTGAGGTTTGCATCAGTTTGGTGTTAAATTATCTTTGTCTTTTAGGTCCCTCTGACGTGTCAGCAATTATGAAATTCAGCAGGAGACCCACGTGTCCTGATGCCTCAGTAGCAGCAAGTCTGCCTACACCTCCTGTACCAAGGCACAGGAAGAGTCACAGCCTGGGAAACAAGTGAGTGCTCCAGGCTGTCTTACACTCGGGCAATTTAATATATCACAAAGGTTTAAGATAGTAGCAGAACACTCTGGTATTTGTCCCTTCCATTTCTTGTATTGCAAGAGTGCTTCAGGCTTTACTGTGTATTCTCTAGGTTTTGCTGACTCTGTTCTCTGCGAGTGCCAGACATTGGCAGTACTTGAAAGCTGTGTATCCACTTTGGCCTGTGGATTCCTGGTGTGCATAACTTGATTTTTTTTTTTCTTTGTTTTTTTAAAGCATCTTGCTAATAGCTGTTCAGAAACTTACTAGCTGCTTGGTGCATCTTATCCTTCAGGAAAGTTGTGACCTTTTGCAGTGCTTTACCTGGGTAATACGGATTAGCAACATTTTTCTCTACCATTTACCCAGCTAAGTGAGAGCACCTGCTCCCCAGTTATGGTTTCAGCAGCTACCAAATTTCATAGTTAACAGGTTAGGGAAGAAGAAATTCACGTGACTTGTCCAAGGTCATTAAGTGTTGATGTGTTAGTTCAGCTTAATGAAGGACCACTAAGTAGTGGCTTAGCCGCTTTTTCTGGTTTTCTGCCTTTGCCTCCCTGCAGAGTTTTAAGGTTTTGTATAGAAAGCAGTTAAAAAACAAAACTTCCCATCTGCAGAAATGTAATAATTGTTACCTACAAAGACCACTAAAATTTGAAACTTGTTTTGGTAGGTAAGGAGCATATGTACAGTAGAGGGAAAGTGTGAGCAGTACCTTTTAGTTGCCTGCTCCTTGCTCCTTAATAACCTATCAGGAAGGCAAAGTCTGAGTGGAAATATCAGGAGCCAAGGGTTCCTATTAGATGATGTTAAGAGGGCTTTTGCGTTTTTCCAATTTTCCAGCATGATGTGTCAGTTCAGTGTGGTGGAGAGCAAAAGTGCCACCTTCCCGACGGAGAAGCCGCGCCACCTCCTGGATGACAGCGTCCTGGAGTCGCACAGCCCGGCCCGCGGCCACCCGCTGGATGCACTGCTCACCAACGGCCTGTCCATAGGTAGAGTCTGTGTGGGGAACTGGCATTCCTGCTTTTCTGTCCCAGTGCTCTGGAAACTCACAGACACACCCAAAAGCATGGAATTAGGAAGGTCATTAGCTCCCGTGCAGGAACTGGTCCCTTTCACAGAAGAAAGTAGACCAGAACTGCTGCTCAGCTACCTGGTCAGCTTTATCTCCTCTCTCCTCAGTTGCCTACTGATGGTTTTGGTAAAAGTGACATGAGGATTGTCTTTGTATGTGCTCTGCATGACACACAGCACTTGTCAGCTTTCACCAGGGAAAAAAAAGTGCTACTGAAAAGTGGATATATATTCACAAAGACAACTTTAGCAATATATTCTAGAAGACAGGAGAATAGTTTAGCTGTGATCTTTGTGACTTCAAAAGAAACAGAAAATGAACTTGTAAAAGAGGATTATGACAATTGAATTATAGTATTATAATTAATAAAAATAATTATTATAACAAAACCAAAGTGATTAAGAATCTGTGTTCTAAGCAAGAGAAAGCCACCTTTGAAGTGACTCAGGCTATTTCTAGAGTAGAAAATAGGCTGTGAGGGATAGCAGGTTACTTTACCAAGAAGAGTTTGACGCTGAGATGATTTTTTGAACTTCAGAAAATAGATGCACAGATCACTGAGTTATACTGAGCATTAGAAGATCAGAAAGATTTACCTGGGCAAGATTTACCTATGTGCTAAATAGCGGAGCCATGGAAGGAAGGACAAATCAGGCATGGCCTCAGAGGAGAAACAGAAACTATAATTGTGAATTATGAATACCATCATACTGATTTGTTACGGCTCCTAGCAGCAGCATACAGCTGGCATATCCTCTGTTACAGGTGTGCTTGTTGAAAACAAAATGATATCATGTCTAAAACCACAACATCTGTAGGTTGATTAGAAATATTGTCTTACAAAGTAACTGTATTTTGTGTTCCTGAAGTGCTCAGCTTTTGAAGCAAAAGCAGCTTAATGAAAATTAAAGTAACACGTAGATGTCTGGTGTTTAAAGACAGCAGTAACGATGACTTCATTCATCAGTGAACTATTATAAATGGGAAGGCTCATGTGAGCCTCTTCCAATTTTAGATTTCACCATGAACTCTAAAGACTTCAACTTTGAAACATTATTTGAGTAAGCAATTTCATTGTACAATATAAAAATCATTCTGATGATCCACATACATTGGCTTTGTATTTTCCCTTGGGTGGTTTTCTTACTCCTTCTCTGTACTACTCTTTTTCTAGATAGCAGTGAAAGCTCAGAATTTAGTGAGGAGCTGCCATCAGGGCTTGAAAGGTGAGTTAGTCTTCAACACTCACTGAGCACTCTACAGACTTAGCTAAGAAATTCACGAATGATCCCTAACATAGGTAAGCCTTAAAGCAATAGTTATTTTTATTGAATTACTGATTAGTTAGGAAAAAACGGCAAACTTTTTGAAATAAAGCACAGTAAAGTTATTGTGGTATTTTTCCCATGGACCTGAAAAGATTGGGAACTATCTCTGTCATGTTTACCAAACCCTGACTGCTGAGTCTCAGACTAGAATTTCCCTCATCAGATATTTGCATTCACAAACAGGGGTCGTTTATATGCCACGCTGGGGCCTAACTGGAGGGTACCGATCCGGAATTCTCCTAGGAGTCGGAGCTGTGTCTACAGGTACAGTTCAGGGTCTGCCTTGCTCCGCGTATGGTGCTAAACTTTCATTTGGGTCTCTACGCTTTCCTAGTGTCATGCCCAAAATCATCCTTGTATGACCTCCTGCTTGTAAAAGTTCCTATTAATGCTAAAGCAGGGGCATGGCCCATTCAGAAGAAATTCAGTTCAGTTATTGATCTAGCTCACTGTATCTGGCTTCCATATTGCAGAAGACTATTGTTTACTTGGGGTTTTATGACATCACAGAAGCAGGTTTGTCATGAAGGCCCATCTTTGCCATCTGTCACAAATAATGATGTTAGAAGGATACCTTCTTGACCCTTTTTCACAGTTCATCTCCTGATGTGAAGGACAGCTACCCATGACATCTGTTTGTGTCAGAGAGTCGTCGTATGATGTGTTGATCTTGTGCAGTAAGGAGGTGTTGTTACCTTGGACCCCAAGTAAGAGAGGGAACATCTGCAATGCCGTGTGTAGCTGGCACTCCCAGCGGTGCTAGTCACTAAGACAGGGACTTTTCAGAGCCAAGTAATCCATTTACAGCCCAAAGAGAGATGACTTACCTGAACTTGATCAATTCTATGGTAGTGGGAAGTAAAGAAGTATAGACGAACAGTAAAGAAAATAGGGACCTGAAGCAGAATTCTGCAAATACCGACATTGGAGTTTAAATCCAGTTTTTATTTTGTATAAATTAGTTCCCTTCAGCCATTGTAGAAATGTTGATATAACATGTAAATCTAAGTATAGCTGTTTTACTTGAGCCAGTAACATGTGGTAGCAGCACAAGTTAGAAGTTAGACAGGAATAAAAATGCATACATTATAACTAAGTAAAGGAATAAATTTAAGAATGATATTTCAGCTATTATACCTGCTTCTGGAAGATATTCTGCTAACATGTCCATGGTAGATTTGTTTCAAAAATGTATACAAGCTAGAAATATAAAATACAAGAAGATAAAAATGTGAAAAGTAAATCGACAAAGAAAAATTATTCCCTAAAATACATGTATTTTGTTTATCCACCATCAAGTAATTATAATGCTTGTGTTCATTCTTTCTTCTCTGGAATCTTCTACTGCTTCTTTCAGAAGACTAGAATTGGGAAGAATACACATTAGCACAGACAATGCAATTTAATGAAAGATGTGTCTCCAAGTTTGAAGTGCTGTGCATGTGTGTGGGTTGTTGCTATGTGTATCACTTTCACCAGTGTGTGTTTATGTGACACCACCACACTTGTCTGTAGATAGAACCGTGTTCCTTTCACACCTGAATGGTAGATCATACACATATCCTTTTTCTTGCATTAATTATTAGACCTGATTTAGTTGGCTCTGGTAAACTCTGTTGCCCTTAGAGAAGGACTTTGGAGTGATGGTGGATGAGAAGCTCAACATAAGCTGGCAATGTCCCCTTGCAGCCCAGAAAGCCAACTGTGTCCTGGGGCTGCATCAAAAGAAGCATGGCCAGCAGATGAAGGGAGGTGATTCTCCCCCTTTACTCGGCTCTTGTGAGACCCCACCTGGAGTACTGTGTCCAATTCTGGAGCCCCCAACATAAGAAGGACATGGGAGCTCCTGGAGAAAGTCCAGGGAAGAGCCACGAAGATGATCTGAGGGCTGGGGCACCTCTCCTATGAGGACAGGCTGAGAGAGTTGGGGCTGTTCAGCCTGAAGGAGAGAAGGCTCTGGGGAGACCTTCTAGTGGTCTTCCAGTGCCTGAAGGGGCTCCAGGAAAGCTGAGGAGGGGCTTTTTACAAGGGCAGGGAGTAAAAGGACAAGAGGTAATGGATCAAAACTGGAAGAGGGGAGATTTAGGTTAGACATTAGGATGAAATTCTTTAGTGTGAAGGTGATGAGACACTGGAACAGGTTGCCCAGGGAAGTTGTGGAAAGCCCATCCCTGGAAGTGTTGAAGGGCAGGTTGGATGGGGCTTAGAGCAACCTCATCTAGTGGGAGGTGTCCTTGGCTGTGCAGGGGGTTGGAACTAGATGATCTTTAAGGTCCCTCCCAACTCAAACCATTCTATGATTCTATGATTTATAAGAATATCAGGGCTGTGATCACATAGCAATGAAAAGAGGTTATTCTAAGAGGTCATCACCTACCAATCAGTCTTTGTTTGTTACATTCTTAATGGCTGTTTACATTTCTAATGTAGCCTGTACTTGAGTTCTTTCAGTTGTAGCATTTTTCCACTGTTGTATGTGGGGAGCTCTATGTTCTTCCTGGGAAAGGAAAAATATTTTATCACTGTACAATGAATTAATTGGCATTGTTATATAGTTTTCCCAGCTTTTTTCCAATTAGCCAAGGTAATTTTCCACATTATTTTTTGATAGCTACAGTTTATTTTAAGACAAAATTGTATTTGTGGGAGCTCTTATTGCCAATATTTTAAACCATGAGTTTCCAGAAATCCAGATAATTTCTGTAATTCACCAGAATAAAATAGAAAGTTGCCTGTTTTCGCTTTAACTTTGGGCCTCAATATTCTGTTTTGTTTTATTTTTTTCATGTCTAAGCCCCCAGAATAGAACCTTTTGTTGGTTTGCTGTTTTTCAAAGATCCTGGTTCCCATTAGATACTTAGGTCTGGAAAATACATATTACAGTCCAGTGTCATATAATACAATATATGTAAGGCAATGCAGGAAAAATATATTTGGAGCTAAATTATATTGCTTGCTTCTTGTCCTTACTTGTCTGCCCAAATTAATATGACAGTGTTTTATATCTCCAGCCCAACAGGGGCCTGCAGCTGCACAGTAGGTAGTTCTACAGGAGTCATTACGATGGAAGGACCATTAAGAAGAAAAACATTGCTCAAAGAAGGCAGGAAACCTACTGTAAGTGATTCTAATTCTTCCCATGATTCTGATTCAGTAGTGGCTGTTCTAATATCCAGGATTAGATTGAACCTGCAGCTTGATGCTACACAAAACCATGTTCCTTGTTGCTATCAATTGTAAAATCATCTTCTGTTCAAAGTTTAACTGGGTTGGTTATAGCCCAGTTATAACCTTTGTATGTCATTTGATCTACAGCTTCTCCCTGCATTTGCAAATCATGTCTCTAGATTGTGACAGCAGAGCAAGAGTAAAGCAACTCTATAAATCATCATGTATTTCTGTGAGGGCAGAAATTTAGTATCATAGTGAAATGGAAAAGCTGCAGGGCACCCACCCGTAGCAACAAAGTCATGGTAATTCACACTTAACACAAATTCTCAGTTTTCACGTGGTTCTAGTCCTACACATTGGGTGATTATTTTTTTTCTGTAGAGTTCATTGTTATTTTTTATGTGCTGCCCTACTGCTCAGCACTGAAAGATTTGAAGAATTGAAAACATGTCATCTCACTAAATTTTGTTAGTCAAATGCAGAGTCTAAGATCTGTCCAGTAGAAGGCAGCAAGCTAATTTGCTGTGAACCAGTCAATCCAGATATTTTTATGAGATACCCAAGTAAGATGGATTGTATTCACAGCCAGCCATGCAAATTTAGGTACCTGGACTGATTTACAACAGGAGGCACTCCACCTAATTCTCCATTCCTTGCTTCTGAAATTAACTTCAGTAGCACTTGGACTTGCTTGTGAACAGATTTTTTAAATGTTAGAGATATGCAGAGTTTTTCCTAATTTTTATTCCTGTCTGATTCAGCTCTCCTCATGGACTAGATACTGGGTTATGCTTTCAGGATCAACTCTTCTGTACTTTGGAGCAAAATCTTTAAGAGGCACTGAAAGAAAACATGTAAGCTTTATTTAAATTTGTTCTACAAACAAAAATTGTGTATTCATAAGCAGATCTGGAAGGGTGTTTGAAGTGTACTTGCTGTTCCAGGTTAAGCCATACATCTGCACAACTTTTACAATCAAAAGTTAATCCTTAGTACAGTCTCATCTGTATCTGTAGCAGGATGCTCCATCTCTCAATATGCCTGCCTCAGTTATTATTCAGTTGCTTTTCTCTCTCCATCCAGGACAGTATCTGACTTGTGTTTCTTTTCCAGTATAAATCTACCCCTGGTAAAAAAGTCTCCATTGTGGGCTGGATGGTGGCACTGCCTGACGACCCTGAGCATCCTGATATTTTCCAGCTAAATAACCCTGACAAAGGTATGGACATTGTCTGCATTGTATTTCTGTGACAGGAAATAGATTAATCTCTGTTAATGAGTTTGTAGATTACAGAACTTGCTGTGGCACTCATTTAAAAGACTGAAAAGGGAGATCTTCACTACTGAATTTTCAAAGGAGGATACAAGTGAAATTTAATATATTTTTACAATATACTGTGGTGCTTCTGTGGTGCCTGCAGAGGTATTGCTGCATCTTGACAGTTACTGTAAGTTCTGCAGAAATTGCCCAACTGATATGAGATGGTGCATGTCCATGTGTCTCCATACCCTAATCTCCAAGTTTCTGAATAGCTTTCTTAAAATTGGTCAGTATAAAATCTTGACTTACACTGAGGCCAATTAAAATACTATGAAAATTCTTCAAACATCAAACTCTTAAAAAAAAAAGTAATTACTAGTTACTTTTTAATAACTTACTTTAAAGTGCCATAACTCTTCTGCCTTAAATTTCAGAAGATCAGAAAGCTCCTGGAGTTGTTTGCACTTTGAGTGGTTACATAAAGATTTTTGAGGTTTCCTTCACTTTGCACATTTTCATCTTCGGTGCTGGACATAGATTTGCATCTGCTGTGCTCAGTGCATTCCTTGGGCATTGACTAAAATGCACAAAGTACTTGACTGCAGGAAACAATTTGCAAAATAACAAGGTATAGAGGAAATTCACAATAGGACTGAAGAAAACTAAGTACACAAATGTCAAAAACATTCATAAGAAGTTTGGCAGTAAGCACAACAGTCTTAATGAGAAGAAAGCCAGGAGTAAATTAGATGTGACCTAAGTGGTCTTTGCTGTGGCTGTATTTTGGCCTCTCTGCCCATACACTCTTCTTAGCCTTGCAGACCACATATGTTCCTATATTCCCTTCACCCAAGGATTGCTGGATAACGTGCTTCACATGGTGTCTACTATATGAGCAGCATCCTGTTTGAGCATTGGAGGTGCAAATTAATTTGAGAGTTTGCTGCAGGACTTGGGCTTCTGCCACAGAAAATAGAATCCCTTGAAACTGCATGTCTGTCTGCAAATTTGCAGTCTTTGATTTTCTTATTTTTGTAGGCAATGTTTACAAGTTCCAGACTGGTTCAAGGTTTCATGCAATATTATGGCATAAGCATTTGGATGATGCGTGCAAAAGCAACAAGCCTCAGGTAAGGTTGGGAGACTTACTTCTACCCACTTTTTCATATTTTCTAGAAAATCCTTACCAAAAAAGGTGCCTCTTTTCAGTCTGTGTGCACATACACTCCTGTGGGGATAGACATAACTCCTCTTTTCCTACATTGATCCAAATTTTCAGTAGAAGGAATAAAAACTAAAACTACAGAATTCCCACCAAATCAGGATTTGGATTTGTGCAGGTTTAGATATAGGTCTGGTTACTTTAACAGCATACAACCTCTACACTGACTCTTTAAGTGAGGTATAGCCCCATCTCTGATTTAGAAGGGGCTTTCTCATGGACAAAGAAAGCAAACGTAGCATTTTACTCCAGTGACTGAGTCTGTAAGTGTCACTGAAGAGACAGTCCTGTAAAACACTCTGTTTGTCCTTTATATAGCGGCCTCATTCTTCTTTTAAGGAAAATGTTTATTCTCAAAGGATCTCCAAAGGTTACATTAACAGGATGCTGATCCATATAGGACCTGAAACAGGATGCAGTTTGAGAATCTTCTTTACACACACACATTCTCCCCCATGTGTACTGATGACTTCATAGAATACTTTGGCTGGATTCAGTCCATGAATAGAAAAATAATTTGAGTTTTTATCTTTCCTTTCAGTTGTGGGGTTATCCCTGTTTTGGGCTTGTTTGGGACTGATTACACTTTTCACGTTGGATAATAAGTTATTAGCCCACTATTTTGTAACCTTGCAGTTTCCCAATGCTGTAACAGGCGTAGGAGTATTATACTGCTGAATAATTTACATTATCTTCCAGGTACCTGCTAATCTAATGTCATTCGAATGATTTGCTCTCCTACCTGGTGCAAATTGAAGTGCCAAACGGAAGAAACAGGCTGTTGTTCTCTAAGGAGGAAGAAGAGAATGGTTTTCCTGACATGAGCCACCCACAAATACTTCAGCACTTTCCTATGTAACTTGAAAGTGATTCTGACACAGCTTTTAAAACCAGAAAGTGAATGTTGTCCTTAGGACCAGATATAGTCTCATGCACTGAGTGAAAGCAGACAAATTAGATGGACAGAAGATTAATCCCAACTCCTGCAGGATTCTAGAGCCCTCAACTTTTTGTGGTCAGAGACTGCCATGAACTGATGTTTGACCACAAACTGAACATCATATCTTCTGCCTATTCTTTTTTAAATGGTTCTTTTTACTGTTAAGCTGCTTTGTGTGACTGAAGAATATTTGGCCCATGTTGGGTTTCAGTTCTTTCTAATGCACAGAATGATTGACAGTGTTAACTTGCTGCGAAGTGTCAATTAGAATAGAAAATTGTGAAACGACATTTTTATAATCTAAGTGCACTGAGTTGCTTGGCAATGTGGCTGCCTCAGATTTTGTATCAAATCTCTGGACAATTCTGCTGTTCACATTTGAGCTATTTTGGAAAAATGTATTTTGGCACAGGACAGTTAATTTTCTTTTTATTCATTTATGTTAGCCAGGAATGCCCTAACAATGGATTTAAGGTTGTTTAAATTTGTCATGTTAAAGGTCATCTTTCATTCTCTTACTAGTGGTATAGTTGCTTACAGATTTGTTTTTTAATTCAGTCTGAATGTTGTTCATCTTAAATCCCTTGGTACAGGGAAGCAGGTAATCAGGTGTTACGGATCACATGTCCCTGGCTTCTCAGAATGGTTCCATATCCTTGTTTCTGCTCCGTCTTTCTGTGAGTGACTCAGCTCCACTCAGTTCCAGTACATGATGCACCTTTATGACATACAGGATGGCACATGGTACTGCTGTTAGGAAATTGTGATGGCAATGAAAGCTAGGCAAGGCTGTCTTGACAGTGGAGCAAATACATGGGGAAAAAAATAAAGCTTTCTCCTCTGAAAGAGCTGTCTCTACATCCGTAGCTGTACCCCTGCTACCCTTATAACACTCCTGTGGAGTTTTTTTGAGTTCCCATGCTAAGTTAAATGATGTTGTGTTTGAAACTCTTTGCTATAAGGCATCAGTATTCAGACTCCATGAATCACTGGAAAGCCTCTTCTGAGTTTCCTAAGATTGCATAGAGGAGAAATTTGCAAGCCAAAGTCAAGCTTACAACCCGTGGCAAAATTGGAAGTCAGTTTAACTGGACAGTACCACCTGTATTAGAACAAGCTTCCTGGCATTAGGAGTGTTTATTCTGTGGACTTGCATGATTTTCTAAATTTTTATTTTGAAACTTCTCTAACAACAACAAAAAACAAACCTGTATTGTTAAAGGTAGGTCAGTTGTAACTTTTGGGTTATTTTAAGTGTTCATGAGAATGAAGGCTAATACATACCAGCTTTTCAAGAAAACCGGTCCCTGATGACAACTGCATTTAGACCCTGGGACATGTGAAAGTGTATGTAAAGTTGACACAGTTGCTTTGATAGCTCAGGAGTTGTGTGAAAAGAGTGGTAATGCAAAATATATTTATAACTTTTTTCTTATTTTTTTCCTAAATTAAGACAACTTTGAACTGGGAAAAACATCAGTATCTGTGAAGGCCAAGCATCCAATGCTATTAGAGACAGTGTAGAGGCTTTTGAACGTGGTAAAATGCTGTCAGAAGTAAATGACTTCAGACTGTTAGAATATGATCTAATCTGAACTATTCTGCACCTCTGGACTTCTGTGATTAGTTACCAAGATATTATTCGTGAGGATGCAAGTGTTAACATGGACTGCCATTTTAATGAAAGTGCCACCTATGGCCATGTGTATTGTTTGTTATTAGCATTCTTAGGGTTTGAGTCATGTGCAGAAAAGTGACCAGAATGATGACACTAACCCAAAACAGAACTGTTCACCTCAAGACTTTTTTTTAAAGTTACTTCATTAGTAGCCCTTTCCCCTTAAATGGGAATAAGCCAATTTGTCTTAAATATAAGCTGAATTGAAAACTGAACTCCTACTGGCATGAAACATACATTCATTAGAAGCATGTAGATACATACTCATTCCTAATGTGGTGTAGTGAAAGTGAACACCAAACACTTCAGACATTCTTTCCAGCATATTACAATTGAGTAACTAACAGATGTTTTAACAACTTTCAGTTATGTTTCACAAGCCTCCCTTGAAAGAGAAGTAACTGCTGACTTGGATGAACCTGTACACACTCAGAATTTAATGGCTTTTAGAATTTAAGGGTCTCTAAAGTGTTATATGTGTTACTGTATGTACTGTAGCCATTAAAAAATAGGTTTACTCAAGTAAAGGCAATAGAGCCTGTTGGAGAAGTTACAAAAGATCCATTTTCACTTGCTTGTAAAACTGATTCCCAAATAGACAGGAAGCGTCTTTGCCATAAACCATGATGTGCCCCAAAACAGTGTGGCATGAATGAAAGGCAGTAATTCTGAACAATTTTTACACCCAGTCATTTGTCATTGACAGAAGATGAATGTGTGGAGAAATTAAACCCTTCAATCCCACTCAGTCCCCAAACTCAAATCCTACTCAAACCTTTGGAATTTGGAAATATGTCAAAAGTAACTTCAGTTCCCTCACACTACTATAATTTGAATGTTAAAAACATTATATAGAAGAAAGATGAATATAGCAAATAGTAGTTTTACACAGTAGTCCAGTAAACATCTTTCAGTAGGGCACAATTGTGAAATTGCTGCACAATGAAAAAAGTTCAGAAAGATGGCAGTGTAAGAATATTATTAAAATATCTTAAACCATATTTATATTAGTTTTTAAATATTACAGTTTGGAGCTGCTAATTTGAGTTTTTATGCTGTCATTTGGTACCATTTGCTATTATCTGGTACTTTGAATTGAAAGCTGCTATTGAAATACAAAATACTGCTTATCAGTACTGATTAATACAGCATTTTCACAAAAAATATCACAAACCCTACAGGTTATCATCCAACAAAGAGAATAACTGCAATAGTTGTGTAAAAATAAACATTATATCAAAATTACTCTTTTCAGAATTGTGAAGTTATAAAAACTATGTAAGCAATATTAATAATTTTTTAACGTGCAATTTTGATGTGATTCAGTGCCAAAATGCATGTTTCTCCAAATAGCACTAAAATGAGGCAAAGAAAGTAGTTTTCAAATTACCACTTATTTGTCACATTATAATGTAAACCAGTTTCAACATTTTGGTTTGTTTTGTGTGAAAACTGTTGCACTATTTTTGGCTGTATTTTCCAGCAGGTCACTGCATGCCATTTGTGTGAGGATTCTTTCTATAATTCTTGTGAACTGTCTCACCCATAATAACCCTGGCATTGGAATCTAGGTTTTTGGCGAAGTATTTTGTTACCTCAGTCTTGTATCAAGTTGCTGTATTTTTCAGTTTGTTACATTGATAATGATTGTTTGACTAATTAAATACTTTAATGTAAAAAAAAAAAAAGTTTGTTTATTTCAGCAGCAATTGCATTTGGTTGTAAGTTTAAAAATGTGCAGAGTATGTATGTAGTTAACAATAAGATATTCTGAAAAGAAATAGTAGAGGTGTAGAAGGAATGTTTTAGCTCAAAGGCAGCAAGTATGCTTTATTTGTGAGCGAATGGTATATACAGTTGAACAGACTTTATAGTGCATAGTGTGTAGCCATGTAATAGTATAAATACAACAGAACCCAAATTTCTAACAAAATTGAAGAACCCTCGAAATTTGCTGTTCTTTCAGGTTGGAAGTCCCAAGAAGTAGAGATTAACCTATCCTGTTGTTTTCTTTAGAAAAAGTATTTTACCACTGCAAAACTTGTATGTTGACTTGGATACCAAGGTAAATTTCTTAGCACCTACCATTAAACTTCACTTACACACTTAGATTCTCACCTCCACATATTGAAGTCAACAAGAAAAAGTATTTCATCCACTAATAAAATTATCTGCCCTGCATTACAGTGTCAGTGTAGACATGTGCAATAATATCTTCTAGTATTCTGAATTTCCCTTTCTTTTTTCAGTGTTGAAATGAAGTTTCAGTGAGAACCTTGAAGCACAGAGCAGAGCTGACAGGGATAGCCTAGCAATTGAATGTTCAGAACTTTCTCTTGGAAGAGATCATCATGGAACTGTTGACCAGTGTCCATCTTTGACAACTTCTCTTCTTATTTGTGTCATTTTTTCTCTTGATGCCCATGTGTAAGAAATTGGGAAAGGAAGGCAAGACACTGGCATGAATGAATCAAGACCTGCTGCTCAAACTGAAAGGCAAGAAGGAACCGCATGGTGAAAGCAGGGACAGGTGTGCTGGGGAGAGTATAGAGACACTGCCAGTTGTGTAGGGATGAGATCTAGAAGGACAAGGTGTTGCTGCAGCTGATCTTGGCAAGGGATATAAAGAATAGTAAGACCAGCATCTACAGGTACATCAGCCAGAAAAGGAAGGTCAAAGGAAGTGTAACCCCTGATGAACACAACTGGCAAACTGGTGACAATGGAGACCTCACTGTGGCCTTTCAGTCCTTAAAGGGGGCCTGTAAGAAAGGTGGGGACAGATTTTTTTTAACAGGGCCTGCATGACAGTACAAGGGGTAGTGGTTTTAAACTAAAAGAGGGCAGATTCAGACGAGATAGAAGGAAGACATTTTTTATGCTGAGGGTGGTGAAACACTGGCACGGGTCCCCCAGCGAGGTGGTAGAAGCCTCATCCCTGGAAACACTCAAGGTCAGTCTGGATGGGGCTCTGAGCAACCTGATCTGGTTGAAGATATCCCTGCTCACTGCAGGGGGTTGAAGGAGGTGGCCTTTAAAGGTTCCTTCCAACCCAAACCATTCCATGATTCCCATTCAAGCTATATAAGCTGCACATTAGGACTGCCAAAGCAGGTGCTTTAATTTCTGCAGAAACCTAATTTCATGAGCAGTTGCCTGAGAAATTACATTTTAACTGATACGAAGTTCATATACAATGGCCACTTTTATACCTAAAAAAGCAAGCACATTTCCTTTTCCTGAAATCAACTCCCTTTCCTGTTATCCCCCAGAAATAGGAAGAGTGTTTCAAGACTTTTTTATTACTTTGTAGTATTAGAAATCAGAGTTTTCCTCCAGGGTCATGTCCAGTGCTTAATTTTAAATATTTTATAAAGGAAGTACCAATAAGTGTCTATTACATCTACCAAATGGTTCTTTTCACTGATAGCGTCAGTTTAAATGGGAAAATGGATTGTAATTCCTCTCTTTCCCATAGGCAACACGACAGAAAATAAAGTGAGCACATTAGGAAGGAAAAGCAGCAATCACTATATTTCAGATTGCCATTATTATTGTTATAGAGCCAAATTGAAGAGGAGAAAAAGCACTACTTTCTGCATTGCAGCATTTCACCATAAGGTAACATGCTGTTGTGATGCAATACCCAAAGATTAGTACTGAAGAGCTCATTAAATGCTAATTTTGTCCAAGCTTCTTGTTTTGTAACCTGGGAGAGAAAAAAATTAAAATTAATTCTTTAAAGTTTTTTCTAGTTCAGATGTCTAGCTGTGCTATGTATGTAAGTGATGGTACTGGTAAATTGCATCATTTGTTTCTTCTGAGAACAGTAATGGTTGTTGTGGTATTCCTGTAGCTGTGATGTATTACTATGAACATTTTTTTATCAAATTCTGAAAATATACCAGACCTTTCCTTAGGGGGAGCATAAAGAATGTGAGATGTGAGCCCAAGTCAGATAAGCATATTAGGAAGAATGAAAACACCCATTTTGCGTCACCTGAACCACAGTTGTGTATAAGAAAGGGCAGATACTAATGAATTGGAGGAAGTATCCTTTATATTTCTGGACTTTGTCTGTAGCTGTGCTCTTACTGCCAGAAATCAGCTTTTCAGATTTGAGGAAGAGTAGATTGTGTTCCAAGTGATTATTTGCCTCAGATGATCCATGCTTTGGATTTGCAAGCATGATGTAACTGAATATAAAAAAAAAAAACAAGCAAGGTCAGAAAACAAATAGATTTGTTCTATTGTATGTATAGAGAAAGGTCTATTCAATTCTGACAAATTATAAAAGTAAACAACCAGCTAGATAAATTATTTTACACAGGATTTGTTAATTGATACCACTATCTTAATAAAATTAGAAATGTAATTTTTAAACACATAAGAACACCATAGAACCCTGGAAACACTGAAAGTTAGTTGCAGAAAATGGTTACCATTTCTTGTAATAATACAAAACTACTGATGTGAACCCGTTTGACACAAACACAGGGCCTTATCTTTTAGAGCATAATGTCGTGCACTTTCATGGGCAATGAGACAAAAACAGTGGAAAGCAAGGGAAGCTGGTGCAGAAATGAGTAGACGAAGATTAAAAAAAAAAAACACCAAAACCTACACTCCCTTTTAGATTACATTATGTTCTTTACTGCTTTCAATTACAGCATACTTGCAAGTCAAACTAGTCCTGTCTGCATTGTTTAGTAGTGCAATTGTTTTAATTCTTTCAACAAGTGGGAGAGAGGGAAGGAATGGTTTTTATTTAAAAGAGGTTATGTTTCTAACTGCTGAGGAGACTTATCTTCATATCCTGAGGGTACGTGCAGGTGGCAGAGTGAAAGCATGTTTTAGCACAGCTACTGAGTTATGTTATGAAAGTTTAGTCAGTCATTAAAAAGACCATTTTTTTGCAGCCATTTTTTGGGTCACTGTGTGAAGCTCAGCACCTTTTATGTTGTACCTGAGAGTTAATACAGTATACTGTTTGCATGTATTGTTTGTTTTCTACATAAGCATCACATGTACTGAACCCCATCCACAACCACAAAGATGTTCACATTATAATTCAGATTTATAATGAATTGTTAAAGAACTGGTATGAAACAACAAAGACAGTAAGATAGGCAATTAAATTCTACTTTCAGTAATTAAGTTTCTGGAGCAGTCTCCAGCTAGAAGAGAATAGTGGTTGCCTCTAACAAAGCACGTTGAGTAGATCAATACGGTTGTTCTGAATTCCTGTCCAAGAACAATGCAGTTTTCTTCCCCCAAGATGAGAGGCAGGAGCTTGTTAGTGTTAGTAAAAGCCCTACAGGTAGCAGAGAGACTGTTCTCAACATAGCCTGACCTGAGGCTGCCCTTGGCACTGCTCTTGTCTTCATACTCGTGTCATCTCTTACAGGCATGCTCCCTCTCCAGAGGCAAAAGACTATCAATCCAGTGGCATAATTAACATTCAATTACCAGTAAAATGGGAAATGTCAAGAGGACATGTAGCAATTCCCAAGCAGTCAATGTGCTGATTAACCATTAGGGGAAGCATCTGTGGAGTTCATGTAGCTATCCAGCTCCTTCGACATCTTTTGAGGTGAAGCTGCCTCTTGTCTTGCTGCCCTCTGTGAGCTCTGAGGGGGAAAAGAAAGGGGGTATGATTTAATGTCAGAGATACCAGCTTTGGCACCAACCCCTGACTCATGGCTACTGTATGGCAGGAGCACATTTGTTTCAGTTGGGTGTTTCACTCTGGAGTGAGGACAACATAGCACGCTGCAACATCATAAAGGTAGGAAACAAAAAAGGATTGATGCTAATGTAGTCTATGTATGACCCAGGGTGAACTCAGATAATGGCTGGTTATGCCAAGGTTGTCAGTTATTAAGATCACTCTATAAAGCTGGGATCATCCTAATGGAGGTTGAAACCAGTCTGCTGATACCTTGCAGTTCCCTCTGCAGCTATGTAAACTTGCTAAGCTTCTGTCTCAGTGATGAATTGTTTTAGGACTGATAAACCTGCACTGTAACCCCTTAGCTCTATGATATACAGGCAGTCTAGATGAAGGTGTTTTCAAACTTACTGGATTTTTTTTCTAATTCTTCTGCTTCTGAAATGTTGTTTCAGTAGTTAGCAGAGACTGGGTTCAGGCTTGTGTGAATTTTGTGTTGTTAAATGCTTATGATTTTACGTGTCTCAAGATTTGATTTTTGCTGTTACTTAGATTTCTGAGGGTGGCTGGTTCTCTAGACGTTTTTATTTCTGTTTAATCTTAACGACATGGAGAAGCTGGTATTTGTACGTTTTTTTTTCCTGAATAATTTTGTTTTCTTGTAGAGCTGAAGGTCAGAAAATAATTTACTTTTGTCAGTTCATTTTCCTTACCATTCAATGAGTGTTATGCTGCATCGATTAAGCTTTATTATTGGATGAGGATTTTTTACTCAAAATTCTGGTGCAAAAGAATGGCAAAGTGGTAGCACAGTCCTTACTAAGTCTTGGGAACCTGTTAAGTTTTAAGCTGGTGATTACTATATGTGGAACCAGAACGGAAATCCTGTTCTGGTTCTTCAAAAAAAATCAAAACTGTTCAGCAAGTCCTGTACCCATTGTTCGAATGTGGACAATAACAGTGTCTGGATGAAAAGCAAGCTTGGTGTTGGCTGATAGCCCATCTTAATTAATGACTGGGCTCAGCTGCCCCTAAAAAGCAGCAGGAAATCCTGTGCCTGACGTTAGGCACTACTCAAACTGCAAGATAATTCTCTCTTGTTGTGTAATCTGCTGCCCAAATGAAGCTTTGCAGGAGATTGAAGAGGTTTTTTTCATAATTTATCTTTGTTACATAAATTATTAATGAAGGTGTATCTTAATCTCAAAGGTATATTGTGGTCAAGCCTTCTGTAAATTTCTGTAATGGTAGCAAGAGTTTAGATTATGTATGGCAATATTCCAAGGTGGTTCAGGTGTTTTATCAAAAAACTATTGGACAAAAGCAAACCCAACACAGCAAAATAAGGCAAGAATGTACTATACAAGCAAAGCATTTGTGGGTATGTTAATGCCTTTTAGTCAAGTTTCTTTGCATGACCTTTCTGCTCTTTAGCATCCATATTCATATTTAAAGGTGTAAGGCACATATGTATACTGTGAGACAAGAATGTGGTCCGTAGCAAGCTTATGCTGTGAAGATTACAATTCCAATATCCATATATATTCTCTGGTTACACACATCCACACTGTGAGTCTTAACACATTGTAGGTTAAGATTACTTTGCAGTGTCTTGTATATTTTGCAGTTTATAGAAGGACTTTAAACTGCTGGTTGCAATTATTTTAAGTCTCTAACATGGTGGCCTGCTACATCAGTATGTTTGGGGGTTTTATCCCCTGTATATATTTATCGAAAAGAGAAAGGCAGAATAAACAGAAATGCTCAGTAAACTTTCCATTTACACAGAAACACTGGAAACTTATCAGTGTATTTCAAGATGTTTTTAACGTGTTCAAACAGTCCTCTCTCTCTAGTTAATTAACAATCAACGTAGCCACCAAGGAAAGCTGTGCCAGGATAAAGGGACATGTCAGTACAAAGTCCAATTGGCAATGGCCTAGTTCCTTCTGCCAGTTATCTACATGAAGTCAGCCTTCTGCTGACTCCCACTCTTCCTTCATCTTAGTAATCTCCTGATATTGCGATAGGAGCCAGGAGAAGAGACCTCTTGGAATGGAGATTTCACTGAAGAAACTGAAAGTCAAAGGTGAGTACAGAAGTTTGGAGTCGCCTCCATTGATGCAGCTCTGGTGTTGTGGTACGGTTCTATGGAAGTAAATGTGAAGTCTTAAAAGATTTTTTTTCAATTTTTTTTTTTTATTGTCATTGGTGGGCTTTTTGTTGTTTGGTTGGTTTTTAAGTAACTGGCATATATGATGAGCATATATGTTGAGTTCTTGTTCCTCAGTTAAAAAGGAAGTACCTTTTTAAAGCATTCTGTCAGGGCCCCGTGGGGCACTAATTGCCCTCATGGCCCTGACCAGCCCCACCTGGGCCCCCCAAGCTCATTTAAGCTCAGCTTGGGGCCCTCAGCCCCTACTTGAGCTCTACTGCAGGAGGCCTAGGCTGAGCTCTAGATACCCTGTGGATCCAGCCCCTGACTGGCAGACTGGCTTGGCCTTGGTTTTGCCTTGTACTTATGGACCTGCCCAGCAGCTGCTGGACCTGGCCTGTGAGTTGTCTTCCCAGCTTGGCCATGGACCTGCCACATCCCAGCAGTCTGGATGGGGGATGAACTTGGCCATGGCTAGCCCTGCTTGCCTGACTCAGGTATGGAGGGGCTGGGGCCTGTTGCTGAGACCCCCACCCGTGGCTGTCTTCCCCCCGTCAGGTCCCAGCTGCTCATGCTTTGCAGAGCCACCAGCCCTTGCTGCCCTCTGACATGTTCTGTGTGTTGTCTGTGTGCTGAGAAACTGAGGCGTCCATAGCTGCTCTGAGGAGGACAAAAAGTAGGAGGAAAGCAGAAATGTGTGTTTCCCCCTAGCGATAATACTAAACACTCCTAAAACTGCACAGTGGCACAGGAGGACTTTGTAAGAACCAATGTGTACGGAGATTGGAATGAGGAAAGACTGGGCTGTTCTTATGTACAGGAAGAGAAAACAATGACAGAGTGGTGAGAAGAGGTTGCTTAACTATCTGAAGCAGGTTGTTTAGCAAGAAAAATTACACTGTTTTGTTTAAATAAAAGGCATAAAGAATACCAGAGAAAAATAGGAGAATTAAGCTGGTGCCCAGCTGCCTTACTTCATTTATCTTGATAGTTTCAAATGATACAAGTATAAACCAATTTCATGTTTGATTCTGCCAAAGTTTGCTTCCTTTCTAGTTCATAGGTATTGGTTGCAGTCACAACAGAACAATGTGCCACTAGTGTTATAAATTCCATTGTCATTTTTGCCTAAAGAACTATTAATACAAATAAATAAAACACATAAGAAGTGGTTTAAACACAAAAGAGAGGTTAAGACAAGGCCAAGTATTTAATTTCCTTTTGAATTACAGAAATGCAAATTATTAGTGTAGAGAAATTGCTAAAATTGGTTTATCAGGAAAACACAGTTGGCAGCAAAATTTAACTGTCAAAGTTCTGTTTCATTTTAATCTTTCTTGTGCACATAAAAGCCACAGGCAGCTAGTTAAAGTTGTCTTAGTGCAGGTTTTTCTAGTTCTTACACTAAACCCAAGAGATCTGTTGATACGATTTCCAGTCAGGTAGCTACTGTGTTTACCTCCAAGTTCTCTAGAAGTAACTGTGTGTACATTGCAGTCCTTGCTGCTCAAGCACTGAACAACCTGAACCTAAGTTGGAAGAGAAAAGAACAAACCACTGTACTGCTTTTTAGGGTGGGGTCCCTCTTGACATTAGCCTACTGGAAACTGCAATTAATGTTAGATAGCTGTAGTATTAGTCACTCTAAACCTTTAAAAAAATTAAAACCTTACCTAAAGCTCCTATAACCTATACATTTAGCAATAACCAGGAAAAAAAAGTTTATTTATTGGTGTGGTTTTGAAAACTTTGGGTTCTTCATAAATAAGACATTCACAAATCCAGATAGTTTCTTAGTGACATTTATTGTTTATGCTGCTGAGCAGTAACAGCAAGCTAAATACAGAGAAGACTTTACTGCAGTGCAGGCCAAACAGTTCCAGTCCACCACTTCTTCCAGGAATCAGCAGTTTGGTTCCATCAACTCACAAGCTTACACAGGCTAACCACTAAAAACTGTCTATTCCCCTCTGTGTGTCTAGCACCTGAACAATCTCTGGAACCAGAATGACAGCCTCAGCCCTACTGAGTGCTGAGTAGGATGCACTGCAGCTGCTATACAGGCTTCTCTCTCAGAAGCACTAAATAGTATTCAAACAAAATAAATTAGTTACTGAAAACGTTCTTCAATCTTTGAAAACCTTTTATAGTGAGAGGCATGATCCAGTTCTTTAAAATTGCTTTCTGGGAAGACTCAGCTCATTTTCTGTGTTAATGAGATAAGCAAGTCATAAAAGCTTATGGGCGTGTTACTTACTCCCTCCCTTGCCCATATCTGACTTTTGAAGTGAAAGGCAAGCAGAAATTCTAAATCCATTTGGAAATAACTCCAGTAAAGACTTAGAATCATGGAATGGTTTGGGTTGGAAGGAACCTTTAAAGGCCACCTCCTTCAACTCCCCTGCAGTGAGCAGGGACATCTTCAACCAGATCAGGTTGCTCAGAGCCCCATCCAGACTGACCTTGAGTGTTTCCAGGGATGGGGCTTCTACCACCTCGCTGGGGGACCCGTGCCAGTGTTTCACCACCCTCAGCATAAAAAATGTCTTCCTTCTATCTCGTCTGAATCTGCCCTCTTTTAGTTTAAAACCACTACCCCTTGTACTGTCATGCAGGCCCTGTTAAAAAATCTGTCCCCACCTTTCTTACAGGCCCCCTTTAAGGACTAAAAGGCCACAGTGAGGTCTCCCCGGAGCCTTGTCTTCTCCAGGCTGAACAACCCCAGCTTTCAGCCTTTCCTTATAGGAGAGTGTTCCATCCCCCTGAACATTTTTGTGGCCTCCTCTGCACCCGCTTAAACAGGTCCACGTCTTCCCTGTGCTGAGGACTCCAGAGCTGGACACCAGGCTCCAGGTGGGGTGTCATGAGAGTGGAGTAGAGGAGCAGAATCCCCTCCCTTGACCTGCTGGTCACTCTTCCTTTGATGCAGCCCAGGACATGCTTGGCTTTCTGGGCCACAGGCGCACATTGCCGCCTCGTGTCCAGCTTTTCATCCAACAGTGCCCCCATGTCCTTGTCCCCAGAGCTGCTCTCAGTCCCTTTATCCCCTCAGCCTGTGTTGCTCATACCTGTAAGCAGCAGCATGGGCTCCTCAGCCTGGCATTGAGTCCATTTCCCCAGTGTCACCTCTGTTGGCCAAAGGTGGCTCCTAAGCACTCTTTACGTGCTTGATCGATTGTTACATGAGAGTTACTTTGGCAGTTCGTATCTTATCAGCAAGGGAGAGTTTTGCCCCTTGTCATCCTGTTTCTGGTGTTCCTGCTCCCAGACAGCTTAACTCCTTCAGCAGTTAAGCCTTCTTGCCCTCCATGCTAAATTATTCCTGAGTCATGAATTACCATTGCTAAGTAGTTACAATTTGAATTTCCCTTTCAAAATACAGCAGCTCTAACCAAGACACTTCTGCAATTTCCCTTTTCCCTTCTAAGAGAGTTGAAGAGGTGTATGTTTCCAGAGAAGTAAGTTATTTAAAATAAAAATTGCAAGCACTACACTCCTATTAGATTTTTCTCTCTGAATCACTAATAAAGCAGGCAAATCCAGTTTATCACCCAAAACCAAATTGTTCTATTCTTTTGCGTGTCTTCCAGTCTACTCCTCCTATTTAAGTTAATGTTAGCTATTAACACAAGCTCCACTAGCCAATCAAGTGTTGACTCAAGTTATATCCACCTACTATTCCAGACACCTGCTGTGGTAGATTAAAAGTTGACATAATTAAATAGTGGTCTCACAACTATGCACACAATTGCTGTGTTGATTTTGTGTCATTATAAAGATTCTTAACAGAGGACTACGCTTTACCAGAAAGCTCCTCTGAAAAACACAATGGACTATTAAGATTAGACTGTGGAAACACATTAGGTTACAGTTGATCTAATGGGAAGTATTTAAATCCTATCTAGATAAATCTCCAAGAACATACACAGCACTGTAAGTAGAGGAAAATTATAATCTCTCATTCTCCCTGTTAACAAATATGACAGAGGCAGAGAAGCATCAATTGAAGAATGTGTCTTTCAATTAAGTCAAATTTGTTTATCTGAGAAAATGAAAGCACAGAAAGCAAACTTATTTGCTGTACAGGAAGCTAACCAAGTCACGGGATTTCCCACAGTCAAAAGTACTAGTATACTTGCAGAGGAAACAGATGTTGGCGAGCAAGAAAGGTTGCAAGGTCTCTCATTTCAGTGGGAGCACAAGGCAGAATTGGAGCACTGGAAAGCACGAAGTGCTAGACAGAGGCCTGAAACTGTGAGTAAATACACTATTGCTTGATTCCTCCTAGGCTCAAGAGGTCACGGTTTTGCGCGTTCTGGTGAAATATCAAGACTGCACATAATGAACATGGACTCCATTATTTTTCCCTTTGTGTAACAACTGAAAAATGCTGAGGTGTTGTCTAACTATTCCAGGCAAAAAGGGTGACAGCATTTTATAAAGCTTCACTAAAACAGTTGTTAAAAGCAAGGCTCTTACTGTTTTTTTGTGAATGAGTTTCTTGGACTTTGTTCATATAACCTAAAATGTCGTCTTCAAGTTACTTCTCTGTACTGCAAGTGGTATTAACCTAAACAGGCAGAGAAGGTCCAGAGTTGCTAACATATTTTAAACCCTTGTTTTAAAGATGAGTGATATTTTTCAGTTTTAGAGCACACAAAAGATTTTCTTTCTAGCAGAGACATGATATGAGCCTTTGTCAATATACATTCATTTGAACAAAGGACAGTACAAAGCAGTACAATAAGTATCTCTTAATGACTCCACGTACATAATCCTTTTTCAGAGCGATGGTGGCTATTTCTGGTGAGAACATATTGCTCTGACAACAGCTGAGATGCTGCATTTTTTTATAATTATACCATCTCAGTTAGATAAAGAGAAACTTAGCATTTTTTTAGTCACCTCATTCAGTGGACATCAGTTAATGGTTGCAGCCTGTGGATTCCAAAAGAGGTGGCACTAACTTGAACCCAAAATCATATTTCATATTTAGGAACTGATGCAATCCCCTTTCGTGGAAAATTCACGCATCGACTAATCTCCCTTTGAGCAGGTTAAGATAAAAGACAGAAATAGGATGAAAGTTAGCAATCACTGAAGGTTTCCAGAAACTAAACAATTATTTGAGGAGAATACAGCAGGTTATGTAAACAGGTTGTGTAGTTCTCTATGTGTCTCTATAGTTTTTATAGACTTCTTTATGGAAAAAGGGGTTTACTTGTTTCTTTACTGTCCCTGTCTGTAAAGTTTTACCCACAGTCACCACTCATGTCCTAGGTGGCCTCTGGTTTCTAATAAGAATGCTATTTTTTTTCCAGATCAAGTGGCTAATAATGTTTTTGGCATGCTAAAACTACTCATTTTCGTTAGTCTAAAAATAAGCTCTTAGGATGAATTTACATTGCCCAAATTGGGTAATGTATGCATGCAACGTTTATGAAAAGATACCGAAAGTTTGTTCACACATCGTTAAAAATGAACAAAAGATTGTTTCATCTAGGAGACAGGAGAGGCAAGGGAATTTGAATTTGAGTAAACTTCCTGCTACGTGTAACATGCATGTAAAGCTAAGATGGAGACTTCTGTGCAGAGAGTTATAAAGTTACTGCTTTCTTTTTACACTGGCTAGAAAAAAGTGGTGTTCAAAAGGAAGAGGGGGTAAATGAAAGTACATGCCGTAAGTAGATTTTAACATTAGGTCTTATTGTAGGAAGAGACTACTAGTTTTCTAGTATTTCTTAAATCTTAGAAATGTGATTTTCATGTAAATTTCCCAAGCCTAATTTAATGGGAAATTTTTAAGGCTTAATCCTGCGTGATGTAACACTGAGTTGAAAACATATCACCGGAACAGTGTAATGATTTTTGCACTTAGCATCTGTATAAAAAAAGAAAAACCCCAGACCTGGACCCTATCTTTCAGTAAATAAATGTGATAGACATTAATGATGAGGAACTTTATTAGTGCTTTATCTCACCCTTTAGTAAATTTGCCCTATCTCTTATTCAGTAATTCATCCTCCCAGGGACTCTCTGATTTTCTCTACCTTCCTTAGACACTTCGTTGTTCTCTTGGATGGGAAGACTGGACCCATAAACTACTCTACTTTTACAACTTCATTGAAGCTTCTGTCCTTGTTACACGTCTCCTGTTCTTCAGACTACTCCCATCTCTCTGAAGAATTTTGTTGATTTCTTCCAAGATAACACTGATACCTAAATCCCACCTCCAAAAGCAGGAGGGGGGGAAGCAATTGTGGATAAAAAAAACCCAACCAAACAAGAATTTCTACTATTCTTCCAAGTTTTTGCCTTCTTTTGTGCTTTGGTTGTTTTTTTGTTGTGTTTTTTTTTCCCCCTGAATTTTTCTCTAAGCATTTTTAAATCCCACTTCCCAATTAATACTCCTATGAAAAAAAACCTCACTCTAAAATGTTCTTTCTTTTAGTTTTCTAATGAACAGCATGTTAGTAATTGTAAATAGTTTCCAATCCAAAAACATTAGTAAGTATTTGAAGAACTGATAACTGATGATGCAGCCTTGCTTTTCTATATATTGTCATCTTTTCTATATGAATACCACCTGCAAGGTCCTGCTTAGCTATTGGTGAGCTAATGACAAAATGCATATTTGAATTTTATTGGTTAATTAAGGAGGCAATATTAGAAGTATTTAAAGCAGGTGCGGAGACATATTCTGCAGAACTGAGTAACTTGACTTTATAATCTGATTTGGTAACATCTTAGAGAACTCGAAGTTTCCATGGCAAGGTTAAAAAGATCAGTAGTGCATGTGGTCACCATGAAGGGTCACAATCTTCACACAAGGTCCTACCGAAATCAACTGCTGATTTAGAACTGTGGTCTGAAACTTGACATATTTAGTGGCAAAAGCAATTTACACTTAAAGTCATCTCAGCCACCTGAACAAGTGAAAAGGTCATTCTTTTCAAACCTCTTTTCCTAGATAATGTTGAATACCATAGGATCCTACTAGGCTCTGAAAACATTTTTTTTGTGACGTAGGACACAGAGAGATTGTGACAAGACTATTCCTACCCAATAAAAAAGAATGCAGTTTGAATTTGTGTTCACACCACCTTTTTCAGAAAGAAGAGGGAAAGCATAACTCTATAGTTTTACAAGCTTCTGAGTATACAGAAAGATAAAGAATATAGGTTTTCACTAACATAAAATTTCTTCCAGGCCTCAAGGGGATACAAATTACACTATATTACCATTACTGTATACCAAAACAGCTAGAACAGTTGCACTGGACCCAACTGTAGAGTAAAATATTAGAAAGTTTGGAATGAGGAGGTGCAAGAGAATCTCCTGATTTTTTCCAAACCTGTATGAAAAGTCAAGTCTTCATGCTAAAGTTTGAAGCACCAAAACAGTAGCTATTGTGTTTAAGATAATACAGTTCAGTACAAAACATTATTTTTTTTTTGCAAATCACTGAAATTCTGCTTTTATATGTGTTTGTTTCGTTTTAGAGAAAGTGAATAGAAGACTGAGTGTAAAGCTCTGTTAAATTCCAAATTGTGAAATTCTGCAATGATACACTGTGGAAAAAAAAATATTTGTGCTGTTGTTACGTTTATTCTTCTTTTTGCAAGCATTTTAATCTGCTCCTGGAGAGATCCTCAGTTACAGAGTAATATAACCAGAAAAATCTTCCCCCAGGCAAAAGCTTCCAGACCACCAGGTCAGCTTTGTAGGGGAAAACTTGCTCAAAACGTAATAACACCGTTAAAAGATAACAGAACTTTTATTATCTCCCCATACTTTGATGACAGAGAAAGCAAAGTCACTCGTGTGATTGGGATTGTTCACCATGAAGATGTAAAACAACTATACTGCTGGTTCTGCTGCCAGCCCAAGGGAAAGATATACATATCAAAAGCAAAGATTGATGTTCACGCAGATAGATTTGGTTTCCCTTACGGTGCAGCGGATATAGTTTGCTTGGAACCCGAAAACTGTGATCCAACACATGTATCAATTAATCAGTCTCCACATGGAAATATTGACCAGCTGCCAAGGTTTGAAATTAAAAACCGCAAGGCTGAGACCTTTTCTTTTGACTTCACTGTATGCATCTCTGCTATGTTTGGAAATTACAACAATGTCTTGCAGTTTATACAGAGTGTGGAAATGTACAAGATTCTTGGGGTACAGAAAGTGGTGATCTATAAGAACAACTGCAGCCACCTGATGGAGAAAGTCTTGAAGTTTTATATGGAAGAAGGAACTGTAGAGATAATTCCCTGGCCAATAAACTCGCACCTCAAGGTTTCTTCTAAATGGCACTTTTCTATGGATGCAAAAGACATTGGCTACTATGGACAAATCACAGCTCTAAATGACTGTATATACCGTAACATGCAGAGGAGCAAGTTTGTGGTTCTTAATGATGCTGATGAAATAATTCTTCCCCTTAAGCACCCAGACTGGAAAACAATGATGAACAGTCTTCAGGAGCAAAACCCAGGGGCTGGCATTTTCCTCTTCGAGAACCATATCTTCCCAGAAACCGTATCTACTCACGTGTTCAACATTTCGTCCTGGAATACAGTGCCAGGTGTTAACATACTACAGCATGTCCACAGAGAGCCTGACAGGAAAGAAGTTTTCAATCCCAGGAAAATGATAATTGATCCACGAAAGGTGATTCAAACCTCAGTCCACTCTGTCCTTCGTGCTTATGGGAGCAGTGTGAATGTTCCCATGGATGTTGCTCTCATTTATCACTGTCGGGTGCCCCTTCAAGGTAACCTTCCCAGGGAATCTCTCATCAGGGATACAACGCTGTGGAGATATAACTCATCATTAATCATGAATGTGAATAAGGTGCTGTATCAAACCATACTGTAAGCTCAAAAGTGAAACCTTGGTGATGAGGAGGGAAAGCGGAGAGCTACCCGTAGCATGGGGCAGCAGAGGAAATGATTTAAAGATCATATTAAAATCACTTCCACGTGAAGTTTGTGTCTTACAGAGATCTAGGAGAACAGCCTTTTGATGTGCTGTACAAAGGTAAATGCATTTGATTTGTGGAATGAATCAAGGTATCCAGGGAAAGATTTTCAAAGCTGAAAAAAATTATTGGATCTAAGAAGGGTGGTTGAGGGCTCCGTCCAGTGGTTTTGAGATGTTTGCACATGGTTAGAAAAGCCTGATGATGTCCTCAGGTGTCTTTGCAGGTAATTGGTGTGACATACCTCTTTTCAGGGATATCCCTTTGGAGATATCTTATATACATCTTTGGCTCTGAAAGTTAACTGTGTTGGGTGTTCTACGATTTGAAGTGTAATAATGGAATTTAATGGTGTTGCAACAGGCAGTTAAATGCTATGCTCTCCAAAAAGTAAATGCACTGTATTTTTAAGATCATCCGTTACTCAAAGGAATGAAGGTCTGTAATTTACAGCCTTCACCACTAGAAAAAAATTCCACCATAAACTCGTATGAATGCCAGCACTACGTTTTGCTTTAGAAATTGCTCAACTAGCAGTTGCTGTCTCTGAAAACTAAAAGTACTGGTGTAAGCAACAGGATTTTATCATTATACAATTATCTAATTTTCCCTTTTTTTTTAAATTGATTTGCACTTTTAAAATACAATGGCTTGCTTGTGTTTCTCCATTTTACACAAGTCAATCGACAGTTACACGTTGGGATTCAGTGCAGAGGTAGCGAACTACGGTGGTCTCTCCTTCGCGCTTGTGCTGCCTCTGCTCTGCAGTCCCGCGCTGTCCCCGGGGCACGGCGCTCCCGGAGCCGCTGAGGCCGGGTTAGGCCGTGCTCGCCAAACGGCTCCTCCGGCACTCCAGGCAATGGGCCTCGTTCGCCCCCGCACCTCGGCACTGGCCCCACCTCCCGGTCTTGCGCGGCACTTGCCGGAAAAAACGCTGCGGGGAACCTGCGACCCTGGCAGGAGCGACCGCAGCTCGCTCGCAGCGGCCAGAGGCGCCGGTCGCGGTGTGCCACGCTGCGGGCTCTGCGGGAGCGTCCGAATCTGGGGGCTCGGCTCGCTGTGGCCTGCCGGCCGCGCTCGGCCGCTCGGCCGACCCCCACACGCTGGGGCCGCGCCCTGGCAGAGCCGCTGCCCGGTGGCTGCTGTCTACCGGCGCCGTGCGCAGCCACCTGCCTGGGGCGGCACCGGAACGGCCGGGGGCACCCCCTTGGGCGAGTGGTGCGCGGGTGTGTGTGACTGGCTCCGCGCGGACCGTCGCGGTGGACTCTCACCGCCCGGGCGGGGCCCCGCAGGCCCTCCCCGGGCGGCAGGTGGCAGAGTGGAGCGTCCCTGCCACTCACGGGCCGTAGCAGCATCCGGCCTGGCGCAGCCTGCACAGGGCTAGACTTGCTGCTGCTGGTTTCGGAGCCGGGGAGGGCCGCGGGGGCTCCGGGGTGCCGGCGGCGGGAGCGTCGCTGCCCTCTCAGCGCCAGGAAAGGCGGGACGGGGGAGCAAGGGAGCGGGTGGCTGGGGGAGCAGGGAGGGGCGCGCTGTTGGCATGGTTGTCTGGTCAGACTGCTGGGACCAACGAGGGTGGCGGATGCGGTTCCTGCTCAGGATCCTGTAACGGGCATCACTTGCAGAAGAGGCTCGACAGGCGCTGGATTTTGCTTCCATTCAAGGAATAGCAAGTAAGATGGTGGTCAGCTGTAGCACCACTTTTCAGTATTGGTGCTAACCGCTTAACGGTAAGTCAAAGGGATTTGTTAATTGTACAGCCGAATTGTTTAAAGCCTCCATCTGAATACACTCTTAGGTCTGGAGTTTTAGATTTAAGAATGCATAACTCCTGGAAAGAGTGGTTTAAGCGTGTTTTGTGGGTTAACCGTGTGTGGAATGCCAATACCGGCATTGCACAGGTTACTGCTTCAGACAGTGGGAAACCTGTGGAGCAGGGGCGGGGCTCACACAGAACACACCACGGTGAGTTGCCCAAGCCATTCGTTCGTCAGCATCTATCAGAAATGTTATGAAAAGTTTCGTCGAGATTGTTGTTCTACACCTTTTTGCCAGCTGCGTTTTTGGATGTTGGGGGGGAGGGTTGAGTAAAGTTTTGTTGAAACCTCCTGAGGGTGCTTGTAGTCCCTTCTGTGCGCAGAGACTCAAAATAACCTCCTGGACCCCCTGGGGGCGGAACGGGAGGCGTGGTAGGCAGCTCAGCAGCTCACACTTGCGCACTCACTCTCGCCCCCACAGTGAGATGGAGAAGAGAATCAGAAGGACGAAAGTGAGAAAATTAATGGGTTGAAATAAAGGAAATTTAAGAGGTAAAGCTGCATGTGCAAGTAAAGCAAAATAAGGAATTTATTCACTACATCCCATCAGCAGGGAGGTTTTTAGCCATTTGTAGGAAAGGTGTCTTGGGAAGTATCATGGACCAAGGAAGTTGTGGCTGCCCCATCCCTGGAAGTATTCAAGGCCAGGTTGGATGGGGCGCTGAGCAACTTGATCTAGTGGGAGGTGTCCCTGCCCATGCAGGGGGTTGGAACTAGATGATCTTTAAGGTCTCTTCCAACCCAAACCATTCTGTGATTCTATTTTAATGCCATGTCTCCCCCTTCCTAACTTCTTCCCTGAGCCTTTATTGCTGAGCACAATATCATACAGTATGGGATAGGCCTTAGATCAGTTTGGTTCAGCAGTCCTGGCTGTGTCCACTGTGAACTCCTTGTGCCACCCTCCCTACTCTTGGACAGGAAGTGGGGGAAGCAGCATGAGAAAAAGAGAAAGCCTTCACACTGTGTAAGATCTATTCAGAACA
This sequence comes from Hemiprocne comata, assembly GCA_020745705.1. Classification (NCBI taxonomy): domain Eukaryota; kingdom Metazoa; phylum Chordata; class Aves; order Apodiformes; family Apodidae; genus Hemiprocne; species Hemiprocne comata. The sequence continues at coordinate 12,180,084 of CM036604.1, forward strand.
TCACTGTGTTTTAACACTGTTTTGGTTACAAATCCAAAACAAAGCATACTACGAGATATTATGAAGAAAAGTATAACTTTCTACCAGCTAAAACAAGTACAGTGTGAAAGGCAAAAGGTTGAAATAACAGTCTTGAGTGTTGTAATGCAATTTTTATTTTGTCTGATCTATTTCTTTTCAAGTGACACAAATTCTAGTTGTTTACAATAGGGGAAATTTGACTTACGGATGTACAGTGGATTATAGTGGAAAAGTTTTTAAGTGTACAGGGAAATGTGTGGTTTGTCAGTTCTAATGGCACAAATTTTGTATATGGCAACACTGTATATTGCTCTGAATTATGTTTTTTGTATTTAGAATAGAAATGGACAGCTTGGTTTTTTTTTAGAGCAGTATTTCACAATAGTGGAATAACACTACCCTCAGTTTAATCCTTCAAACAATATGCTTCTGACTTTGGATCATATAAGAGAGGAAGGACATTGGTGCTTCAAAGAGTCTTTCTGGAAAAGTAAGCTTTTTAAAAAGATTAACAGACAATCTAGATAAAGATGGTAAAGGATCGTTAGTAGTTGGAATTTTTATTTTTATTTGAACATCAGTGGGTTGTGTTGTTACTTTTGGTGAAAACCATGAAGCAGAGGATAGAGAATGTGTCCAAAACTAACAAATTAATAAGGCTGTTTGTTAGTGGTGCCTTTTTAGTTAGACCCTGGGTAAACCAAGGATTAGGCTGTTTATTGTTCCTGAACTACTGAATGTAATACTGCATATTAGCAACTGAAACTTCGCAGTCACCTCTTGTCAGTTTCCCTCATCCTCACCTTAGATCAGGAGATACAGTAATAAGCTGAGAGAAAAAAATAAGCTCAATGTAGACATTGTGAAGATACTGAAATGAGCAGCATAAAAGGTCTTCAGCTGTCTAAATGCAAATAAAACAAATTACAAAGGAGGGCTACAATGTGGAGAACATATGGGGGAGATTAATAATGACCTAGGAATGTCTCTTGAACTAAATCAGCATTTTGTGCCACACTTCAGTAGGGACAATGCTAATTGTGGAGGGTTAAGAAAGATGATGGAAAATAAGGTCTGAAAATAGAAGTTGTATGGCAAAGATAAAAACAGCATTCCACTTGGAAGGTGATACTGAATAATTTGCATTCCAAAAATCTAAGACAGACAAGCTGTTGAAGAACCTATTTGGTTTAATGGCTTTTTAATGAGCGTGTTTTGGACATAGTGGTACAATGGGGCACAAGAAAGCATGAGCAGTTCCTTGGTTTAGGAAGGGGGAAAAAAGGTTAAGTATACAGAGGTTTGTAAGTGTAGTCTTGGTCATGTACAGGGTTTGAGAGTAGATTTTAGAACGACTGTGACAAAAGAAATAAGGAGAAATGTGATTAATTTGAGCAACCTGATCTAGTGAAGAATGTCCCTGCCCATAGCAGGGAGGTTGGAATTAGATGATCTTTATAGGTCCTGTCCAACCCAAACCATTCTATGATTGTAACTGGGACAAGAGCTCTGTATTATGACCTTGCTGCAGAAGAAAACACATTGTGTAACTTCACTTGGCTGAAAGTCTGGGTAGATTGATTCATCTTCCACTGATGGCAGGCTCAGATGTATCTGTGCAATGTGACACATCTGCAAAAAATACAATCCTAATATATGTTAAGAAAGAAAATTTCCAACAGTGATGAGGACTTACCACTGCCAAAATGGACAATGAAGAGAGATTTCTGGTCTGTTATGCTAGAGCTTAATTGAAACTGAGCCAACTGCACAGTGAGGTCGTGGTCAAGGAAGTGTTTCTTAGAAGATAGTATTAGAACAGCCTGTCTTTTTATATTAAAAAGTCATAACTATGAAGACTAGGAAGTGATATGACTGCAGCCCATAAATACAATAAGAAGGAAGAAAGGTTCTTTACTACTATGGGGAATACTGAAAACTGGTGCAAAGTAGCCATTGATACCATTAGCTAAATTTTATATTAAAGCAAATCTGCATAATTGGTATTATGTTCTACTTGAATAGTAATTTGAATTAAAAGACACAACACATGAATGAATTATTGTTGTTATTATAAAATAAACTCTCTTAAATATGCTGGAAACATTTTTGAATTTGAAATTTGTAAAGTCCTCTCCATAGTAAGGAAATATAAATGTTCCTAATTAATCTGACTTTATATACTTTGTGACTACTTAGCTGTATGGTTAATTTTAGGGGATCAAGAGTCAGACGTTACATGTTGGGAAAACCATGAATTTCACACTTCAAGTAATTACATTTTTCTTTAAGATTTGTGTCTTGAGTTCTGTATTTTGCCCTTTTTTTTTCTGCTTCTAGAACCTGCTGTTGTTTCAGATCTCACTTACAGTTCCTCATCAGAATCTGTGTTTACCTATTTTAATGAGGCCTATAGTATGTTACTAGAAAATCATTACTCAAGAAATACAGATGTATACATATAGTGTATTTTTCTAGTTTTCTTTAAGTATGTGTGTGAACTGCAGATAACATCACCATGCAGGATTAATTTTCAGAAGGAAACTTAAGTAGTCTTAAAAAAATAAATCACCTGAACACCTAAGTTTGATTTCCTTCAACAACTCTACACTCAAGTTTGTAATTTAAATGAAGTTATTGGGAGGCAACTGTATGCTTTGCCCAAGAGAAGGAGAACTTGTTTTTCTAGTAGGTGTGGCTGCTGTTACAGACATCAGAGAACACCAACCATCTCAAATAAAATGTGTTGGCAAGTATCTTAGGTATCATACCAAAATTTTGTTCCTCAGTATTGTTCTGTATTGAACATTTATTGCAGTTAATCTTTAAAATATTTATATTTTATATTTTAGAAGAAACAATTTGTAGATTATACCTTAGCAAAGAATAACTGGAGGACTGAACAAGACTTCACTCAGCTGTCTGCTTTAAAAGGTACTTTTTCCTTTTAGATGTTAACTGTTCAATACACAGTGGAAAATATTTGGGTTTTTATTGCTCATTGCTAGCAAAACCAGAAGAAATAACAGGTAATAAATGAATTGTATTATTTAATGTTGACATGTTTTTGTATTTCTTTAGTAAAAAAAAATATTCTGTAAGTCTGGACAGTATTTTAAGTCATAAATAGGTAAGACATAAAAATGGTAAATGTGACCTACTCTATGTTGTAAGAATGCTAAAATATGTAGCAACCTGGGAATAATAATGCTCAGGGGAAACTTTTGTCTGACTTTAGAATGTTTAATAAAAAGATTTAAAAAATCTCCAGAAAGTTGTATGACAGTAGCAGGCTTTTACCATGTGTTTGCAGTTCTGCTTTAAATTGTAAGCACTTCGGGGAGGGACTTTCCATTTCAGAGAGAGAGGAGTCAGCCCTGTCTGCCGCTGCTGGTCTGCTTTGTGCTCGTGTGAGACTTCTGGTGCCCTATGACTGTCTTAGTCTGTAAAGCAATTTCTTGGTAGCTACGAAAAGCTGCTCTAAGTCCTATCAGCCGTGGCAAATGGAGTGTTTTAAGGGGTATGTTGTGACTATAGTTTTCTTACTTTGCTTTGCAGGAGAGAGCAATTGTGAAAATATTGCAGATTATTCTGAAGGCATGGGCAATTGTTTTTTGCCTAAGCTCAGCTGAGATTCAGAAGCTAGATTGCTGTATTCAGAAGCTAGATTTTACTGGTTGTAAAGTAAGTAATGAAGTAAACACAGAAAGCACTGTGTTTGAACAGAAAACTAGACCCTAGGGGAATTTTTCAAGCCAAGCAGTGAAGCTGCAAGTGAATTTAGGCACTTCCAGAGTTACGAAACTGCTGAGTATGATACCAGGATCGAAACTAAGAATTTAGGTTCTTGGTAGTTTTGTATCTTTCTTATTTTTATTTGAAAATGCTGGTTTTCTGTGACATCACAAAAGTGTTGAGATAGAGGTTCTTATAATAGCTTTACACAATGCGTGAAAAGCAAAAAAAAAAAAGTATGAATGTTACGTTTAATGATTATTTTAGAATAGACTGAGTAATACGCTTTGGAAAAAATATTGTTAGGTATTTACTATGTGCATACTCTCTGAAGACACTTAGATTACTAAGTACTTATGCAAGTGATTTTATTAAGAGTCTTGAGAACTAAATGAAAGGACAAGAAATACAATAATCTTCCAACATTTGCTATACCCATGACATTGCTGCCTGTTTTAGCTATAAAATAGATACCTAGAAATCTGGGTCTTTTAATGGTGTGATTTTTCCCTCAGCAGCTGGCTTTATGCAGCAATTATATGCCTACTAGAAACATTTTCTTCATCTTGTGCAATCGAATCAGTTTTTTACCCCACACTTCTTGCTGGCAGCTAGGGGTACTCTTTACTACCAGTTCAGTTTTCTGATCTAACATGAATTTAATTAATCTGGGGCACTTGTCTTCCAAGAACCTCTGTGGTACAAGCAGGCCTTTGAAGAGACGTGCTGTCACCTTACTGTACATGGATCATATCTGGATGCCTGAAGATGAATTTGTAGAGGAGACTTGAATCTGAGCTTCAGTTGCAGAAATTGGTGTTTGAGAGTGGCATGAGCTGCTTGTAAGGCATTGACACTTGATAGCATGTGAGTGATGCTGAAGACTTTGGCCATCCAGGTGCTCAGGGGTGTCGATTTGTTCCTGCAACAGCAAGAGTTTAAGTTTCAAACAATGCCAAGAGCTGAGTCAGCATTAATGCCGTGTGAGGAGGCATGGATCTCTAGCAAGCATAATATGAGGCAGCCTTCCCTACAAGCCCTGCCTTGTACAGTGCTAAGTAGGGTAGAGCTGATAACTCAGAATAAGCTTTATACCCTCATATATTTCACCTGTCTTCTGCTGAATTGTATGAACTGGCCATCCTCTGTATGTATTGTGTCATCTGTGGTGAACTGCAAGTTACAGAATTAGTACATTAGAGATTGTATCGGAACCATCATGTGCAATCCCCAATTACCATGGTTTTTTATGAACCTGTTGAATCATATATACGTTTGATTTATATGTCTGCCCTTAACTTGTCAGTGGGAAGACTGGTTGAGGGTTTTTTGTGTATAATTTACATATACACTCAGTAGAGGGGGAAAAAAAGCACGCTTTTCTTTTGCTTTAAAAATTACTGCCTATTTAATTGGATATTCTAAAATTTGGGTTATAGAAAATAATGAATAATGGCTTCTTGTTCTCCTGTATATAGATGTCTATCATATTCTCCTGCAGAACCAACCATGTACAGAAACTGTTCCACACCTCTGTCATGTAGAGGCATTCAGAGTGTTGCATACAGTATCGTCCAAATCATTAAAGGTGTGTTCTGGGAGTGATTGTTCATAAAAGCACAGTAGCTGGGTCTCTGATCAAGTCAGTGTACACTAATAGAAATCTGCTCCCCATCTTGTTTGTGAAATTCTTAAGCAATCATCATTAGTCAATATTATCTCATACTACATATTTTCTTTTCTGCAGATGTGGCAGCATAAAGTGCAAGGACAAAGAAATTTGCATCCACATTTAGATACATTCCAAATGTTGTGTGGTGGGAAAAAATCTTACTTTGCTGCTGCTGTGTGCATTATTACTCTAACTTCAATGGTCACAATTTCTTATCTTAGGTTACAGAGACTTTCTCACCTGCCAAAAATAATTCAAGAGAGTAGCAGATGTAGAGGGAAAGTTACAAATAGCACAATAACAGCATTAAAAGATAACAGAACTTTTATTATCTCCCCATACTTTGATGACAGAGAAAGCAAAGTCACTCGTGTGATTGGGATTGTTCACCATGAAGATGTAAAACAACTATACTGCTGGTTCTGCTGCCAGCCCAAGGGAAAGATATACATATCAAAAGCAAAGATTGATGTTCACGCAGATAGATTTGGTTTCCCTTACGGTGCAGCGGATATAGTTTGCTTGGAACCCGAAAACTGTGATCCAACACATGTATCAATTAATCAGTCTCCACATGGAAATATTGACCAGCTGCCAAGGTTTGAAATTAAAAACCGCAAGGCTGAGACCTTTTCTTTTGACTTCACTGTATGCATCTCTGCTATGTTTGGAAATTACAACAATGTCTTGCAGTTTATACAGAGTGTGGAAATGTACAAGATTCTTGGGGTACAGAAAGTGGTGATCTATAAGAACAACTGCAGCCACCTGATGGAGAAAGTCTTGAAGTTTTATATGGAAGAAGGAACTGTAGAGATAATTCCCTGGCCAATAAACTCGCACCTCAAGGTTTCTTCTAATTGGCAGTTCATGCAAGATGGAACACACATTGGCTACTATGGACAAATCACAGCTCTAAATGACTGTATATACCGTAACATGCAGAGGAGCAAGTTTGTGGTTCTTAATGATGCTGATGAAATAATTCTTCCCCTTAAGCACCCAGACTGGAAAACAATGATGAACAGTCTTCAGGAGCAAAACCCAGGGGCTGGCATTTTCCTCTTCGAGAACCATATCTTCCCAGAAACCGTATCTACTCACGTGTTCAACATTTCGTCCTGGAATACAGTGCCAGGTGTTAACATACTACAGCATGTTCACAGAGAGCCTGACAGGAAAGATGTAATCAATCCCAGGAAAATGATAATTGATCCACGAAAGGTGATTCAAACCTCAGTCCACTCTGTCCTTCGCGCTTATGGGAGCAGTGTGAATGTTCCCATGGATGTTGCTCTCATTTATCACTGTCGGGTGCCCCTTCAAGGTAACCTTCCCAGGGAATCTCTCATCAGGGATACAACGCTGTGGAGATATAACTCATCATTAATCATGAATGTGAATAAGGTGCTGTATCAAACCATACTGTAAGCTCAAAAGTGAAACCTTGGTGATGAGGAGGGAAAGTGGAGAGCTACCCGTAGCATGGGGCAGCAGAGGAAATGATTTAAAGATCATATTAAAATCACTTCCACATGAAGTTTGTGTCTTACAGAGATCTAGGAGAACAGCCTTTTGATGTGCTGTACAAAGGTAAATGCATTTGATTTGTGGACTGATAGATGCTACCTTGTAATAGTCCACAGTAATGGTTAAGAGTTGGGTTCCTCACGTAAAATCGCTACTGCTATTTTGGAAGCTGTGAGAGCTGAAGCATAGTGAGAATACAGCTCTTTTAGATGCCTGTAACTATGAAAGGACATTATTCAAGGCCTAGGAAGTGACCATACAGAAATTACAAAGTTAATGTACCAATTTTCAGCTTTCTTTTTCTTTTCCCATCTTCATCTGTTCTATCTAGTACAATGAATCTGTAAAGTACCTGAAGAATGAATGAATAGGGTTTTGGATATTTGTATGTCTGAAGTACTTAGTGGGTAAAAAAAAGTACAGCTGTTCTTAGTGGTGCATATTAAAAGATGGCTTGTGACAGCATATCCCAGATGAAGAATACGCTGTAACTCATTGTAATCAGGGATGCAGGATACAAGAACACGCCAGCTGTAGCACCGGAACTGTAACTTTTTAGAGTTATTTCTTAAGGGAAAGGGGAATTTGTAGCAGAGCCATGAGTCATTTAGCAATATCAAGGATCAATATAGATGGTATTACCTCTTCTCAAAAATGTAAAATGAGTTTGTTTTCAATTAAAAAAAATAAAGCTGTATTTCTGAACTGATTAAAAAAATGCAAAAGTCTATACAGTTTCCAACTTATGTCATTTGTATTAAAGGTAACATTGCTTAATTCTTGGCAGTTTGTATGTCACTGGGTGTAAAATCTGTATGCACCAAGTTGAGTAAAATGTAAACAAATGTATTGTGAAAATAATTGAACAAAATCTACCAGTTTCAGTTGTAAAAAAAATGAATGCCTTATATTATTTGAAACCATGTTTGTTCAAGTGGTGATATATTTTAATGCTAAACAGCTGCTGGGAGTTTTGCTGATCCAAATGACTGTTCAGCTGGGTTTTTGAAACATGTAAGTTTAAGAAGGCTGATCCCTCTTTTGTTACCCACAGCTGTTCTGAATTACTTAAGTGGTAAGCAGTGAGTCATAATAGGAAGCTTTGAAACAGAGGCAAGGGATTGATGCTGAAGAAAAGTAACTGATGAGAACTGTAAAAGGTGTTAAGATGGATGAATGAACAGCTACTTCTGATATATATTAGGTTTGTTTGGGGTTGTTTGTTTTTTCCCTGGGACCTTGAAGCCTCTGTTTCTACAAACTTTCTACGTTAATGAAAATGAGACATCTGGTGGATTGTAGTCCTTTATGTGATGGGTAAGTTGAATTATGTTGCTTTCTTGTGTAAGAGTACAGCAGTTGCATCTTTTTCAACCTCTATCTCAAAATAGTGCCAAGTAGTTACTAATTTCTGTTGAAGGATCGGATGGAAAGCAAAGCAAACAAAAAATATTTGCTCACTGTAGTTTCACAATGCCAGTTGTATTTTTTTTTTCTGTTTGCTAAGTCCCCAAAGCTATGTGCGTTGTACTGATGTGGCAATGTATTAGAACCTGCCTATGAAGGGACATCTGGGGGCAGTGATGGTGTGATATTCAGTGTGTGATGGAGAGAAGTGCATGAGAGTGCAGGTACGCTTTTTTTTTCTTCACCAGTAGCATGTTTTCATTCATTAATCTGTTTTGTGGTGGCACATACCTATGTCCTTAAGGAGCTGGATTAGTATAATTAACTAGCAAATGTCCAGGGGGAACTTCTACTTTGAAGTCTTTAAAAGTCAGTTAGTAAATAACTGTTTGCTAATTTTGTTTATAATAATCAGCTGCTATGTAACAGGCTAAAAATTTATAAACCTAAAAGGGTGGAAGAGCAGTGTAAGGTGTATTGAATGCTTCTCATAATGGTTTTCTGCTTGCATACCCTGGGACAATGCAAAGGAGAATTGAGAGTTCTTAATCAGGAAGCTGCTTTCCATCTGGTCAGCTCCAGCCTGCCTGTTGAGTGGAGTGAGAGTGTCTCATGTGCAGGGTCATGCATTTGCTTTGATTAAACTTTGTGAGAGTTCTGTCAGCCCACTTGTTTGGTTTGTTGAGGACTCTCCGAATAGCATTCTTGCTTCTCTTGCATATTGACTGCTTCCCCTTGCCCTTTCCCTCCAAATTGCATTGTAAAGCTCACTAAAACTAGTTAACTAATTCTAGTCCTTGAAGAACCCAGAATCTAACTGGTTACCAGTTATTTTTATATCACTGATGACCACTCTTGGAGCTTGGTAGGCCAGCCCATTTTCCACTCATCTTGCAGTCCAAATATGCAATCTGTACTTCACTGATACGAGTACAAGGGCATTTCTGGCATGTTCCTGTCTAAACTCTTGCTGTGGAGTAATCTAAGCTAATGCCATGTTTTATAGGTGGCCTATCATCACATGGCTCCTTTAGAGTAAGCTGTGTTACTGCACACGTACACAGTACAGTTACTCAAAAGTTAAGCATGAGTACTGGGTTTCAAGACAAGTTGTTGAAAGCTTTGTTTCATGTAAGTTTTCTTCATTTTTGAGTAAGACAATAAAAGCTCTTAAGAGACCTTAATTTGTGCCCTAGTCAGTGTGGTTTGAATTGAGAGCTGTGAATTTGGCTTCTAATTGATAAAACCCTTGACTACAAACACATTTTTAAAGGAAAGTTTGTGTCAATAAAGGCAAAAAACTAAGTACTCAAGATCCTAGCCTTGTATTCAAGAGACATTGCTGCACTGGGACTTCATGCAGTTCCTACCACATCCTCACAATACTGATTTTGTGTAGAAACCCCACCCTTCCATTGGTGTAAGTCATACTGCATGCATTTGGGAACCTTGATCTTCATTCACTACTAAGTATGAAATAAGGTCTACTTGGTTAGTAGGCAGAAAAAAATACAATAGTAATGCTAGGCAGTTTTATCTTTCCAAGGACATGAGGTAATCTCCATGAAAACTTGTTTTCAAATTGTGTTTAAAAAAAAAAAAAGACATTAAGGGGAGATTTTATTGTAAGGGAGGAGGATAAACCAACCTAAAGCATTTCTAAGGCATGTGATGTCAGATACAGCTTTTAAGTACATGTCAAATACCACAGAAGTATGTGAATAGGAATTTGCTACTCAGTAGTTAAATTGCGTACATCAGGTCTCCTATGATGATCAAAGCTAAAGACCTTTTTCTACTTCTATGCTTTTCTTCAGACTTTTCTTTTTTCTTTTTCCCCTGGAGATGTGGCATTTGCGCTGTTATTTGCCCCTGCTTTCCAAATCTAGATGTAGCAACTACTTTAAGTGCATGATTATATTAACTGCAACTCTTGGAAAAAGTGAATGGCTGCTGGACATCATTTAATGTGGCTTTTGCTGTAGAGACTGAACATCTTCCCATTCATTATATTTCTACCTGTGACCTAAGTTACATTCTCACACACACAATAGCAAATATGGACTATAAAATACTGATCATGCCACTCTTGAGTTACCATCGGCAAAAATGATAAATAATGTCAGAGGTTCTCTAAGGTTAATCTATCAGGTAGATGAAAAGTTGGCTCATTCTCACTGAGGAAAGTTCATGTTGGCATGTTCCTGAACTTAAACATATTATTGTTAGCATCTGGTCCTAGTTAAAGGACTAATTTGATTCTGCTATTTCAAAGGCTAAGTATTTAAAGTTATCATAAGAAAAAAACATTATAAAGAGAATGATACTGGAGAGAAAAGGAGTTTGCTAGTTTCTCATTCAAATTAAGCAGCCATGTACTGTAACCAGTATTCGCTGTTACATGTACAAAACCCTGTAGTTCTAAAATAGTGGCTTCACCTTTTGTTTCAACAACAAAAAAATAGGTTAGAAGTCAGGTCAAACACTACTTCATTTCAGACTTGATGGTGGATTTGAATGGTTTAAATGTTACAAGCTATGCTTCAGAGTCCAAACAGGTATGCTTAAACATGAGTAGAGACAAAATTTTGTGGTGAATACTGTTAGCATGCTGTATTGCATTATGTCCAAAACAACCCATTCCCAAATGCCCAAATAAAAGTACATGATTGTGCATTGCATGATGATACCATTGGGTGTGCAACTTTGGTTCATGCAAAGTCTCATTTTATGGACACACTGCTGATAGTCCATATATTCCTGAAGATTCTGCATATATGAGCTTTTTAGCCATGTTCTTTCCATAACACCAAATGGATACTATGGTCTGGCATACTGGTGGCAAAAACCAAGCCCATATCATTTTGGCCATTTAGTCCATTTAACCAAGACATTTCACCAGCCAAAAAGCTTGAACCTCTCTTTGATTTCCTATATTCTGGTAGAGGCCAGCGGCTTATCAGTTTTTCTGTCCTCAAGTCCATTATATACAGGTATCTGTTATCAAACAGCAGAGCAAATATCTCTCCAAAACCCAGCAAGGACACGTTTGAGAAATCAGGAGGTTTGATAACCCTAGAAGACAAGACAACATTGTTAGAAACTCTGTCACAATGTAGTCATGAACTTGCATTACTAAAACATTCTTATGTGTCTATCGAAAATAAGTCTCTAAACTCGTAATTCTGAAAAAGGATATAGAAAGAACTGGATGCAAATTTTTCAAATTAAGCAACTGAACACTTAGCTGCAGTCAGGCTTGTGGTTTCAGTTCTGGAATTGTGCATTCAGGACAGACCCTTCTGAACATAAGTTTAGGGTTTGAAAGGGATTCTGCGTAACAAAAGGGAATAGAGAGTCTTGATTCCATATATACACAAAAGAGCAAATTTCTTGTGTTTTACAGTAAATTTCCATAGGAATTTCATGCTTCAATATCATTATAGTAAGAGATAAAACCTGTTTTGACCACTCTTTTAGAAGCTGGAAATAAAACACAGGAATGTCTTCTTGTGGTAAGAAAATAAGCTAAATCATTCAAGGTTGGTCCTTAACAAAGTACTGTTTTACTGAAATAAAAGCATTTGTTCCCCTAAACCTTTAGGATATTGTCGCCTTAAATAAAACTTAGAACAGAAATTGAAGAGCGTAGGTTTTCCACAACTTACTATGCTTTTATCATAGCATTACATAAAGCACAGAAAGGAAGCACAGAAAGGAGGCACAAAAATGTATGGACGTGAAAAATCTGTTCTCTGCAGTAAGTATCTTTTCTGAAAGATGGCAGGGTAAACCAAGAGGTGAAATTACTCAGTTATTCTTACTGATAAGAAACACTTCTTTTGGCGTAGATATTCCTATGGTAGAATACTCTACAAATATTCAGGCCATTTCAATTAAGAGTCTGCTAAAAGTTCTAAATGCAATTTTTTCTTTAATTAAATTTTTTCGTACAGTCTTTGAGGCCACTATTTCTAATAGGTACAGCCTCATTCTTTTTATGGAAACAGACTGCCATCCTGTTTGATCCCTTGCTGCAGTCTGATACATTTTGCTATCATTTCACACTGTTATGCAGAATCACAGATAAGTAAGTGCTGTAAGGAGGAAGAGTCTTTAATTTCTTGTCCCATCAAAGGAACCCCAGAAATGGCCACCTGGTTCTCTGTAGAGCAGTCTCCATGGCAACATTAACTTTTAGTGACTACAGTTTCACCCTCACAACTACAGCATTGCAATCTGATTTAAGTCTACATTGAAACTCTTCAGCTTATAGAATGAAAATATGAAAGAGGACTAGCCTGTGGCCAAAAACTAAACCAGCAATCAAATTCTATGTATTAACAGATGATAAATTAGAATTAAACCTGTCAATATGTGTAAAGATGTTTATTGAATTTCTATCAAGAATCTTTTGGCCTACATCTGAAGTAAGTTATTAAAACTAGTATGTTCTTTCTTAATTAAAGAAGACCTAGTCTTAAACAGGTTTACCTGAGAATGTCATAGCTGGCAAAGTCCCACTGGTATAATCCTAGTGCTGAACTGCACACTATGTATTTACCATCGAAGTGCAGTCTGGGCTGTAGAGAGATGCTGCGATCTTCAGAAACAGACAGTGTTTTTAAGCATTTGCAGTTTATTTCCCTTCCAATAGGCCAAATCTACAATTAAAATACAGTTTAAGACCATAAAACATTCACATTATAAATTGTTATACAAGTAGAGCAAGCCTCACAGTCTCTCTTTAAGCATCAGGTAAACACATGCCTGCTATTTCAGAAATATTTTTCTCCATTATCTAGGAACATCAATTGTCTGATTTGTTCTACAGTATTGTTGCAGAAGATGTTGTTTCTAGCCTAAAAAATCCCAGTGAAAATGGGTGCTTTACAGATAGCAAAAAAAAAAAATCAACCATCCAATTGGACAGAAATGTCACAACATTATGAAGGCTTCTATGGCACAAACTATTTACAGCACTCTCGAGCCCAAAAGCCCCCAACAGTAACAGTATTTGCAGTTCAGTACTTCCCTGTAAAATTAGAATATTAGGTATGCACTGAAAGCACTTATTTTTGTTGCATTACTATTCATGTAGAGGTATCATTTAAATCTAAATTTGAAGAAAAGCATTGAAAAGTTAGCTTCCGAAGAGTTGCATGTTTTGTACACAACTTTACAAGTAGGGAATATGGGAGAAAATAGGGTATTACGTTATTTGTAAATAGGATCACAGAATGGTTTGGGTTGGAAGGGACCTAAAGATCATCTAGTTCCACTTGATCCCACTGTCCATGTTGCTGACAAAGATGTTAAACAGCGCCAGGCCTAATACCGACCCCTCGGGTACCAAAATGATACATGTATGATATAGGGTACGTACCTTGATTTCATACTTATCTGCACTTAGAAGAATATAATCTCCAGGACTATGCATAAGAGATTTGACTTTGCACTTCTGCAAAACTACCTGTAATTGAAGGATGTAATGATTTATGCTGATGGTGTTAAATAACCTAACTTTTGTTTCGATTTTTCACTCCACTGACAGTCTGCATACTGTACTCATATAGAGGCAATACAAACTGTCAGCAACTGAAGGGAAACTACAGTTCACACTTTACTTGTTCCTACTAGTGACAACTTACCGTATTAATAAGAGAACATACTTATTTCACCTCTAGAATCATCCCCCTACCTTCCAAGTTCTGAAATACTCATAAGAAAAGGTGTTCTTGACTTTAGAACACCTTTCATGCCCAGATTTTGGTTATCAAGATCATTAGTTTTTCTATATAATTTTAAATTAGCTTTCTTTCAGAACCATTGTTTTTATTCAGTCTTTGAATCAAACAGTGATTCATATTATTCCAGCTGCTTTGGTATAGAAGTATCTCCCAATGGTCTGAGAGGTTTTATTCTAGCTTTTTAAAGTATTTTTTCTGCTGAAACGTTATTTTGTAGTATTTCCTGATGTTCTTCAGATTCCACACCTACATGCAGGATTAAGATTAGAAAACAGAAATGCAGGACACATGATACAAACTTATTGCAAATGTTTTGCAAGATATTCCCACCTTAGTGACCCATTCTGTGTGTCCAGTAAGGGTATTCAGGCATGTTCCTGTTGATAAGGCCCATACTTTCACAGTGAAGTCTGCAGAGCCACTGACCAGAATATCAAGTTCATCGTTGTAATCCACACTAAAAACTATAAGCAAAGAGGGTACTAAATAAGGAATACCTGTCTCTATGCATGCATTTTTCTGAGAGACATTCACTAGGTCATATAGCCTCTAAATTCATATACTACTACAGCTTTAACTGTTATTCTTGAACTGTATAGGTGAATTGTTGCTCTAGATTTCTAAGATTGCATTGCAAAATTACTGATTGTTGTCCAAATTAAGAGCACATACAGCATGGTTCCTTTATGGTTGGATTATGGCAAAGCATAACTTAAGCTAGTTTCTATTTTACGATTTCTAGTAAGTCAATTCCAGCAGGATTAATACATTTGAAACATCTCGTTACTCACAGGGGAATAGACCTACAGCTGAGTTGAGAATATTTTGCGGTAGAGGACAGACAAGTTACTTATAAAGGAAATGCAAATAGAGATTCCCAAGTCTTATTGAGCTCTTTGCTGTAATCCCACCTCCTCCAGCACAGGGATATAAAGAACTGCTATTGCCATGTGCTTCTTTCTCCTTTGCATCTTTTTGGTAGACTCAAAAGTACTGAATAACCATGGCATTTAGTATTATTTTAATGCAACTGTAAAACACTACATGGCTAATCTTTGGCATTATTCAAGGGCAGACAGATCTAGATCTGTTCTGGCCACTTTCCCCCACACCCCCAAAGGTGACTTGGGACAGAGCCTAAAAAAAAAAGCTATAATGCAAAGAAGTAACTTAAATTACAGTTTTTTTGCTGATGATGTATGTTACTTAACAAGTGAAATTACAAATTGAAAAGTTCAACATACCTGCACCAGTATGTCCTCTAAAATGCTGTGTCTTTGCCCCAGAGCTCCATTCCCAACAGGCTACTGTGTTATCAAAAGATCCTGTTACAAGCTTTTGTTCATCAAACTTTACTGCAGCACAAGTGTGTGTCTGGATACCATATATGCACTGACCTGTGCTTACATCCCACAGTTTTGCAGACAAGTCATCAGATCCTAGAATATAAAAGAGCAGGGTAATTGGAAGCAAAGAGTAAACGGTATTTCCAATCCTATACTCATCTTCCATGTTTGTCTTAAATATAGTATTTTCATGGTATCACAGAATGGTTATGGTTGGAATGGACCTCTGGAGGTCGACTCTTCCAACCCTCCCTTCTCAAGCAGGGCCACCTAGAGCCAGTTGCCCAGGACCACGAGCAGCTTTTGAGTATGTGCAAGGATAGAAGTTCCACAGTCTCCATGGGCAATCTGTGCTCAATCACTCTCACAGTACAGAAGTGTTTTAGAGAGAACCTCCTGTGTTTCAGTTCATGTCCACTGCCTCTTGTCCCATCACTGGGCACCACTGAAAAGAGCCTGGCTTCATCTTCTTTGTACCCTCACTTTCGGTATTGACATACATTTATAAGATCGTCCCTGAGTCCTCTCTTCTTTAGAATATAAAGTTCCCAGCTCTTTCAGCCTTTCTTCATGTGAGATGTTCCAGTCCTTCATCTTCATGGTCTTTTGCTGGACTCTCCAGCGTGTCCACATCTCTCTTGTATTGAGGAGCCCAGAACTGGACACTGAACTCCATGTGCGGCCTCACCAGTGCTGAGTGGAGGGAAAGGAGCACCTCCCTCCACCTTCTGCCAACACTCCTAAAGCAGCCCAGGATACTGTTAGCCTTCTTTCAGCAAGGGTGTGTTAGTGGCTCATGTTCAACTTGGTGTCCAGCAGAACCCCTAGGTTCTTTTCTGCCAAGCTGCTTTCCAGCCCGGTGGCCCCCAGCATATGCTGGTGCCATGGAGTTGTTCCTCCTCAGGTTCAGAGCTTTACATTTCCCTTTGTTGAACTTTTTCTCATTAAATAGTACTTTCAAGCTGCTTGAATGGGGAATAAGCCCAAGTTTTAAGTCTCAACACTACAGCAAAGCCTCTTCATGTTAATTAAGCTACTAGATGCCTGGTCTTCAAGTTTCATCATACCCTTTTAACACCTTCCATAAATTCTAGCACTGCCTCCAACTGAGAGTCTACTGAAACAGATGCACGGCAGGTTCCTATGATACATCACTGAGGTTTGCAGAGCCACTGACTAAAGTTTGTTCTAGGTAGGAAAGGAGTCCACCAAATCTTGAAAGACAGCAGATGAATACCAGACCCCATCACCTGCCAGTTTCCATTCTCTCTCCAAAGTTGGTTTGTTTTTTTGTGTGTTTTTGTTTGTTTGTGTTTTGTCTTTTTGTTAACACGTAACAGTAAGTCCAAACTGCTGTCTTTGGAGAGCAGATTAAAACCCTGGACCCTTACACCTATTTTTTTCTCCTGGTGGTTTTAGCACAAGTTCCACTTTTCAGAAAGTTTCGATGCTGCTTCCTGTATATTTAGATTCCCCGATGAGTAAAAGTGAAAGACAGGCTAGAGTCTAGTTGTTGGTTTCTAGTAACCATCTTAACATACAAACAAACGAGAGGGTACTTAGCCAGTATTCCCAGCTTATTCTATAGCATTTTCATCTCAAGTGGTTGGGAAATTCTTGCAGTGTGCTCTGACAACAGTTCATTGTAACTTTTTTACTATTCTTTCACATTTAAGGTTTCATATTTGTTCCGGCTGTGTTTAAGTTTGAACTGAAATCCTGAAGTCTGCAGGCTTCAGGGAGGAAGCTGAAATTATCATTACAATGCACAAGTCAGCCTAGCAGTAAGAGTAAATCTACTTTACGGATCTTCATACAAGCACCTATGTTAAGAACTGAAAGTGTCTACAGACTGTATCAGAGAAGTTGTCTTGTTTCAAGAAAGAAGACAAACTTTTCCTGCCACACCTTGGGAGACTGCAGTGATCACCTAGCCCAAACAAGGTCCCTTTAACTGGAGGTTATCCTCTAGGAGGATAGCTAACATGTCTGTACTTTACAAATGAGCTTATTGATCTGAAGCATGACACTGCTTTTTTAACCATCAAAGAAACTGGTCTCCCTTGTTTTCCTATTAAAGGGACCAAAGTGACCATTAGCGTGCCAGACGTATCAGAAATTTAAAAAAAAAAAAGCAATTTTGATTAATCTTAAACTGTTAGCACTATGAAAATAATCTTGTAAAGGAAAAGCAAGTTGTCATTAATCATATGGTGGGGCAAGGGGAGAAAACAAAGAATTGTTAAAACTCCAAGTTTTCTGTCCTTCCTACCTGTACACAGAAGTCCATCTTTATAGTAAAGTGCATATACTCGGGCACTGTGTCCAATTAAAGAGGATGTCTCAAAGGCTTCGTGGTCCTTCAGTTGCTTCATCCTTAAGATAGCCTTTAGGTAAACCTTCTTCCAATGCAGAGGATCCTGAACAGAGTCATCTATTTGCCAACCCAAATTCTTACATGCAGTCTGCCATACCTCTGTACAGGCACTTATAACCTTATTCCACTGCTTAGAGACGAGGCAACACGTGAGTAAGGTCTGAGGATCAAGCCATTTTAACAGATAAAAACTAAGTTCCAATGGAAGAAGTTTGAGGAAGTCCCTCTTGAGGAGAATCTCTAGATTATTGGAGAGGTGCCTGAGCTGGACTGCTCCACTCAAGCTAATCAGGTGATCCAGAGTTTCATTTTTCTGCAAGTCCGTCAGAGAAAGAAATGTAATAGAAATGTTATCAAGCCATGCTTCAAAGTCCTTTTTCTCCATAAGGTTATGGAAAAATTTACCTGTGATACATCAAAATACTGTATTAGTTCCGTTCAGAAAACAAAGCAAGCATCAAATCTTTATTACTGGTACATCAGTATTCCAAATGGCATGTTAACACATCAACTGAAGTGAACAAACACATTTTTAAAAGATTGATTAGGTTAGGATTAAGCAGTTGCATGCATTCTGAACTGTCATTTGCCCCACATCAGACTTAGGGAGTGACTTTTATGGAGCTAATGAATGTTAGCATTCATTATGAATGTTAACATCTTTCTTGTTCTAGGTTAACACTTCCAAACTCTGAATCAAGTAAGGTAATGGTTAGTTTAAGTTTTAAACAAACTATATCAAATAAACACTGTCTTACAGTTTACTCATGTAGTATACTGATACAGGGAAGAAACCAAAGCATATAAGCAGAGTGATAAGCTAGTTACAGAACTTACTCATACCTCTGTTTTGAACTATTTTAAACACAAAGCAGATAACTGCAGTTTTTTTTAAAGAAGATGGAGAGATGTCTGAAAAGGTGTTTTGAAGGATATGTCAGCCACCTTTTTATTTGGCATGAGTAAAGGCTGTAGATTGTACTGGTCTAATACCAGTTTTGACATGTTTGCACTGCTTTGACCTGAACAGTTATTTTTCTTTTAAAATCCTTGGGGTTTTTTCCTATTTTCTCAGTTTATTTCAAATGAAGAAAATTAACTGTAAAATTTAAGATCTGAAATACTACCTCTGAAATATGGATATGCATGTATACTATCCTGTGGCATCTCAAAATCCTAAAATGAGCTTGGAGAAGTGGTTAACAAAATAAACATTGGGCAAACGTTAAAACTGTAATTATTTACTTTCTCTGGAGATCTAATTCCATTTATTAGTCAACTGGCTGAATTTAATTCGTAGAAGCTCCTAAACCCAAGTAATTGAGGAATCTCGCTGTCCATGTTTATTTTTATACAGACATTTTACCTTCATAGAGCGAGATCTTAGATCACACCTTTTAACATGGTATAGTAGCACAGAAAAGTACAGTCTTCACTATGAAAGGCTGCACAGGCATGCAATTGTTGATAAAAGCACAAGAAGGTACTGGGTGTCAAATGCACAGAAACAGCTGCTCCAATCAAGTCACAAGTTCATCCAGTAACTTTTACTGCTGACAGCACTTACCAGCCTTCCTCAGCACATATGGCAGGGAATGTATTTGCTGTTTTAACAGGCATGTGTTCTCTTTACAACAAAGAAAAAATTTCTAACAGACTCCCGATAACTAAAAAATAGGTAACCTCTGAGGCGTTTGTGGTATTCGGTACGTGATGCTAATACTGAAAGCAAGGGCTGCGGTCAGGCCCCGAAACCGGTGCTCAGAGCTGCGTGCACGGGGCTCTTTTCTAGGCGTTACCCAGCCGCCCCGCCCCGCTCTCCCGCCCGCTCCCATGTACCTCCGCACGCAAAAAGCGCGGCGCGGACTGCGCGCTCCCTGCGCTGCTGCCGCCGCCAGCTGCAGGCGCCGCTCGCCCAAGTCCCGAGGGCCGCGGCGCTCACCTCAGGTAGCGGCCAGGCGCGGAGCGTCCTTCGGCACGCAGCCGCTGCAGCCCCCCTGAGCCCGGTGTGGGCTGGGGCTCCCCTGCGGCCATCGCTCCCACAGCAGGACGGGCTCCCGGCACTTCCGCGACCCGCGCCACAACCGGCAGAAGTCGCCCTCGGACGGGACTGGGCGCCTCAGCCACGCCCGGCGCGGGAGGGGCGGGGCAAACCCCGCGCCGCGGCCCCTGCGCCGGGCGAACCGGCCGACACCAGAGGGAAGGCGCTCCCCGGAACCCGCTGCTCACAGTACTCGGCAGCTTCCGGCGCATCTCCTAGACGTCATCACAGCCCGCCGCCCTCGCCGGAGCCGTTTCCGTCTGAACTGGACCCTGAAGGGGCTACGGCAGCCATCGCGCTCCCGCTCGGCCTTGTCCCGCCCGGCCTTGTCCCGCCCCGCCCGGCCTTGCCCTGCAGCGCGGTTTCCTACCGCTGCCCGCACAGCCTGGCTGGAGGCTGGGGCCGGGCGTTCGGCTCCTAACGGCTGCCCGTGGAGAAGTGCTGGGGCCGGCTGCGCTGAGGCGCTTCCCGCCGGCGGGCATGGCTGCAGAGGAGTCTCGCTACCTGCTGGGGTACCCCGCTGCGGACTCCTACACGAGGTGAGCGCTGGAGCCGCGACCCGCCTCTCTGGTGGGCTCTGGGGCAACGTTGACTGCCCTGGAGCTCGCCGCGGTTGATAGTGGGACGCGGCCGAAGCGAGTTCGGGGTCGAGCCCTCTGCCAGGCCCGCGTGAAGGGCCGGAGCTGAGGCCAGAAGCGGGAGGTGGGGGCGGCGTAATCCTTGTCGCCCTCTTCTGCCTCAGAGTGCAGAACAAGAAGCTGTACCTGGCCACGTTTGCTGCTGTTCTTGGACCGCTTAGCTTTGGCTTCGTGCTAGGCTATAGCTCACCTGTTATTCCAGAGTTGAGGAAAATCAATGATCCTAAATTAAGACTGGACAGCAATCAAGCCTCGTGGTTTGGGGTAGGTCTCTATGATGGATTAACGTGATTTCACTTGAAAGCACAGGGCAAGAAGATGCTGCTTGCATGGTGGGGTCTTACTCCTCTCAAGAGGGTAAATGCAGATCTTAATAATGAAATCCATTTTTTTTTTCTAAACTCAGTGATTGGTTCATATTTTTCCTGAGTAGCAGTGCTGTTATGCTCTGATAACTCTCAGCATATATTAATAAACACCTCTATTCTTTGAACCTATTTTTGGAGCTAAAATACCTTCTATTAATTCTCATGTTTCTCAATTGAAGCTGCTAAGGGACCACAGAAAATAAACTTTTAAATAAATCAGTGCAATCCATCAGCATGGGGAATATTTGCTTTTTGGATACAGGCTGGACTTCCAGTTAGTCAAGATAACAAATTCTTCAGGGCTTTAAAACAGTTGGAAAGGCCTGTGAATGGACAGCTTTGTAGACAGATTCAGAAACAGTTACTGCGATTTTTTTCTCTTCATTGAAAGGCCTTTGTATGTAATACAAAAATTACTTGCTGTTCAATTGTGGTGAGTAGTACTTCCTTACTATGTTGTTATTAGGAAGTTAAGGTTTATTTTTATTTTCAAAACACTTGCATACTCTTTCATATTTTTAGAAGCTGCTATTTATTTTTCAAGAGTTTAAAATAAAATGCTGAGTGTGTTTTATGTATTTATTTGTATATATGTATAATACTTGTTTTTTACTTGTTTTTTGAAGTCAGTAGTAACATTAGGAGCTGCTGCTGGAGGAATACTAGGAGGCTATGTTGTGGATAAAGTTGGGAGAAAGCTGAGTCTAATGCTGTGCTCAATACCATATGTTTTTGGATATATAGTTATTATATCTGCTCAGAATGTTTGGATGCTTTATTTTGGAAGAATACTGACAGGCTTAGCCAGTGGAATTACTTCACTTGTCGTTCCAGTAAGTAAGATGTTTCTCTGGGGGTTTGTACATATGTGGTGGCTTTTTTGTGTGTTTGTGGTTTTTTTGTTTCTTTTTTATAGCAGTATTATAGGTGGCTTGGGTGAAGTAACTGAATAACTGTAGCTGAGGCAGTTTGGGGATTTAGAGGAAACTGATTTTAATAGAATAATATTTAGCTTGTTTTTAGTAATGAAGAAAATATAAGTTTTGTTCCTTCTAGTAGTCCTTTTGAGTTACGCATTCCTGGTACAGTGATGTGATCTTTCAGATTATTAGTCTTTTATTTGATTGCTTCTGTTTATGTTCTGCTATAGTCTAATAGTATTTATTTCTTCAAATTCCTTATATATAATATTGGGGGGGGGTTGGTTTGTTGTTGGATTTTTTTTTTTGCCTTATTCCCTAATTATTAGATGTTTTCTCCTTATGTTTTTAGGTGTATGTATCTGAAGTATCTCATCCTAAAGTCCGTGGTATGCTTGGCTCTTGTGTTCAGTTGATGGTGGTGACTGGCATACTGGGAGCCTATGTTGCAGGTATTGGGCTTAGGGCTCTGGCACTGCACCCAAGAGCTGAAAGCAAATGTTACTTTGTTTTGTACAACTAATCGATGTTCATAGCCCTCTTTCTTTCCTTTTTCTTACGCAGGCATAGCACTAACATGGCGCTGGCTGGCACTGTTGTGTTCCTTTCCATGCTGCATAATGCTGTTGTCCATGTCCTTCATGCCTGAAACACCAAGATTTCTGCTGAGCCAGGAGAGGCACTCAGAAGCCATAGCTGCCCTCTGCTTTCTGCGGGGACCACATGCAGACCACGATGGGGAATGTAGGCAGATTGAAGCCAGCTTTCAGGAGGAGGTGATGAGAATCTGATTTACTCCTAAAAAACTTATTGAATGGAGATAACATGTGAAGGTATATAGTGTAATTAAAAGGATTGTACCAAAGCTTAGTTAATAGCCTTTTCTACAAATGGTGGTCCAAACCTGGTCCCTCATACAAATGATACTCAAGAAGCAGGTGAGGTTCTTTGAATCTTTTTCCTCTACCTTGCAGCTGCAACTGCTATTCCTGTTGGCTGCCATCAGTGTGCCTGAGTAGCTGTTGGGCTATTTAGTTTTTTTATTTATTTGGAAATTGTCTAGGATTGTTCAACAAATCTACTGCCATTGTTTGTGTTGTATGAATGTATTTTCTTTTGTGTCTCTCAAAAGTTTCATTTAGTCTCTTGTGAGATGTGTGCTTAAATTGGCAAGTCACTGAAGTTCAGTTTCTGCAAACCATTGATTCGTTTACGTTAACTTTCTCTATGAAGTCCTGTCAATTGCATAGATTCATAGAATAGTTTGGTTGGAAGGGACCTAAAATATCCCTTGGGACCTAAAAGGTCCCAAGCCCCATCGAGCCTGCCCTTGAACACTTCTGAAATTTCTGTCTCTAGAACCTGAGACAAGGGGAAGCTGCTTTGTGCAGTTCTCATATATGTGAAATGTAAACATTTTTACTGCTAAGGCACTTAGTTTTGCTGAAGGAGGGGTGGGAAACTTACTACAGATTTAAATGTTCTGAGCAGGTTTTTTTTCTTGCTGTTGTTATTTTTGTTCTTTGATTTAAAAGATAAAAATTTTTACCAAATCATTACTTAATTTTTTAACAGGAACTGAATCTCTCTGAATTTAAGAACCCCTCAATCTACAGGCCTCTTCTTATTGGTGTGGCTCTAATGTTTTTCCAGCAACTAACAGGCATTAATGCAGTTATGTTTTATGCAGAAACTATCTTCGAAGATGCAAGCTTCAAGGTACTTGGAGTGTTTTTTCAAACTGACAGATATCTACAATAGTTTCAGCTTACTCAGCGCTATAATAAATCTAAAACACGTAGCAAACTGACTTTGTAATGATCCTGCCTCTGACATAAATAACAGTGTTTATGTTCTGACGGGCTTTTTGAGTTTGGATTCTCGGTACCCTTTTGACTGTGTTACTCTGGCACACCTGAATGTTGGGTTTTTTCTGGGGGAAATGCATTGTGTTTTGTTCGTCCGAAACTTTGATACAGATAGAAATTCCTATTATAGTCAGCTTCCTATATATTTTTTTTTATTAGAGTGGCAAATGCTATGTTTCAGAGAAAGTGAACCTTTAGGGAGTTGTGGCTTATTATAGAGTTTATTAAGAGACCAGTATGTTGTATTAATTGGTGATGTCTTTTTTTTTTCCCCCTCTTGTCCCCCATTGTCTGCCTCTACCATTAATTTATTTGGCATAGTTTGTATTCTTTCAGATTCAAGAAACAAGTGCATTTGCAATGCTTGCCAAGTGATGCTCATCAGCCTGAAAGAGCAAATTCTCCCTACATCTTACTATTTCAGAACAGCAGAATGGCTTCCATTGTTGTGGGTTCCATACAAGTATGTTTCACTGCTGTGGCTGCACTTATCATAGATAAAACTGGACGAAAAGTGCTGCTTTACATATCTGGTAAAACATGTTACTGTGTTTTGTTTACCAAAAAGTGTGATAACTGTTGGGGTAATTAAGTATTGCAATTTATGCATTTTTAAGTGGTTTGCTTTATGATTTGGTGTAACTACAGAGGAAACTATCTTGTTTTATATACATTTTAGGTGGAATCTCTTGAAACTACATATGGCTATCTTTTTGCCTTCGTATTACTAGACCAGTTTTCATTTTGAAATAGCTACGTCACCGAGACAATTACCACTGTGATTCTCTTTCTGCTTAATAAGATTCAGTGTCACGCTACATTCTCATACCCAAGCTGTCAACCCAGTGGCTATTTCAAAGTAACTTCTCTGTGGCTGCTACTACTTTCATCGTGCATTGTGGTGTTTAGTTATAAAAAAATATAGCTCACAGTTTCTAACTTTGCGAGTAAATGTGCTAACAAAAACTAAATCTGTTTGATATAGTTGTTCTGCTGCACTCTCAATAGTACTGACTACTGTCAGGACTATTGTTTGGCTAGTG
This sequence comes from Hemiprocne comata, assembly GCA_020745705.1. Lineage (NCBI taxonomy): Eukaryota > Metazoa > Chordata > Aves > Apodiformes > Apodidae > Hemiprocne > Hemiprocne comata. The sequence continues at coordinate 12,204,800 of CM036604.1, forward strand.
TTTAGAAGGCTTGTCTAAATTCTTTCATTCCTGTCAAGACCAGTGTTTATTTCCAAGAATAGTATCTTTTAAGAAACACTTCTGTGAGGGCTAGCGTATCTTCTATTTGACTGACCAACTGTCTTCTGTCTCTCATAATGCCCAAGTGGCAACCAGTGACAACTTGGTTACTGCTTACTTTTCAGGGATAATCATGGCACTCAGTACTGCATTGTTTGGGCTTTACTTTAAAATGGTCCCTCCGAATCAAAACAACTCATCAAATCCTGATGTATGGCTCACTCTAAAGTCAGCATCTCCAGGAACAGAATCCAGCATATCTTGGCTTGCAGTAGTGAGCCTAGGGCTCTTTGTTGCTGGTAAGTGGAACAGGCTTCTAAATAGCCATTACACAAAACTCAAAGTTTCTGATTATTGTGACACTTCTGTTCCATTTTATCACATTATCAATTAATGACAGACCTTTTCAGTGTGTAATGCAAAGTTGGGCTGAGTGTTCACAACCCTGGTGATAGAACTAGCAGCTAGTTAAGCCAATTTTGTAGAATGAATTTATATCTCCCTGTGCTAATAGTAAGTAGTAATTGCTTAGGTGAAATTGCTTTACAGTCATTAATGGAAAAAAGTATTATTAGTGTCTGAGCTACACAATTCTGTGAAGGTACAAGACAGCAGCAGTTAGAAACAAGGTCACTTTTTAAGCTTATCACTTCAGAGAGTTTTTGGCAAGAAGTTCTGCTTCTTAAGAATATTCTTGGAATTAATTTGATGTAAAATGCACTAGGTTGTATCATACTGCCCTAAAATAACTTGCTTTCTTTCCTTCTGGTAGAGGTGCTGTTTTACTGGAATCATACAAGAATCTAGAGTGAAGAGTGCGTTCCCTTTACATGAATAACTTGGGAACCATTCTGTCTTCCCTTTAATAGGTACTTGACTTGAATTTACTGTCTTCTGTTTATACTGGCAGGTTTTGCCCTTGGCTGGGGTCCTGTTCCATGGCTGGTGATATCTGAAATCTTCCCACTTAAAGCCAGAGGCATATCAAGTGGTGCTTGTGTGTTAACAAACTGGATTATGGCCTTCTTGGTAACCAAAGAATTTCATGATTCTATAGTAAGCATCACAAATTACAATCTGAAGTTTATTCTCGAAGGGAAATTTATTAAAGCTGCTCCTGAGAGAGCCTTGAGCCACAGTCTTTGGCAATACAGACATGACTTTTTTTGTTGTTTCCCCTTCCTCAGGGTTTCTTAACATCCTACGGCACATTCTGGCTCTTCTCTGCCTTCTGCTGCCTTAGTGTAACTTTTACAGCCTTTTATGTTCCTGAAACAAAAGGACAGACCCTGGAACAAATTGAGGCCTACTTCAGAAGATCTTAAGGCTTTTTTATATTGATATGAAACCTTCATATAGTTAATTATGTGGTTGACGCTAACTGCATCACTTGCAGGTATCTTAGTTATTTACTTGCTATCAAATAATTTTAATTAATTTTGTAAAATCTGACTTGTGTTTTTTGTGGTTTGTGTTTTTTTTTTTTAATTTATGGGCATCTGTGTACACTTCTGCATGCTCTCCCTTGTGTGGGTTCTTTTTCTTAGATTCCTGTGTTCTTTTTACCTGGTGCAGACTTATTGTAATGGCCAACTAAGAATGTAAAATGTGTTGTCCAGTATCTTTTTTTCAAAGATATAAATTAAGATCTAATTTGGTAAATAAATAAAAAAAAGTCCTTGCTCCACTTTCCCTTCCCCTGATGGCATACATTACAGTGAAGAAATGAATAAGGGTAATTTCAGACTGCAGTACCTCACTTTTGTGTTGCTGCTACTACTTCTGAGAGGTCTGATTATGGAGTAAGTCTTAGTCCCAACTGGAGAAGAATGCTTGGCTTTCATGGGTGCTAGTGTCAAGTGGGCTAGAAATGCATTTAAATCACAAGAAGGGTTGTGGCTCTTAGGAGAATATATTTTAGAATTCAGAAAAGACCATTGCTTTTTCAGAAGGCTTAAAAGATCTTTGTGACAGTGAAAATATGCTTGTAGCCAGAAAAGGAGAAAAAAATCTTTATAAAGATCTCCACCTAGAGGAGCTATATGCATGAAAACACAAACCAATACTGGATCACAGTTTTTGTCAAAGATGGCTAATGCTTAATACCAGTCTCACAGGTATGATATAGCATGTAAATAATTGCTTGGTACAAAATGACTGATCCCTAGCCAGGTACCAAGCAACAGAGAGTGGGGTAGGAGTGGGGTGCAGGGAACTGGAGAGGGTGGGAGCCAAGGTGCAGGCAGGGCCCAGGGGGTTCAGAGGCACAGGGGTTATGGGGTGGGGCAGTGCAGAGTATGGGCAGGGAGACAGGGATGAAGGTAGAAGAGGAGATGTGAGATATGAGAGTAGGGCTTGTAGGGGGCATGTTGTGTGGGGAAAAAGCCTCACAAGGGGAAAAACAACTTGCACAGTACTGAGGAACACTGACTGCCTCCAGGATTATGCAAGCAGTTTTTAACAGCTGAACATCGATAGCACTGCCAGAAAAATCCCTTGCAGCCCTGTGAACAGCACTGGGGTTGTCTTGGAATGTTGAGAAACATCAAAGTGGTCCAAGACCCCTTGGGACTGGTCCCCAGCCTCCCAGACACAATGTGTAACCTCTGCCCTGTCTACTCCATTTATGCTTCTTCATTAAGTAAAGCCCCAGTCCTTCCTCCCTAGCAAACGCTGGCATGTAACTGCCACAGCACCCCCTATTTGCAGACAGACCTTCAGAACGCTCAGAAAGCTGTGTTCAGCCAAGACAGCCTAAATAAAAACCCCAGACACTGGAGGGACTGAGCTAATGGGAAACTGGCCCTGGCCAGGACAACGGCCTCCCTCTCTCGAGCGGCCTAACAGGCGCTGCTGCGCCCTCTCCGCCCCGGCGCCGTGGGCTCGCTGGCTTTAGGCCCCGGCGACTGGCGGGGTCTGGGGCTCCGCGCCCTGTGCTGTGGCCCGCTGCCTGGTCTGCTCCCGAGTCTGCTTCCGAGGGCACCCGCGCCGCTGCGGAAGCGGAGAGGGGCGGGATCGCAGTACACCCCTGGCCACTGTGCGCCCGCCCGGGCCGCGTCAGCAGCGCAGCGCCGACTGCGCGAGGGTCGCAGCGCCGGAAAGGGGTCGCCATGCCATTCTCAGGTGCGCCTGGCAGCTTCACCGCCAGCTGCTGCTGGTGGCCGGTGCCTCTGAGAGTCCTCTGGTAACTACCTGGCTCGGGAGCGTCCGAGAGGGGCGGGCGCTCGGAGCCACCGCAGCTGCGGGAGCGCGGGCGCCGGGCGGGGCGGCACGGCACCGGGCGGGCTCTCAGGGGGGCCGCGGGCGGGGCGGTGCCGGGCGGCCCCTCAGCGGAGCGGCCTGTCGCCGGCCGCATCTCCAGCCAGGCTGCGCGAGGGACGGCAAGGCCGGCTGGCACAGAAGCCGCCAGCCTGGGAGGGGCAGAAGGGGCGCATGGTCTCCTCGTCCTGTGGCAGCGGCCTGCCCGACGTGAAACATGAGAAAACAGAACACGCCCTCAGAGATTTTTTTTTTTTTTTACTCGGGAGAATTCTTCCAAATGTGGTCTGGGTGAACCTCCAATCCTTGATAAGGCTACGTTTTCTTTTGTTGACATTTGTGTTCTGTGTCTATTAAATTGTACTTAATGTCTTCGTGTTTATGTACGGATAGGCACAAGTATTCTCAGACACACAGGAGAATCTTGCCTATGGGAAAATAAATTCTTGTCCTTTAACTTTGTCTTTAAAATAACTCAAAACTGTAATAAGGACTGTAAAAATTAATTGTTCGTTTTGATTTTTGTTTAAGCTGTTTTTGTTTTTTTTCTTGATCCCTTGCTTTGCTGAGGTATTTAAAATATTTTAATCATGAGAATAGTTGTTGATGGAAATGGCTGGCTCAACCAGTTACCTGCAAAAATAGCTAGAGTTCAGTCAATCTCTTGATGCGTCAAGTGCATTTTAGAAGATAATTACCTTAGATCTACCTGTGTAATACACCTTCACACACACCCCCCAAGCTTTTTTTTTTTTCTCTGTAAATTACACATTTTGTGCATTAGCCTTCTTAAAAATAGTTGTTAACATTTTTTCCTTGTATTGGAGTTGCCCTTGGTTTTTTTTTTCCTTACAGCTAGCATTCTGGTTTGGGATTTATTTGCTTTAACTGTATCTTATTTGTATTTTCACCCCTCTTTGCATCAGCTGTGTCATTGCAAGAACTTTTCCCTCATTTCTACTATGCCAGGACTGTTCATATACCAGATTTTCCACTGCACACTGAGACACTGCCTGTCTACTAGGTGTCAAATGTGCTGCTGATTATACTTAAGAGAATGCTATTGTGGTGCTTCTAGTTTCTTGCTTCTAAGTAAAATTTTTATTTTAGTATTTCATCTGTGCATAAAGTGTGATGGCCGTCTTTTCCTCAGCATTCAATGCTGTCTAGATGCATCTTGAATTCCATCACTTTTAATCTGGCCCGCAAGTCACTATGTGAGCCCACTATTTTAGTTGCGTAGTATCAATGGAGTAGCATGGCATCCTGACTTGAGAGCAGTATTCCACAGCAAATTTGACCTACCTGCTGGGGTGCCTTGGAACTGACTAGTTTCTGCTATTTGCAGACATACAGAATAGGTGTACTTTCCACAGAAAACACTCTTCAGATGGCTGAAATTATGTTATACCTTTACAATCCATTAAATGATCAGTGCACAGCATAGTAATAAGCAGCTGAGAGTCTGCTCCTTCCTTGCCTTGCTAATACTATAGGGTTTTCTGGAAATCTCTCTTTCTTTAAGCATAAACTGTTTTCCTACTTCCTCTGCACTAATAATTTTAATTTTAAAGATCCTCATCCACTTTGTCACCAAGCAAATATAGATAGATAGATAGATAGATAGATAGATAGATAGATAGATAGATAGATAGCTTACATAAAGTACTTTGCCTTTCATTTTATATGGTTGTTTTGCAAGCAGTCCAGACTTTGGGCTTATGAAAGCTTACAGAGATGGCAAGGATGCTAGCACTGAATGTAAAATCTCAAACTTGCCCAGGCAGTGGCAAATTCATGGCACTTGAGGTCTGCATAGGCCAACTGAATGCATAGTGTGAAGGGGAAAGCTTGGAAGCAGTAATGGTGAGTAAAGTTTGTCTGTGCACTAGAAGAGTTTATGTCTAGATAGAAGGTAATTGTCACGGTTTGACAGGACAGTAACGCAGACCTTCTGGTCCAGATTTGAGTGGTCTGAATTTCTATGTAAGTCCCTAACTTGCTAAGTACACTTGAAGGTCCAAAACCAATATATGATGATAGAAAATGCTGGCTATGTGGACTTAATTAGAATTTGAGCCATCTTACTCTACTCCTGTGTACCCAGGATTTTCATTACCTCATTACTTCTTTTGAAAACATTAAACCCCCCCCCCAAAAACAACCTTCAAAATTCAATTTTTGTGGCTTAGTCTGCTTTTGAGAACTTTGCTTCTAGACTTGTCTTTTTTTGCAGCTGTCCAGTTGTGAAAAAGATGAGTGGTTTGATTTCATCCAATAAAAGGATATCAAACATATCTTCTCCTTTTGGATCACTGTATGTTATGTAAGTAATTTGTACTGGGTTCTTCAGAAGAACATGAGAGGTACATCACCAGTGGAGAGTTACAAAATGCTTTTGCTCTAAAGGGAAACTTCATAATTTTAATTGTCACTAAAAGTGAGTTTGTGGTTTTTTGGGAAAGTTGAGGCGCTAAAAGGAATTGATAGTTATTTTTAAATCTTAATTGTACTGTTACTAGTCAGGCTGAAATAGACCAGCTGTGTTCTGTCTGCAGTAATTTTCAAAGTATACTCCTTGTCTGCAAGGAGCTAAGGATCTGATCTGTCCTGAAGTTTGCTAGAAAGTAAACTTGTTTTACAATGCCTTAATAAAAATAATGATGAAGAGTCCTTGCTTTGAGAGAATAGCCCTGTTTGAAATAGCTGACAGTAAGGATACCACAAATCTGGTGAACTGGGCTCTTAATTGGTCTTTATTATTATCCATACAACATGGACTTGAACAACCCATGCTGTTATAAAGGTGGAAGCAAATTAACAGAGATGTAATTCTGGAAATTAAAGAAAGTCGAGGTTAATTTTGATTAACCTTAAGGTTTATTACCATCCTGTATCCTTTCCAGTAAATAACTTGTTTTTCTTAATATTGCCATAGTTCTGTTTCTGAGACCACCTTCTTTATAATTCATAGGCTATGGGTATTTTTGTCTGTCCCTTTCTTCACCCTGTTTCTCACTACAGATGCTTATAAAATCCATTCTTATACATCATGTTGTTCGTTTTGTTTTTTTTTTGGGGGGTAAACATGAAACTACATAGAGTCAGCAGTAATTACAAATAAAGCTTCTGCTATTTTGTGTCTCTGCCAGCCTTTTACTTCAGAGACATGCTGCATCCTGCAACAGAATACAAGGAACATCTATCATTGCTGAAAGCTGCCAAGAAGAATCCCAAATTTTAGCTAGACAGCATCCAAGCCAGTGCATTTGTAGCATACTTCTGTAGACACTATTTTCTTGATTTTCTACTACCTTTCTCATTTCCATCTTTGTGTGCTGCTTGTTTGAGAAAATGGGAAAAGAATTGCTGACAGCATGTTGTAAGGGAAGCAGCCCTTTGTGTAAAGAATATTGTGGGTTTTACCATGTTCATGATGTATTGCAACATTGAAATTCTAGCATACTACAGAAATACTTTTTTTTTTTTTTTCCAAACATCTGGAAAAAAAACTACTTCAAACTCCAATTTTGTGTCTCTTTTTTGTGCAGAGGCTCTGTGCTTGCATTCCACCCTGTCTGGAATTACAGCACATTGTTAAACTTTTGTATTGCATAAGACAGGCCCGGAACTGTTTCAGGCTTTCCATTTCAGGAGACATATTCCAAAAGAAATTGACTGAGAGAATGCTCTTGTTGCAATTGCTACTACCTATGCAGAAGCAGGGTATGTTTCTTTGCTGTTGAAAAACTGGTTGTGTTGTAAAAAGTTGGTATTCTTCAGGACGATAGAAGGGCCCACATAGCGAATACTTCGGTTTGAGTGAGTGCGTGTATTCATATTAACTCTGTCCTGTACCTAGTGCATAGAGGGGAAGAAGAATGGGTAAATGACAACTGCACTGAAGTGGAAATTAGGTACTTTTAAGTGGAAGGTTCTTTCTGCTTCATTATTTCCATGGAAGTAGGTTCTTCTGAAGGAACGAGAGAAATGAAACGTCATTTTTGGCAATGGAATTGCCAAATGTTCTTGGAATCCAGATATTTAGAGAGAAGGAAAGTTGTGGTTGAGTGTAAAAGGAGAAAACAGAAGAGCTTCACACCCTTGAAAGTGGTGACATTCTGTTATGTAGGGAAGTGATCATGCCCCTGTACTTGGCACTGGTGAGGCTGCATCTCAAGTACTGTGTTCAGTTCTGGGCCCCTCACTACAAGAAGGACATTCAGGTTGTTGGAGTGTGTCCAGAGCAGAGCTACCAAGCTGCTGCAGGGTCTAGAGAACAAGTCCTATGGGAGAGGCTCAGGGAACTGGAATTACTTAGTTTGGAGAAAAGGAGACTGAGGGAAGACATTATTGCTCTCTACAGCTACCTGAAAGGAGGTTGTAGTGAGGTGGGCGTTGGCCTCTTCTCCCAAGTAAGTAAGTACATGACTAGAGGAAATGACCTGAACTTGTGCCAGGGGAGGTTTAGATTAGATATTAGGAAGAATTTCTTTACTGAAAGAGTGGTCAGGCACGGAAAGGGGATGCCCAGGGAGGTGGTGGAGTCACCATCCCTGGAGGTTTAAAAAAAAACATGTAGATGTGGCACTTCAGGACATACTCCAGTGGGCATGGTGTTGTTTTTTTTTTTTTTTTTTCTGGGTGATGGTTGGACTCTGTGATCTTGGAGGTCTTTTCCAACTGTGACAATTCTGTGATTCTGTGTGTTGGACTTTTTTAAAGTCACATAGGTGGAGGTCATTTAAGATTCAGTTGCCATGCAGGTTGTGCGGGTAGCAAGCCAAAGGCTCTGCCCACGTGCTCTCTGACTTTTCAGTTTCGTTAAAAAAATAATACTGAACTGAGCTGTCATTCCTTCTCTGTTAAGGTTTCAACCTGCTGGCCAGTTGCAACTGAACATGACAGGGAGTATCAGTCTGTTAGATGATTGTGCTTTTAAAGATTCTGACCTGTAGATTAACAGGTTGAGGAAACATTTTATGTGCCTTTACTGATACAACAATAGCTGCTTCTTCTAGAATGCACCACGGGTGGAGGGGGAGCTGGCAAAGGGTTTTGCTCCTATTAAACAGCAACCAGCTCCGAGATAACGATGCCACGGCATCCAGCTTCCCCACCTCCCAGTCCGGCGTTGGCGCGGCCTGGGCCCGGGCCCGGGCCCGCCCCCGGCGGGCGGGGCTGCGGAGGCCCCTCGCCGAGCGGGGGCGCATGACCCGTTCGCGTCGCGCAGCTCCTGCTGGGGGGTGTGGCGGCCGCCAGCTCGCAGTCAGGGACTACAGCTCCCGGCGGGCCCTGCCGCCGGCGCGGCGGCCGTGCGCCGGGAGCGAGATGAGTGCGCGGAGCTCCCGCGCGGGACGGAGCCGCGTGAGCGACGCTGGAGGGGCGAGGCCTCACGCTGGCCACCCGTATGGAGCCGAGCAGCGCAGAGGCAGCCTCCACCGGTTCCTCGGCCTCACTCAGCGGTACCAGAGCCGGGGAGGCGGAGGCCGAGCTGGGGCGGGGCGGTGCGGGCCCGCGCTGTCAGTGGCGGAGAGGCAGTGCTGTGGCTGCCGGGGGCTGGGGGGCCCGCCGCAGCGGCGGCGTCGGGCCGGGGCGGGCGGCGCGGGCGGTCCCGCGCCGAGGGGCAGCTGGTCCTCGGGCAGCGGAGCTGCGGGAGTCCCGGAGTTGCCGCCGCCGCTCTCGGGGGCTGCTGCAGGTGCCGTGGGTGGAGCTGAACGAACGTCTTCAGAGGCGATTTCGCAGCTTGTGCAGCGTTAGGGTCGTGCAAGCAGATAGCGCGGGGATAGGAAGTGCGAGTCACGATTGCTGAGCGCGCTTGTGCGTGCGCCTGCATGACTCTTCGATGACAATAGATAGACCGATACCGGCGAGTAAAGATAGAGGTGGTTAAAGAGGACGGAGAGCCAAGAGGCACGCAGGCTGTGTCGTTGTGATCACACAGGTGCTATCTACAAACTCAGCCCCTTCTGCCACTACTCCCGTGGCCCCCAACTCAAGTGCATTCCGGTGTCAAACCCCTAGAAAGCGAAACTTGTTATTTGACACTGGGATCCTAAAAATACAAGCCTGAGTTTAGATTAGCAAATATGTTTATACTTGCTTTGTTCGACTTTCAGGGTAGTTAGATTTTGTGGAGTTTCTGTTGAAGTGGGAGGAAGCTGGGCTCTGTCTTCCTCATTAGTGTACATTTTATACAACAGCACCTGTGTTGCTAAACAAATGGGAGAGGGAGGTGGAGTGCTGTACAAATGTGCATAAGCTGGTTTTAGGTTTTGTTTTTGTTTGTTTTGGGTTTTTTGTTTGCTTTTGTTGTTTGTGGGGTTTTTTAATGTGAATAAAGGCTCATCTGTATTAAAACATTTTGCAGCATAAGTAAATTGTAAAGTATTAAGCCAAAGTGGTCTGAGCTACCTACTGGTAAAGTAACCTAAGTATTTTAGTACTGGCAGGTCATCTTATTAGGATGAAAATTATTTTAATAACTGGAGCAAGAGTGTTTTTCTGCTGTAGAACAGGTTGGGATTGGCTTTAGCACCTGGCTACCTCAAAACTACCAGAGACCTTGATCACTATGGAAACCTGCATGTCATGGCTACCCGTGAACTAAAAACTAAGTGTCCTGTGAACTGTGTTCCCACTTAATTGGGTGCTGCAGTCTTCTAAAAAATGAAGCTTTCCTGAATAGAAAATTGATTCTATCCCATCAAAGCCAGGACAGGCAGACAATCATCTTTTCCATGTTGAGGGGAAAAAAAAGTTTTGAACGGTGGAACCCAAGCTTACTCTGCACCTCACTTTGTCTTTTGTTTTGTTGCGACTCTCTGGTTGGGAATTGTTCATGGCAGTAGTTGTTGTTGGGATATATGTTAATGATCTTGCCAGTGTATCTGGTCTGCTTTTATTTCTACCACCATGTTTTGGACGTTACTTTCCAGGCTCTTTACCTGGGCATATACCCTAATAGATATTTTGACTTTTTTGTATTTCTAAAGTAATGGCTTTCATGTTGTGACCTCCTTTATCTAGATAACTCGTATTGTATTACTTTAGTGCGTTCATGTGTTGTATACCTGTATCAGTTATATAATATTAGGTTTTGAATACTCTCTTAATATTTAATTTTTTAAAGCTTTTTGTTACCTACTGACTTTGTTATCTCTCCAGCATTAATATGCTTAGATCTCGGCATGATAGAGTTCGACTTTCACTCAGCTGAAATATCACCAAATCAAGGTATAGGGCTTAGTTTGTGTGTATGCAGATAGTTCTGAATGGCCTTCATAACTCCCTGGGTTTATCATGTAGATAATTAATGAGATGGCATTTTCCTCTAGTTTTATGCATTTTGAGGTTAGATTCGCCATAAGGTAGAAAGTAGTTCAGTTTTATAAACCTCAGCTTGCTTTTTCTCCTGCTTTGTGAAGCTATAGCATGACTTACAGAAGTCTAAAAATTACCTAGGCAGTGGTGCCATTCAAAGTACTGCAGGCCATATGCTCTTTGTGATGACTTTGTAATTTGTATTATATTTTTTGGGGGTTGTCCAGATGCGAGACACACAAAACAGTGACCTGGCTTTTCCAAGACTTGGAAAAAATTGTTGTGTTAGTGACTGTTGGATTTTTTATATTTTTTTTTTACCCACTCATTGAATTGTCATCTTATATAAACTTCTTCATTTGATCAAAGACTGAATTTCAGACCTCAGTGACAGCAAAATCTCTCTTGCCTGCTGTTTCTATAATATTCTGCCACCAGTACGGACAATGACAAGTGTTCATTGATCAGAATTGCTTTTGCAGTAGTTTCTAAGGCAGCTAGCACACCTAGCCGCAAAAATGAATTTTGTGGAATAAAAGTAGCAGACAAAGAAAACACTAGCACTACTGTGATTAACTGACTTTTCTGTAAAAATAAACAAAAAATAGAAAACCCACAGTGCCTTAAAATGTATTGCAAATGAGGCATTCCATTTCTTCTGTGAAGCAACTGCCAAATTTCACGTGTAACTCAAAATACAGGAACTCTAAAAATTGCATTCAGTGCATTATTACTTTTTTTGGTTTTATCTGAAATTTCTAGGTTCTCTCTATGTGAAGAGGCAAAGGATCACTTTCACTCTGTGCATAACTAAAATCAGGAGCTCTTTGTTCAATCTGGAAGGGAGAAGGAAATCTGATGTCTTTATTTTTGTCTGTATAAATGCTAGTCTTGAAATACTTTTATGTTACCCAGTCTTAATAACTGCAAAGAAAGTGTATTAGCCAGGTTTGTGTGTGTTTCTTTCTGAAAGAAAAGGTGAGAACTCACGAGTAAGAGCTACAATGTTTTTTTCTGTAGTACAAACCATACAGAAGTTAAGCATATTTTGTACTTCCCTTCAGATGATGGAAAGATGGAAGAAGTTGATACACTAGCAATAAAATATAAAACATGCATGATTCTCTACATGGAGGAGTAGGGTAAAAAGAGACTAAAGAATCCAAATACACTTTGAATGAGCATGTCAGTTATTGCTACAAAAACTCATAAAGCAGAAGGTAGTTGTAACAAGTTATTTGAGATGAGCAGCTCACAGGTAAATTCAGTCTTCTCACTACTCTGAGCCATCTTCTCTCTGTTGCAGGCTCTGAAGGAGCTTTGTGGCATGCTACAACTTCTGTGTAACAACAAGGCGGTATTGCATGGCACAGTTCACTCAAAGGTCCAGCAGCAGTAGTGGTGGGTGTATAAAAGTGCTGGATATGAAGTCCTTGTGCTGTGTGACCACTTAAGATTAAAACCTACTTCTGGACACTCAGACTTCCTGACTTAAGAACAGTTTCTTCGGTTGGTCTCCATTAAGACAGGCTGAGAGAGTTGGGACTGTTCAGCCTGGAGAAGAGAAGGCTCCGCAAGAACCTTATAGTGGCCTTCCAGTACCTGAAGGGGCTCCAGGAAAGCTGGGACTTGTTACAAGAGCTAGTAGTGAGAGGACAAGAGGTAATGGATCAAAACTGGAAGAGGGGAGATTTAGATTAGAAGCAGTGGAACCCCCATCCTTGGAAGTGTTCAAGGCCAGGTTGGATGGGGCTCTGAGCAACCTGATGTAGTGGGAAGTGTCCCTATCCATGCAATGGGATTGTAACTAGATGATCTTTAAAGTCCCTTCCAACTCCAACATTCTGTGATTCTATGATCTTTGTCCAGTTGATGAGGCTCTGAAAATTCTCAGTGTCACAAGTGTGAGAAGATAGAGATGTAGTGCTGCAAACTGAAAATTCAGTCTTCATGGCGTGTTTTTTTCAGTTACCAACCTGAAGCAGCCATACTCACTGGAATGTTTTTAACACCGTTTCTCTTCTCATCTTGTCTCTGTCTACTTTGTGTCCTGCTGTGGGGAAAAAGGGAGGGTTATTGTTGTCACTTTCAATTAGACTACAAACTGAAGTGCAGGCTTTAACATCCATTTTTTTTAGTCTCAAGTATGGTAAGGCTCTGAAATACTTGTCTACAAACAGCACATCTTAAGTAAGATCAAATTGTAGCTGCTTTGATGGCAAGGACTTACAGATCAGGACCCAAGCCCAATTTCTTCATGTACCACAGACCTTTTCTGTCTCTGGTGTGCAGATTCCTCATGTAGGAACTTACTGTTTTCCTGGTAGCTATTTCATGCCAGTTTTCAGGAAAGTTAAGATTAGTAACTGTCCCCAGTCAAACATAAATTCATTGTGCAGGCAGCCACAAGCTGAAATACTTAGAACTGAGTGATTGTTTTGGAGCTTGTAGAATTGCATCTAATGTGGGTTCACCTCAGCTCTTGTCGACAGTTTTCCTCAGGTCACTCTTATTACTGCTGCAGTGGTATGTATGCGTGTACCCCCATAGGTGCCAGAACAAAGACTTCACGGCCATCAGGGATTAAAATTGGCTTTATTACGGGCATTTTTGCTCAGGGAGCAGTATAGATGTGTTTGTGCAACAAGGGGTCTGGCTGAAAGGCAACTGATGGAGAAAATGCAGGGTATACCTTACCAGAACCAATAGTGTCACCTGAGGCTTTTAATCACATGAAGTTAGAAGGCCAGCTCAGTTGTTGCAGCAGCTAACAGTCCTTTTTCGGTGTGTGGGTTATTTGAAAGTATGTAATTTGAAAGTATGTAAAAAATATGGTCATATCCTTATCCTTCGTACATAATTTACATACTGAAAGCAAATACTATAATTATTTTTGTGAGTTTTAAAGGTTTGTTAGATACATCATGTTTGTATTGCGTCTCCTTGGTTGTAGACACAGAATCCAAGTGGACAATTCAGAAATATGAATCATGCTTAATAAATTTTAAGTACTTACAAATCCAAATCCAAATAGAAAAGCTGTCTAAAAGTTAAAATGTCTTGGAGTCTGGTGTCACAGTATCTCTTACAGTCAGGAAGCACATATGAGGATGTTACGTTAAAATTTAGGTATTTCTCAGAAAATTTGATTTCTTCTTGCTGGATGGAGGGATTCTTGTTGGTTTGTTGGCTTTGTTTTTTTTTCTGTTAAATTACTACTTTCATTACTGCTAACTGAAGGGTGAACTGATGATGGAGGGATTGAGCTGCTAGCCCTGGTACAGACTGGGTAATCAAAGTTTATATAAAACTTGCATCCAGATATTTAGCTTGTATTTGTAACACATGTATCCCCATTGCAAAGGCAGGAAGCTTAGCATTTGTAGTTGGAGGAGGTGTTTGCTATCTGTTTTGACCTCATGAAGCATGTAGTGATGTGCTTAATGTGACATGATGGTATCACGCACACAGAATCACACAGAATCACCAAGGCTGGAAAAGACCTTTAAGATCATCAAGTCCAGCCTATGACCAAGACCACCACACCATCTAGACTATGGCACTAAGTGCCACATCCAGCCTTTCCTTGAACACATCCAGGGACGGTGCCTCCACCACTTCCCTGGGAAGTCTATTCCAATGTCTAATCACCCTCTCCGTGAGGAAGTGCTTCCTAATATCCAACCTAAACCTCCCTTGGAGCAACTTCAGGCTATACCCTCTTGTCCTGTCACCAGTTGCCTGGTAGAAGAGCCCAGCCCCCACCTGACTACAATGTCCCTTCAGGTAGTTGAAGAGATTGATGAGATCCCCCCTGAGTCTCCTCTTCTCCAGGCTAAACAACCCCAACATCCTCAACCTCTCCCTGTAAGACTTTCCCTCTAATCCTTTCACCAGCCTTGTTGCTCTCCTCTGGACCCGCTCCAGCACCTCAACATCCTTCTTGAAGTGAGGGGCCCAGAACTGCACACAGTACTCGAGGTGAGGCCTCACCAGTGCTGTGTACAGGGGGAGAATGACATCCCTACTCCTGCTGGCCACACTATTCCTGATACAAGCCAGGATGCCATTGGCCTTTCGGGCCACCTGAGCACACTGCTGGCTCATGTTCAGCTGGCTGTCTACCAGCACTCCCAGGTCCCTCTCTGCCAGGCCGCTCTCCAGCCACTCTTCCCCCAGCCTGTAGCAGTGCCTGGGGTTACTGTGGCCAAAGTGCAGGACCCTGCACTTGGTCTTGTTGAATTTCATGCCGTTGGCCTCAGCCCACCGATCCAGCCTGTCCAGGTCCTCCTGCAGCTTCTTCCTACCCTCTGGCAGATCAACACTCCCCCCCCCAGCTTGGTGTCATCTGCAAATTTACTGAGGGTGGACTCAATCCCCACATCCAGGTCGTCAATAAAGATATTGAATAGGACTGGGCCCAGTACTGATCCTTGGGGGACACTGCTGGTCACCGGACGCCAGCTGGATGCAGCTCCATTCACCATCACTCTCTGGGCCCGGTCATCCAACCAGTTTTTGACCCAGCGAAGGGTGCACCTGTCCAAGCCATGGATCGCTAGCTTCTCCAGGAGGATGCTGTGGGAGACTGTGTCAAAGGCCTTGCTGAAGTCAAGGTAGACCACATCCACAGCCTTCCCCTCATTCACTAGGCGGGTCACCCAGTCATAGAAGGAGATGAGATTAGTCAGGCAGGACCTTCCTTTCCTAAACCCATGTTGGCTGGACCTGATCCCCTGGTTGTCTTCCACATGCCGCTTGATGGCACTTAGGATGATCTGTTCCATAACCTTGCCAGGCACCGAGGTCAGGCTGACAGGCCTATAGTTCCCCAGATCCTCCTTCCGGCCCTTCTTGTGGATGGGCGTCACGCTGGCCAACCTCCAGTCATCTGGGACCTCCCCAGTGAGCCAGGACTGGAGATAAATGATTGAGAGCGGCTTAGCCAGTTCTTCCACCAGCTCCCTCAGCACCCTAGGATGAATCCCATCTGGACCCATGGACTTGTTGGGATCTAAGTGGCACAGCATGTGCCATGAGATTATATGTTATATGAGATTATATGAGATTATATGTTATAATGTTATATGTTATAATACATCTAGATTTTGAACTTCACGTTCTAGGACTACTTTTGCTTGCTTGACAACTTTATCTTTATTAAAGCTGATTGGGGGGAAAACCCATGAAATGCTGTTCTTATGCTTTGAATTAAAGTAATTGTTTTGTTTCTCCTTGTGTGTAGGCTGAAAAAGGACTCTGAAAAAAAATGGTAGTGATATGCTAAGTGTGAGCTTAATGAGTGCAGTGCAGGTGTCCTATTCAAGGCATTAAGTTTATTGTAGGTTTTTCTTCCCTTAGGTTAAACTCAGATTTCAAACGTGGTGTTAAGCCACCACTCGCTTTGGAACTGTGATCACATAATGACTAAATATTTAATTTAATTTTTTTTTTTCTTCCAGTCAGGGCACAGACATTTATTTTCTTTTGGGGGTAATGTGAAAGCCAGACTGCAATGGCTGCTAGAGATTGTGCACACTATACGGAGTGTTCCCTGCAGTAATGGTATTGGTTACTGGCAGGGTATAGTGTTGCAGGAGATCTAAAGCTAGTGAACTTCTGTACACTGATTGTTTCTGTTCCAGCTCTGTCTCTGAAGATCTGGGTTGCAGGCGTGGAGAGTTTAGCAGAAAGCATTACGGATCTGTGGAGCTTGTAAGTTTGCATACCCTGCCCTTTGATTTTAGCAGCTTATAAGGCAGAGCTCAAATCCTTTTAATTTTTTTGTTTGTTTTGGAAAATGTGCTTTCTAAGCTGGACTTGAAAGTTATACGGTAATAAAAAGAGGCTTCAGAATAGATATATTAGACCTGTGTTAGTAAATCTTTTTACTATCTTATTTATGAATATTTCATCATAACAGGACAGGAAGTGTAATAAAAATACCATGTTTAACGCCAGATGGAAATTTAGCCTTTTTCCCTCTTACAAGCTGAAGATTGCAAAATATTAGGGTAGTAGTTGATGAAGTACTTGCAATTATGTGGTACATGCTTGTGTGTATATATGTATATGTTTATATGTGATTTTATGTGTACATGCCTCAGAGCAGTGAGAGAGGGTTTAAAAATAAAAACTAGTCAGAATAAGGATATTGAAAACTGTTTGCTAAAATCTGTCAGTTATTCTGCATTTTCTTCTAATTCAACTATTAAGTTGGCATTTAAATTTTCTCATATTAATTTCTTCTCTGCTGTGAAAATAGCAGTACGTCAGCAGTTAAAATAACATCACTCTAAATACAAGGGCATAATGAAATTACATAAACTTGCTATGGGAGACAGAAGTGGGGGGAGATGAAGAAACTGAACTCCAGCTCACTTATTGTGGGAAGAAATCACTAATTTTCTGCTAGCTGTAGTTGTAATTTAAAGTCCTTGGATAGTATATTTATTAATATGTATATAAATTGGTGGCTTAGTTGATGGAAGCTGCATTGCAAGAACACTGGGTGTCTTTCTTTCCTTTCCATAGATTCCACATATTAGTTGTGGTGCTTTAATCAGAAAAGCAAGTGAACTGCTTTCTGCTAAGAAGCTCTTTAATTTCTAGATTCTGTTTCTGGAAAAGAAAAATTTCTTTTCAATCATAAATACACAGTAAGATCACACAAATGGTCTTGTCCTTAGATTGGTTTTCTTAAAATTCTGCTAGTGTTTTATGAAATGGTGTCTTTTTACATTTTTACCAATCCCTGGATTCCCTTATAAAAAGGCCAGGCAGTCTTTTTTCCAGAGTATTTATGAAGCTGTTGATGTCTTCAGCTGGAAACAAGCTGTATTTTCTGATGCTAATGCTGGAAGCAGACCAGGACATGTGTACCTTAGTTCACCGAGTATTAGTACTCAGTTCACTGAGTATTATGGTTGGAGATTCTTGTTTCTCTCCACCTCCTGAAAACATCAATAAATAAAATGCAGTTAAAAGACTGCTAGCCCCAATAATACTGCCAACAAGTAGAGTTTTATGTTTACTAAGGCTGAGAGAAGAAGACCCGTTGTTTTGAAAGGAAGAAGTTTCAAGATCATTTTCTGGAAAGCAGGTAAGTCCCTCTGTAGGCATTCTGTGTACTGATGCAGCTGAAATCTGAAATCTGAGGCAGATTAGTACCAGAATCTACCAAAAGAGTGAATGGCTCTCCCACTCGTGCCTCCTTAAGAGTTAGAGATTTGGAACGACCCAATTATAAGTTAGTAAGAGCTGCGCTGATCCCTTTGCTATGGGTAGTCATATGATACCAGGGAGAAGAAGAAACTATAGTAAGCTTTGATTGCTGATCATATGGCTATTTTTGGAACTAGAACCTCCATCTTAAACTCTCTTACAGCTTATATCTAGTGATGCTGATGGAGCCATTCAACGAGCTGGACGTTTCCGTGTGGAAAATGGCTCCTCTGGTGAGGTAAGTGACTAAAGATACTCATAAAAAGCTGAAAAAATAATTCAGCTTCAGTTATTCCTCACCATGGAAAGATATATTTGCAGTAAATTACTAAGGAAAAGGACTTGAAAAATGCTAAATAATACAGGAATGTAAAAATCTAAGAGGAGGATGTTTTTTCCCAAAAAAAAAATCTAGCTTAGGTCTTCTTTCAAGAATATGTAATGTTGACAATATAAATTTTTAAGGGAAAAGCTGGTGTTTTGTTCAGTTTTGGTAACTTTTTGCTTGCCTGATCATGTTAGAAGAAAAATACCTGTCCTTCTGAATAACACTTCGCAGTCTCTAGTTCCTCACTTTGTATTGGTGTCCTGCTGCTAATACTATGTTCAAGCTGACCTTTGTGCTTTTACGTTTATTCCTCTGTGTGATGAGGTTATAGCTTTTTTTTTTTCCCCCCTCTTAGTTGTCTTTTGGCAGCTATTCTTCTTGTTAAATAACAGATAAAGAATCTGAGTGGAGCCAGAGAGAGTCATCCTCTCTAGATTCTTGTGCCGTTAAACTCATTATGTGTCCCTGCAACCACTCCAATGACACTTAGGTTTCTACTTACCTTCATTTTTTATCTTCCTTTGCAAAACCCTTTTCAGCTGTAAAAACCATCTTAATATAGAAAGAAAGAAGACCTCATGAAATATAAGTAAAGTCTTGGTAAGCTTGTATTTAACTCATATTAACAGTAAACTATTAGTGGTGATCTGTTTGCATCAGCACTGAGTGCAGAGTTTAAAGCACTCTAACTATTCTGTATTGAATCTCTGTGGGGGTCATGTTCTATTTACACTGTCTTTAGTTCAGTTTCATGCAGTTCAAAAGCTGATTATCTTGTATCACAGAAGGATTCTCTGAGTGGGTGATGAATGGCCACATGGTGAATAGATACGGAGAATGGCTTTTCTCTGTATATGTTAATTCTTAGTGGAAAAGGACTTGAGGGATGCTTGGGAATTTACATTAACCAGCCAATTCTGAAACAGCACTGAAGAACTTCCAGAGCATGGTTCTACTGAGGAGTCCTTCAGGTTTATTTTGGGAAGAAATGAGAAAGTGAAACCTGAAGGCAGAATTCTATTTGTTAATGTATTCATTTTTAGGTTTTAAAAATACATTCCACATTGAAATATCTTCTTTTCACTGGAATACTAAACTGTTACCCATGATGGTAGTACAATAGGAAAAGACTGTAAATACTTGGAAAGAAAAGAGTAAAAAAAAAACAGAGGGAGAAATTTTAGTTTCAGCTACACAACAACTGACTTCAGAATAATTCTTTGCTTCTTAAAAAACAGTATGCAGCTAAAACTCTTCTGGTGAGTCAGCCACTCTTGACTGGCTTTTGCCTATATTATGATAATCCTTTCTTTTTCCCTTGATATTTGATCTAACAGTCTCCCAATTCTATTTCAGAGTACAGACTATGCTCCGGGTACATGGCACAGAACAGATGTGCATTTGGAAAACCCAGAGTATCATACAAGATGGTATTTAAAATATTTTTTAGGGAAAGGTAATTGTCTTTTTATGAATGGATTGAAGATTTGCTAAATTAAAATGCAGTGTATCTTTGAATTGCTATTATTTAAATATGGGAAAAAAAAGTATTATATTAATTTAGTATTACTACATTTCCTGTAGAGAAAACGAGTTCTTGTTTCATGTATTTTTTAACCTGAATACAGAGGGTGGATTTCTGTAAGCAGCAGAGCCCCTGCTACCAAAAGGGATGTTTTGAAACCCTTCTTGGCCTTGGAAGCTGTATTTGCCTCTTGGGATTTTTTACATATATGTATATAAACATATAGTTATGTAGATATTGTTACATATGAATGCACGTATTTATACACATCTCTGCCTGTGCGCCTATGTGTCTGTGTGTGCAGGCAGGTCTGTGTGTTGTCTTCATGGTTGATAATGCTTCTTGGTTTTCCCTAACAGTTCATCAAAATTACGTAGGTACAGATGCAGAGAAGAACCCTTTCTTTCTGTCTGTTGTACTGTCTGACCAAAATAATCAGCGTGTTCCTCAATACCATTCAATACTCTGGAGAAAAACAGTAAGAGACAAATATTTAACTGCTGCTCTGGCTTTTTTTTTTGTTTGTTTTGGATGTATTTATTATACTCTTTTTTGCTTTCTTCAGAATTTCAACATTTAATACATATTTTAAATTTTATACAATCAGAACATATAATTTACCATAGTAAATAAAACTAAACCAGCTTTGTAGATATCCGTATACTAAACTTTCTGACGAATTTGTGATGCCAGATGTTTTTTTAATTGTTCTAATCTGCAACTCTGTGTTACTTCAAGAAATTTTGCCTAAACTTTTCTTGATTATGTCCTGCAGTCAATTTAAGCAATGACTTTATAGTGCTTTTAGGATTTTCTTTTACAACTTAAGTGAATAGGCAGGTGTGGTGCTGGTTTCACTAATACTGTTTAAATAATTTTTTTTTCCACTTAAAGTTCAGTAAGTGTCTTTTATCCAAGCGATAGATTTAAAAGTCTCTTGTATGCATGCATGGCTCCCTTTTTTTCTTAAAAAAAAAGTTTGTATTGTCTGCTAGTTTCAGGAGCCCTCATACCACATGCCAAGATAGTTAATACTAAGAAAAAAATAATTTTGCACCATCCATGACTTTTCATATTTTCTTTTTTTTTTTTCCCAAACCAGTAGTAAATATGGCTAGGTAAAGCTAGCATGGTTTTGTTCTTTGTTTGCTTTTTTTTACTTAATTTTTTTTATTAATATTCCTTTTTGAATATACAGAAACAGTCAGTATGTCCTGTAATATCTCCTAGCTTTTTTTCTTTATAGGGTACTCAGAAAATATGTCTCCCTTATAGTCCCACAAAAACATTATCAGTGAAATCCATATTAAGGTATGTATTTAAAGATAAGTTATCAATTAAGATATTTTTCTGTATGCCTTTTCCTGTAATTCAGAGCTTGTGTTGCATAGTTTTTATGATAGATTTGTAAAAACAGTAAAAGCAGGTTTACAAATCTTAATCATTGAAGGCAGCAAAAAGTGATTTTAAAGCCTATTCTGAAATAGGCAAAGTGACAACATTCTTAGCACTTTTTCTTCAGCAGACAATTTTCAGGTTAATGGGAAAACAGATGCAAAGTGAAACTGCAGCGGGGGAGAGGAAATATCTTTTAAAATTAAATAGACAATAAATAGACCTAGGGACAGCACATTTCAACTAGAGAGGTGGTTACTATGTGGCCTTAGCAGGAGAAGGCAAACAGGGAAGAAACCAGGAGTTATTTCTTCAGTTGATTGTCTCCATGTAAGTCTCGCTATGCATGTGTTACACACATTGTCAGTGAAGCCAAGGAAACTCCTTCCCCCAGCCAGAGTCTGTACAGGCATGTTCATGCCCAGTGATTCCACTTTTGTGGCAGAAGAGAGTGTAAAGCGAGCAAGCCCAACAACATTCTTATTTCTTTCAGCATTATAATCAGCAGAAATGTCAGAACACCTATTTGCAATGTGTTCATTCAAATTTAATCTGCAGTTTTTGTGATCTAATCATATGGTGTGTTTTCTCAAATCCCCCACTTACAACATCTTTAAATACATCTTCTGTAAGGATTTTACCTCTAGAAACCCATTAAAAATCCCTTCATTTACTGAACAGGTAGTATGTACTAGGTAAATGAGTAGTGTGCAGGTCTTCAGAACCTTTGATTTATATAGGGTGTGAGCAAATGTCTCTAGCTTGGTTGAAGCCAGTCCACTGGAGAATGTTGCCCGTGCTAATGTGAGAGGAGAGTTCTGGCAATAGGGCATGTGTTGCAATGTGAAGTCAATACTACCAGATCTGGATTTTCCTACAACTGCACAAGATTTCTGAGAGGTCCCAGACCACTGAATTTGCCAGCGACACTAGCAGGGCATTGAGGCTCACTTTGTATTCTGATTTCCTGGGCTGTGGCTATGGTTTGGAGTGTCAAGATGGTGAGTTGGAAACACGTCAGATCCCTTTCGTCTTTGAGCCTTCCCTCAGGCCTGATTGATACTCCTCTGACATTTCAACCAGTTCACAGCCAGCAGGAATGTAGGTACAGACTGTCTCAAATAATTTTGGTTATCTTAATAAACTTGCTTTTTCTAAATTAATTGGAACATTGTAGTTCCTTTCAGAAGGAACTAAGCTAAATCCTGTCTGTGTTGTGACCTAGCATAAGCAGTGATGGAAAAGTGCATCAGATTGGACCTCTCTAAGTAAGCTTAGGGAGGTTTGCTGAGCCCAGACTGCATTCGCTACTCCATGACATTCTGTGCAGTTCTATAAATTAATGCTGGGGAAACAAATAATACTAAATGCAGAAACACGAGTTAGGAATAAATACTATAAATTAGATATTTCTGTTTATTGAGGCACTTGATCATACTTCTTACTTAAGTACCTTCTTTCTGTTTTTTTTGTGGCTATTTGGCATGTGAATTTGATGCTGAACTGCACATTTTTCATTTTTCTTGCCTTGAATTCTTTTAGAAGAGAGAGAAGAAAAGCTTACAATATATAATAGGTTATTGAATCCTCCTAAAATGTTCACAATGATTATGTATAAAGCCAAAATGAAGGGTAGTGAAATAAAGTTCTGTGCTTTATAAGTAAATACAGTAAATTTAAACCTGTTCTCCATGCAGGGTCTTAATAATTTATTTTTAAAATCCAAAAGAAGTTTCGGAAGTTTTGGAGGTTAGTATTGTGGGAAAGAAATGGCTATTCCAAAAAATATTCCATGTAAGAGAGACTCTTTGAGCAATTCCTTTTGTAACCAGTGTTAACTGCAACCAGTTAGTGGTTTAATGTTGAAATGTATACTTGCTCTTCTATAAAGCCATATTTCATTTGCATTCAGTGCTATGAATCTTGACAAATTTGAGAAGAGCCCAAGGGAAATTTTTCATCCTGAGATACAAAAGGTAGGAGGTGATTTCTTTTTTTGTTTGTTTTTCTTTATTAATCTCTGGAAATAAAAGTCATTAAGTGTAAATGCTACTAGTTTGTTTCCTTCAATAGTAGGATAATAATGATGAGTAGTGTTACATGATAATACAAAGCAAAGTGTGTTTATCAGTTAAACTGGACTTTTCAAACAAACGTAAATATATAGGGATGTTAGTTTTATTTGTGTTAATACTAGTGTGCTAAATGTATTGTTTTGTTTACAGGATTTATTGGTTCTTGAAGAGCAAGAGGTAAATGTAACCTTACCACTCCTAGCTCACAGACCTGTTCAACAAATACAGCTTTGTATTTGAAATACTTGCACTGACATGGTTATGACAACTTAAGACATCAGTTGCTAATTGCAGTAAAAAAATGTAGTATTTCTTTGCAAAGTGTAAGATAAATAATTTTGAGCACCAACTTAGTATATCGTATTAATCACCAACTTAGTGTGTAATAAAATTAATAATCTATAATCAAAGGTAAATTACTAGGTATCTGCTACTTGAGCATATAATGGAGTTGTTATGAAATGTATAATCCCATGTGTAGGATATATACAAAGGTACGTTTATGAAAGTCTGTTGAGAATACATTATTTTAGGTCTTTTGGTTACTTTATCATATAATATTTGGTTTTATTTCTCAGGGATCTGTGAATTTTAAATTTGGAGTCCTGTATGCTAAGGATGGGCAGCTTACAGACGATGAAATGTTCAGCAATGGTGAGTTTTTCACCTTTTTCTTTTTTTATTCATCCGAATAAATAGTGCCTACACGTGGAAGCCAGAAAGAAGGTGATGGTTATGTGAACAGTAGTTTTGTTAGGTTTTCATGTTGTACTGGGTGAAAAATTGTTGTGTAGAATCTTCTATTTCTGTAAAGGTTTGCTGTAGGAAACCTACTGCTATATCTTAGAAGATACTGAAATTTCTTATCTAGAAATAGACTATACAAGCTAAGGTTTAGAAAAAGGATACAGTTGAAGGAGGTGACTCGTGTTACCTTTGAAAAATCAGTGTTGTTTATAGTTTTTTGACGTTTTTACAGCCTGATCGCTTTCTTCCATGGACTAGAATAGTGTTTTGGAGTTAGCAAAAGAGGTCACTGCTTAATGTAACGTGATGATGTCTGTTTTGCAAGACTGCAATGCTGTTTCTGTAAAGGTAGAAGCTTTGGAAGACATGAGGAGAAACTAATTCAGCTGAAACTTTGGTCCTTGTGTCCTTGTGTCTTGAGAGCAGGACCTCTTCCTGTATTTTTACTTTTTTTAATAGATGTTCTATTACTACAAGTGCTTTTCTGTTCCCTTCCATATGTAGAAACTGGAAGTGAAAGCTTTCAGAGATTTTTGTATCTCTTGGGTGACACAATTACTTTGAAAGGCTGGACAGGCTACAGAGGAGGACTGGACATTAAAAGTAAGGAGGAAAAAAAAGGGGGTGGGAGGGGACTTTGCAGTATAAATATTTTTGCTTAATTCATGCATGTGTTTTATGTATTTTAGAAATAATACAGTCCCAAAACAGACTTCCTCACGTGCATGCTAAATGCTCTGCTTCACCAGGAAAAAGTCAGGTTAGCTTAAATCGCTGGTATGGAGTGCAGTTGAAGAAAAGTATTTGTGTGACCTGTATTTTCAAGATGGATGGTTTCATTTTACATTCGAATCGGGTGAAGAATAGCCTGACACGTTACTTGCTTCATGATAGTAGGGCATCATGGCTTGAAGAACCATTCATGATTTCAGGAGGCTAGGTGAAGGATGTAATAGGATTTAAGTGAATGAATGTGCAGATCAGGTTGCAAACGTGGTTTGGATTCATGTAAAACATGCAGTGTGGACATTTTCTAAAATGGATCAGAAAAAAGGATAGCTAAAGAAGGTTTGATAGAAGGACCTGAAATATATCTTTTGTTCTTTAGAGAACTTGAAGGACTTACTGCTGCTGAGAATGTTATTTTCCCTTGCAGATGATACTACAGGAACCTGTTCCATCTATACGGTTTTTCAAGGGCATGAAATTATGTTCCATGTTTCAACCATGCTACCATATTCTAGAGAGAACAAGCAGCAGGTACATCGTTCTCTCTTTTTTTCATGTTAATATTTTAGAAATGTAAGTCTTAAGACTTTTGCTTTATTTTTTTCCTCAATATTATACCTCACCCTGAGAATTTCAGTATGTTTGTTAGAAGGTAATGCATCATCTAATGTCCATTATGTTACAAAAGACACTTGCAAAGAAAGTAAAAATTGATTGACTGAGAAGCGATTGAGTATTCTGTTACTTGGATGAGTTGTAGAGCTTCACTGCTCCAACTATTGCCTCAAACAATTTAGGAAGGTTGGAAACATATGTGTAAATTATCAGAATATTTGTATATGTAACACACAGCTTATACTCAACAATTTGTGTAGCTTGAAGGCAATTCCCCGTGTGGTCGTGTTACTGGCAAGCTTTGTGCATTTGTTCTAGAGCCCTGCTGTTGCTCTCTCATAGATTGACTAGGTGGGTTCTTGGGTATTTGTTCAAATGTGCTGTCATCCATTACTTGAACCTTTCTATGTATTATATGATGAAAAATACTTCATAAGCATATGCATTTACCTATACATTACACAACCATAATAATTTACATGAATTGCTTGTAAATTACTTGTTTTACTAATTTCTTATTTAAACAATAATTATATATTAAGTATTAGCATAGTAATATAATTAAATTATATAATTGTATTGTCCTTTTTTTATTTCCATGTCAGTTTTCTCATGCTTTTGCCTTGGATTGATGGAGAGATCACAGCAGAAAACAGCAACCAATCAGAACATTTATTGTTTATAAAGAATAACTCAACATCAGGGTTTTTTTTCTTGTCATTTCCAGTGGTGGATTTGGTTTTTTTGAATGCTAGGTGTTCCATACCAAATTTGTGAATATTAATTATGGAAATTGAGTGCTTTACTACCATAAAAATATGCAATAGCTGCTATTTTAGCAGCTGCCTTTTGTGTGCACCATGGCATTGCTACATTTACCTGCTTATTGGCTTCAATTATATTGACCATAATTTTTTTGTTTGCAGTTTGGGAATATTGTTTTGCCATTCTGTCACAGAATTGTTAAGGTATTTTTTAATATCTTTTAAGTCATTGTGTCTGCCTTTTTTTCCCTTTTTTTTTTTTTCTCCAGGTAGAAAGGAAGCGACATATTGGAAATGACATTGTCACTATCGTATTTCAGGAAGGTGAAGAGTTTTCTCCAGCATTCAAGCCATCTATGATTCGCTCTCATTTTACACGTATCTTTTTCCTTATATTTTCTAGTGATTTTTTTTTTTTTAAGATCAATATTATTTTTAATTCTACCTTAAGTCTTTTCTACATGCTGTTTATGGAAGTGAAAGCTAGTTTAGAAAGACAGTTGTATTCTTTCATTCTTTACCTTCAACTGCTTGCCTAGGAGTCTTGAAGTCTGCCTCATAAAACAATTTTTATTTTGAACTTCTTAGAAGATAAGGTCAAAGCAAGAATTTGGTTTTTAGATAATATTTTTATTGAAGGTATTTATTTTGATCACAAAAGAAATTCCATATATTTTCATTGTCACGGTTTGACTCAGGATTGGCAATTTAAACCACAGAACCAGAGACAGCAATGCTCTTGATCCCCTCACCCTCCCACCCAGGTAAAAGGAAAGAGAGAGAGAATTAAGGAGAGAGACTTTTCTGAATTGAAAACTAAACTAGACAGCTTTAATTATATGTACAATTATGTTCAAGAATGTGTAAAACCCCTATTGCCTCCCCTCACCCCCAGCAACTCCCACGGCACTCTCCTTAGCTGTGAGAAGTCCCGGAGCACTGCCAGAGATACGGCAGAGCATATAGGAGCTGAGGGGAGAGTGATGAGGTCAGGGATACACGAGCCTGGGAGTCCATGGTGATGGATGGATGGATGGATGGATGGATGGATGGATGGATGGATGGATGGATGGAGTCCTCCCCAGGCGCCGGCCATGGACAGAAGAGAAGGGAAGAAGAAGCAGGAAGGAAGTTGTCTTCTGTGATCTCTGACCTTCCTCTGAGCTTACATAGATACATGGAATGGAATATCTCTGGCCAATTTTGCTGTCAGTCTAGTCCTGCCCCCTACGGGGGGGTCATAGATACGACTCCCCTGCCCCAGTAGCCTCTGTAGCTGCAGATTCACTGAGTAGAACAAACTGACCTTCACGTCTCAGCAGTAACATAAATGTTCCAGTGTTACCAGTCCACTAGCTGGAACACTTGCTGCTCGTTAAAGGAGAGCTTACTGAAGGGAAAAAAAAAAAAAAATCAGTAAAAGGAAAATTAGCTTCATCCTGGCTCAAACCAGGGCATTCATAAAATACAGATTTGTAATAAGATTTCTGTTAGTGGTGTGAATTAATTTGGCATTAGCTACTGAATATGTAATGTTTAGATGCTATTTATTTTAGGTACTTATGTATTTCAAATCAATTTTTCTCATATCTTTCAGACTATATACTACACATTCTCCATATTTTTGGCAACCTGCGTTTTTGAAACTTTTGGTTGAAAACATTGTGAAGATAATGTGATTCCAAAAAACAGCTGCAAATTGCTTGGGATTATCATGGGGTCACACTAGTGACTCCCAGTCTGGCATCTCTAGGCTAGTTGAAATGGAATGAAGAAAAATGGATGGAAGCAAGAAAACTCTTATTTCTGTGCTCTGTTGCTGAGTTTTAAAAAATTGTCACAAAGCTGATGACTTCTAAACCTAGTTCTCAGGCTGACTGACTGTAGTTAGAACTTTCTTGCTAGTTTCATCCATGGCTGGCCTTACCTTTTAGATTTAAGCTGTTCATATTAACATCTTTTACTCTAAATGAAAGAAGTGATCAGAACGAGAATAATTCCACAATTTAAAAAATAAATCTTTGGCTATCGGAGGAACCTAAATATTGTTAAGAAGTAATGGTTACTAAGACAATGGACCTCTGTGTCAGAGTGTCAGCATTCGTACAAAAGGAATAATTCTTCCCTTATTGCTGTTATGAGCACTTGTTATGATGTAATTGATAGACCCCACTCTTCAATTTTTGACAAATATTTTTTGACAAATATTTTTGTCACAGCTGTGTGTGGTGTCATAATGAGTTGGAAGGGCAGATATGCCCTAAATCCATAAGAATGTGTTACCATTTAGGTAATTTTAAGTAATCCACAGCTGGTCACTGGAGTCATATCACCTTCCTGATATTTTCACTTGACAGTAGTCAGGGATAAAGGTGTCTGCAAGAAAACTGGGGCTTGACACTGATTTGTGTTGGTTGTGGTAAATCTCAAAGCTCATTGAATCTGTACTAGAGCTTAGTACTTACTTTCTTACAGACTATAGCACCCCTTTTTTGTTACTTTTGCAACAGGAAAAATTAACATACAGATATCCCACTGTGTGATCCTATACAGCAGTTGTAGCTGCTGTGAGGGTTTGCCATGGGTCATCTGTGAGGTAGGACTGAGTTAACCAAGTTGATGCATCCAGCACCAATTTTTCATGTCCCAACATACCTGGAATGTCTGTACAGGTCTGGCAGATACTACTCTGGGCCTACAGGAGATCTGTGCCTCTTTTGGAATATCAGCTAGAGACTAGGCAATATACTCTCACAAACATCTTAAATAGCAATGGATGCTTATGTTGAAATAATTTAATCCCATCATTAAGTCTTACTTTATTATGCAGTCTCCAGTAGTGATTATCACAGCTATTGGCAAAGGTCTCTTTGTTCTACCTGGAGCAAGCCCATATAGTCAATGCAGTTATTCAGACTTAGACTTTCTTTGACACTGTTTATAAGGACTGAAAACTTAGAGACGGTGTTAAGGAAATCTGTCAAAGCAAGAAGCCTTTAACTGATGCCATAAAAGTATCTTGCAAAGCAACCATAAGGATTTCTTTGACTTTTTGGCCAGATTTGCCTAAAGTTATGAATCAAGACTGGTAATACATTTTTATGTGCTCATACTTTCAGTCCTTCTCTCTATTTTATTGTAATTCTGTTCGCTAAATTATTTCAATGAAATCTTTTCTTCAATTGAAGTTTTGTTATAGGCAAAGTTCAGAATCAGTACTTTTTTATCAACTAGAAGAATGTTTAATCACAAGTCTATCAAATACACACAAAACAAAACAATACAGCACGTTTTACACTTACGTAGTGGCAAGAAGTCTGTATATGAGGTATTAGCTCAATTTTTAAAACGATGGAACAAAAAATTTTGGATGGGGCCTTTAAAAAGAGTAAAATGTGTATTGTCTAGAATATTTTACGTATTTACATTAATATATTTTACCTTTATTAAATCTGTGTTCTGCTGCAGGAAAAAAAGGTATATTAAAATACATCTGAGCTTCATTACCACTGGATTAACTTCCTTAACTACATGGCAGATATTTTTGCCTTAGTGAGATATAATAAGCAGAATGATAGTTACAGGTAGGTGCTGATTGTAAGAAATAACTTCACACTGCCTTTCCGATGGTTTAGATATAATGGGAAAACATTTTGTATTGTCCACCTGTCTACATGTCAAGAAGCCAAATAAATTTACAAAATTAAAGAGCAATATGGTCCTGGATGCAGATGGCTGTAAACTGGCTATGAATAAGTTGCATGTTTCTGACCATCAGAAAAATGAAAATCTGTAACAGGCATAAGCTAAGGAAGCAAAACAAAACTACTTCTTAGATGAAATGTAACAAAATGATGGAAGATATGGCTGGAACATTCAGACCTGGTGAGATCAATGACAGGGTGAACTACATGTATGATGAAAGTTAATGAGATGTGATGATGTGACAGCCATGGACTGCAGATCCTTACAGGTTGGGATTCAGTGGTAGCTAAGCAAAGCAGCTCAGTTATAGGGATTTTTTTTAGGACAGTTGGACATCACATACTTACAGCCTTGTGGAATTTTGCTGGTAAATAATGTGTTATTAATCTGTGTTTCAGTTAGCCTTGGGACTCTTATACTTACTTGGAGGCATATGCTGTCCCAGTCTGAGGCTGTTAGGTCCCACCAGAATCTGAAAAGCAAGCATTTCTGCAGCCTTGTGCCTAGGCTTCAATGAATAAAGTGGCTTTAACCAAACAGTTAATCCCAACTGTCGTCTTGAGATTAATGGTGAGATGCCTGGCATATCTGTCAGTCTTGAAAAAGCAGACAGGCAGTGGGATGTCATTGTCCCAGCACATGGGAGGGATTCAGCTTGAACCTAGTTAGCAGTTTAGAGAAATAAAAGAGCCACCCTTTAGCTAACAGTGCATGCTGCAGTCCTCAGTAAAGGACACAGGCCGTTATTTCTGCTTTACAAAGAACTAGCAGTGTCTGTAGTGATCCCACTTCTACTGAAAGTATGCTGTGTCATTTACTGCTTAGATTAGGTCAAAATGAAATAGGAGAATTACGTTCTCTTTGGATATGCATCTTAGGAGAGTATTGATTAGGTTTGAAATCACTCCCAGCTCAGGTGCTGAAGTCTCTCATGGCTAAAAAATTTATATTAGGAAACCAAAATGTTTAGTTTATCAAGCACTAAAAAGGAAATTTCAGGGCATTAAACTAAAATCCTGCCTCAAACTGGAATCTGTGTGTATGTCTACAACACTCAAGGCTAAAAACTTTGCAAGATGGAAGGGGGAAAATTAGGCTTTGAATGCAAATTTCTAACAGCTGTGTTAGCCTGCATGACATTACTTATTATTTAGCAAAATTTTAAACTGTTTGCAAATGATTCAACCCCACATTTGCAAGATGAAGCCCAAGGTTGACAGCACTGGGTCTGTGATCCTTTGACATGAACTACTAGTTAGCTTGTAGAGGAAAGAAAGAAGCTGAACTTGGAAATAGCTTCCAGGAAAACAGCGTCCTTAAGTAGAGTAGCTTTTCTTCCTTCTTCCTTGACAATTCCGTAAGTCTGTGAAAGAGACCAGCAGTATGCTTGGAACTGATTGCCTCGCACTCATCCTTTTTTTGAACAACCAGTATACCTTTGTCAGCTAAGAAATACAATGCAAGTGTAGAAGGCATTCTTTTAGCCTTTCCCTCAGTGCATAACACAGACTACTGATGCCAGCCATAATCCATGGCTTCAGAAGCTGCTGGTTGCATCCAATCACATGGTTCCAGCCATTCCAATGTATGTATTCCAATTCTGGTTTGCTTTGGAAGTTTTTTTTAAACTTCATAGACTGAGCAATATTCATAGTCATCTAAGAATCTATTCTTCTTGCTGCAATATAAGTTACTGGATCTTTTTGTATCTCAAGGATACAGGACTGACTAAGCCTTCTTGCCTAGCTGCAGAATTTGATAATTAGCTTTAAGAATTTGGTGACTTTTGTGCAACTGCAACTCCATTGAGTCATTTATGAATGTTACCTGAATTCATCTGCCGTGCAAATGTGGAAATGCTCAAGAATGTGAAGATGAGAAGAAAATGGATTAATATTAACTAGATTTCTTCTAGGGAGCTCCCATCTTACCTTTTTCTTTGGGTCCCTTAATATTTGGGAGTCTTTATTTTGAGGCATGCTGGAGGAGAAGGTTCTCACCATCCTTGTTGCTCTTGGAGTATGACACAAAGCATGAATATGCTAAATAGGTAAGGAGTTGAAAGTTTACGATCTTGGGTGCTTAAGGTGCATATATATCCACAGGGAGGATATATATAAGGACAAGTACATCTCAAAAGGATTTTTATTTAGAAGTAACTTTCAAAATAGTTTAGATACTTATATCTGGATTCAATAACATGCGAGAAATATATATTGCTGTGTTTCTCCAGCATACCATGAAGTCTGTCTCCAGAGAACCATCCAACAACATGATACTTCAGTTTGCATTTGTGGTGTTTTTTTTTCCCCCCTCCTCCTGTTTATAGCTAAAGTTTCTTTTGGAAAATGTCTGTAGTGCAGTTAAAAAAAGGAGCAGTTTTATTTTGCTCTTAAGATATTGTGAGCACCCTCTTGGGTTGGTTGTGTGTGTGTTTGTTTCCAATTGAGTGTCCGTGTAGATTCTGCTTTTCAAGATTCTCAGGTTTGTGAGAGGCACAAAACATCTTCATTAATCCAATGTGCAATGAAAGTTCAGTTACTTCTTTCCATATTTTCTTCTTGTTTTGGAGCAGAAATCCTGGCATACGTCCCTCATTAGCCTTTAAGAAGTGAATGTTGTTCTAATTGTAAGCTAATAGTCAGTAAATGGACTAGCCATGGTAAATAAGATAACTGTGTCTCTCTCACTCTGAATAACCGACTGCCTTTACTACACCAGTCGGTCTTATTCCTTAGTTGCTTCATTTTGCCTTATTTTTACCTTATAGGACAGGCTTAATACAAAATTTTATATTTCAGCTTGGCCTAATTTAATTTCTTTCTGTCTCTTCACCTGCATGGGACTCTTGTTCCGTCTGTTATTTTTTTTGTGAAGATGGTCTTCCAAGTGGCAAAAATTTCAGTCAAAGAAATAGGGGATACTCTAGGCTTTTGAGATGAATTTTCCTTGTTTCATATGCAAAGCCACTGTGAGGCCTGACCCTGAATTTCTTAGAATGACTTTATATTTTATGTCACTGAAGAAGTCCAGTGTTTTGGTCAGTTTTGTGGTTTTCCCTGTCTTAACTCATTTTGCTTTAGCCAAGAAATATTTCACACCCTGTGTAGTGATAAATTATTATCTTTTTTCCTGGATGGAATAATGTAGACTATAATTGTGTCTTGAATCTGTGAAGCCAGTACTAGAATGATCAATAATCATGCAAATGCAATAGTGCATTTCAGATTGTATGAGCAATTTCTTAGCTTTCATGAAAAAAGACTGGATGAATCCATTACAGTCCATATAACTGTGCAATGGTCAATCAGTGCTGGTTTTTTGAGCAAGCAAATTCTGACTGGTTTGTATAACAGTAGAGATGAGTTGAATCTATAATTTTACCACTGAACTTGCTGTGATCCATGTCAGCTGTGCGTGCCACTTGGAAGATCTTTGACTGCTATCTTACAGTGGAGAAAATTGTGCAGACTGTAGCTTGAAATACCAAGGAATGATTACTTATCTTAAAACAAGCTGCAGCTTGCTGAGCATGTTGCATGCATGGTTTTTATACCTGCCATTCATTCTTGCTATGCTGGATTCCTTATGGATCAAAAGAACTTGGCAGGTCCAGCTGTCATGGAAATAATTCTGACTCTTTCTTCCTCAGTGAAAATGAATTTGCTATTAATGAGACACAGATTCAGCTCTAGTAAGCCATTGTTATTCAGAAAGAATCAAGTATTTAATCAATGTGGTGAATGTATTGGTAAGGTGGAAATCTACAAGGAGAAAATATTTTGTAGGCAAAGAACTAATCTTTTACAGGTTTTTTGAAAAAGAACTATATTTTGCAAGTGCCACTAAAATCCTTGTTCCTGTAAGTAGGACGGCAAAGTTCTGTTGTAATTGTTAGTGTCCCAGTATTTGTTTGTGTAAAGGAAGCAGAGTTTTGCATAAGTGAATAATTCCAAGTTAATGTTTTTTGTTAGAACCCGTGGAAGTTGTTACCTAAGACATACCCAGGTAACAGTTTCCAGTTCGTTCTTCTGTTTGGAATAGTGTCTATAAAAACAGTGGGGTTTGAATATGACTTTCAATATAGACAAAGATTTGTTCTTTTAATAGGCTGAAAATATTTTCAGAAGAAAGTGTTCCTCTCTTTGGGCCTCCTCTTCCCTCCCCGCCTGTGTTTACAAATCACCAGGAATTCAGGGATTTTTTGTTAGTGAAATGTAAGTCAGTTTTTCTTTTGCTAGAAACACTTTTTTAATAAGTTCTTTAATAGATTGAAATTATCGATTCTTAAAATATAAACACATTATCTTGTGTATGCTGCTGTTCTATATAGAATTCTTGTTCAGATCTGTAGCATAGGTGGGATGTCAGTTCCATCAAACTGTTCCACTCAGATTAATCAAAAACCTGAATTTCCATGTGATTATGCTTCTCAGGCTACTAGATACAAACTAACTTTTGACATTTGCAGAACGTGCAGCCATGTTTAGCTTTGCATTTTCTTAAAGGACTTTGAGACCTGAAAGAATTTATAATGCTGTTCAGTATTTAGTAATAGAAGGTGTTAGGTTAGCAGCTTAGAAAACCTGAAAATACAAGCTTTTCTGCATGCATGCTGTATAGGTGCCTTTCATCACTTTTAAGAACTTCTTAATTGTGTAATGATTCAGTTCATGTTTTCATTGATCTTCTAAATCAGCAAGAAAGAAATCTGTGAGAGCTGATCATTATGATGACAATTAAATGCTTATCTGACAGGAACTTGACTAAGAACTCATTTTGGATATTTAAGTCGGTTTAGTACTTAAATTGATAAGCAGTTTGTCTTTAATTTTTTATTAAGTAGGAGGTTATTAGTATGCCTTGTAGAAATCTCCTATTACTAATTTTTCTCTTCTAAGCTTAAGGGATCATTATTCCCTAAAAAACATGCAAAAAGGAGGCAACTCTAAATTACTAAGGGGAAAACAGATATTTTTGTTCAGAGACAAACTAGAGTCAGTGGAACCTGTCAAAGTTCATTTAAATAATGTGTCTTCCATTCCATAATATTTTAGTAATAAATGGGGAAAAAGCCACCTTGGAAACTCCAACATTTTCTCAGAAACGTCAACGCACTCTAGACATGCTGATCCGCTCTTTATACCAAGACCTGATGCCTGACCTACACAAGGTGAATGTAAGTTGGAAGTTTCTGCATACCTCATATGGGCTTTCCTTTTCTCACCAGTGTATTGAATGTTCTGTTGCTTTACAAGACTGTAATCCTAATGAATACACTAGGCTGAGTACCAGTTGTCATAGAACTTGTTTTACAGTTACATGTACATGGACAGACAGTCATTTCAGAATAGGACTCTTCATGCATTTATTTAAACCAAGAATGAAGAGAAATGTAACAATATCATGCTTTGTATAAGCTTACCTGCAGCAAGGAAGTACAAAATGTAGGCTCTGCAAATGGAGGTATTAATCTCATCACCATAAAACCTGCACTTACTCATTCCATAATGTGTAAATTTGGGTCATTTTTACCCGTGAGTAGCAATGAGCACTTCATTTTAGATGATGAAAGCTTATTCTTAGGGTTATGCTTAACTAATAGAAAAGAAACAGTTCTAAAATTAGTGAGGTGCTGGTTTTTTTCCTACTGTTTATTTCTCTTATCTAAATAGATCTGCTTAAACTTTTTTTGATATAATAATGTCTGCAGTCTTTGTCATGATTGTTTAGAACATGATAGTGATAAACTATGACAAGTTGCAAAGTGAAGCACTCAAGGTTTGAAAGAGTTGCTATTTCTGTTCTCGGAGAAACTATACAGTTAGATTGATGACTACAGGAACATATCCAAAAAAAGACAGATAATTTAAATAATATCACATTAAGTTAACCTAGATTAAAATTTCTGAAAACTTTTGTTTCAGTTTAAAAAAGAAACATTTTCTGTTTTAGAACATGCTCAATAGAAGGTCCTTCAGTGATGTGCTACCAGAGTCCCCAAAATCAACACGGAAAAAAGAGGAAGCTCGGCAAGCAGAGTTTGTCCGACTTGGTCAGGTAGGGTCAGTTTTGGAGGTATGCACCTGTGTTTACAAAGGCTGCATCACCCCTTTTGTTAGAATTTTATTAGCTTGCAGGGTTATGTCAGGACTTAATGCAGTTCACAGTGGTCAGAAATAGTTCTGCAGTATTGCATTAGTTTAACCTATGTTAAGGAAAAATATGAATAGAAGTATTTATCTGTAACACCTGAGGTACACAACACAATTGCAAATATTTATAAAAATACATAAACCTAAAGTAAGGTTGGAAAAATCACACCTTAGAATAAAACCTAAAAGACCTTTCCCTACTTCATGCAGCAGATGCTTTCTGCTTCCAAGCCAAAGAGTGCTCTTTTTCTGTGCTTTGGAGAAACATAGCCTTTCATAGCCTTTCTCTCTATGTTTTATTGAGATTGAATTCCGTATAAGTGTTTACCCTACTTTAGCCAGGAATAAGTTTCAACAGTCTTTCTGCTAAATCAGAGGTTGTCATACATCTTTGAACATTCCCAGGTGCTGACTTCAATTTTCTATGGGCTTATTGACACTTTGATTCAGTGAGGAGTAAAACTTCTGATAATTTAGACAGTCTGGTTTGGTCTAAGAGTTGATTGCAGCAGAAAAAAACAAAAGTGTCTATGCACATCAGTTTTTCCTGTCCCTTCCCACTTGTCTCTTCCTCATCCTGGTCTGGTGACAGGGTTCTGCTGGTTATCTTAAGAACGCTTCTTTCCTGAGCTGATTTAACTCAGCAGGAGTAAACAGAGCAGGAAACCAATAAAAAACAAAAAAAGGAAAACCATGAAAAAAACCCATCACCAACAAAACCCGAGCCTCCTCCTTCCCCTTCCATATTTTAATACGAGTTAGTAAGCTAAGGTGTAGAAGAGTCTGAGGACTTCTGGATCTGATTAAAGGGAGAGAATGGAGTTAGGTGGTTGAGAGCTGGTGCAAAAATCTCAGGGCTGTTAAAGCTTGCATTGGCAGGGCTGCAAAGTCTGCTCATTTATGCTTTACCCACCATTTCCCCAACCATCTTGAAACAGCTGGTCACTCTAGGCAGGTGCAAAAAAAAAAAAAGTGAGTATGTCTGTAATATTCAAACAGAAGTAACCAATTATTTATTCCCCAAGTTTACAAATTACAAAAGTTAAAGAAAAACATGGTTATTGAAAGTATAGAAACCTTATAAGCTTGATCCCCTCCACCCCTCCAGGTTAAATGCTGGTAAATTAGTCATGTAACACATCTAGTTGAGACCCATTTCTTAAACAAGATTTCCATCCCTGGCATGGTCTTCATTGAAGGGAAACCTAATACATGGGTTAAAAATTCATAGAGTCCTGTATGTTTGTTTTTCTCAGAGGTTCTTTTCACACATCTTTCTCTTCCCTAAAAGAACTGTCTTCTCAGTAAGAAGCTGTAGGCTTGAAAGCATTTCAACATGCCTTCCAAGTAGCTCTTAATCATTCTAACCCAACTCTACGAATGTGTCTGTACCTTATTTATTTCTGTGGTAAATGAAACTCAATGATGACTGCTTCAGCAATATGTTTAAATTATTTATTTATTGTCAAGGTGGTATCTACTGACTGGTGAAATAAAAATGTTAATGCAATGAAGTATTTAATGCTTCTCTGTAAGGTGACAGCCATATTGAATGCAGATGTGCAAATGGTGCATGCAGCTGATAACTGCCATTTCACAGAGACCGTGCATGATGGTGGGCAAACTTCAGGGCAGTAAAATTGGTTTAGGTAACTGCAATAAAGAATACTGTGGAAATTCCATGTGTTACCACTTTATCATAATCATAATCACAGAATGGTTTGAGTTGGGAGGAACCTTAAAGATCATCTAGTTCCAACCCCCTGCATGGCCAGGGACACCTCCCACTAGACCAGGTTGCTCCAAGCCCCATCCAGCCTGCCCTTCAACACTTCCAGGGATGGGCCTTCCACAACTTCCCTGGGCAACCTGTTCCAGTGTCTCACCACCTTCACACTAAAGAATTTCCTCCTAATGTCAAACCTAAATCTCCCCTCTTCCAGTTTTGATCCATTACCTCTTGTCCTTTTACTCCCTGCCCTTGTAAAAAGCCCCTCCTCAGCTTTCCTGGAGCCCCTTGAGGCACTGGAAGGCTGCTGTAAGGTCCCCCCCACCCGGAGCCTTCTCTCCTCCAGGCTGAACAGCCCCAACTCTCTCAGCCTGTCCTCGTAGGAGAGGTGCCCCAGCCCTCAGATCATCTTCGTGGCCCTTCCCTGGACTTTCTCCAGGAGCTCCCATGTCCTTCTTATGTTGGGGGCTCCAGAATTGGACACAGTACTCCAGGGTTAGCAGTGTTGGTATATAGAATACTTTAAAAAGACTTACTGTGTATCTCACTGAAACTATACTCATACAGTATTTCTCTAGAGTTCTTTCTGAATCAGCTCACTTCTAGTTACTTCCAGTTTGAAGAATTTGTCATACTGGTTACTGTGTGTCCTTGGTGCCCCTGGCAATGTATATATATGGTTTGACTTGGTGGTTTGTTACAAAGTTTTGCAAGTGAAAGGCCTGCTTGTATAATTGATTAAAGGATCCTCTATGCTGCTAGCTTAGAGAATGAATTGTGTCGTTTACTAGCTTCTATGCCTTGAGGTGGAGGCTTTTCTGATTTTGAGTTTCTATTAAACAAACAAACAAACAAAACCCCAAAAAAACCCTCTAGCCTATGTTTTGGCTGAGAAGGTCTTTAGCAGCCCCCTGGTGATTCATGGAGACTTTGTTCAGGATATACAGATTTCTGCTTCTTTCCTAATGACTTAAAATATTATAGGAATTTCAAACTGGAGTTGCTCTCTAGTCCTAAGTTGTCCTTTCTTTATAGTCTTTAGCTTGGATATTGCTCGCAAAAAAACCTCAATTTAAATAAAACATCTGTTTTTATTAGGCATTGAAATTGAAAACCACTGTGAAAGGGGATGCCACAGCTAACTTGGCAACTACAAGTTTTGGTAAAAAGGAGGTGAGTGAACCTGTCTGTCTGAGGAGAGGTATGAAAAATTTTAACACTGTTGAGTTATGGCCCTGCACATCAGCTCTGCATACTGTTTATTTACTTTTGTAATTAGATACTGTAACAGCAAAGATGAAATGTATAGTGTTAAAGTGATTCTGCAGCCAATATCAAATTAATAAAGGGCAAGCTTGGAGGCAGAAACATTTCTCAAGTAAAAGCAAGTGTGGGTAGTTTTATATTTGAGAATATTTGATAAAAATGCCATTTTCCATACACAGTCATCCTTTATTTTAACTTCTGCATCAAGCTTAAAACAAAATTCAGTTGTGTTTTTATTTCCTGTAGTACCAGATTTTGTTCAAGGGCATTAGGGAGTGAAAGATGCAAACCACACTCTTCTGCATGCATCTTACATATAGAAGCTTCAGAAGCACTTCTAGAATTTCAGAGACTTCAGCTAATATTTAAACTGGGGAGGAAGGGCAGCCTCTGGGAGGTAAGTACAGAGAACATATGACAAAAAAACAATTTGGCAGAAAGGCCAATGATTAAAACATTACAATGATTAAACATTACAACTGCACCATAAACTGTAAGCAGATTGCATATGCGTGGTGATACATGTATTTTGAGTCAGTAGGGTTTTTTAAAAATAAAATACATAATGAGTATTTCCAGGGTTGCACTAAGTATCAGCTGCATGTGTTTTAATTCCAGTGTTTCAGGAATCTGTCTTATTAGTCTCCAAATCCAATTAATAGGGTACTTCCTCTGCAAGAAAATTAACTAAATTTTTATATTTCAGATTAATAATACATATTGTTTGGAAATGTATCCTGCCAAAAGCATTTACATGTTATTACTTGTCCATCACATTCTGTGTCTGTATGATCTGTATTTTCTAATGTACTTAATATGTATCCCTTATGTTACTTCATAGCCTTGGGAATCTCAGTCTTTCTGCAGTAATTTTCCTCATGAGGTTGTCTGTGCAGATTCTTGGGGCCAGTCCTTGCTGGTTTCTACAGATGCTGGCATCTTGTTAATAGATGGTTAGTAAATGATCTAGTGTTTTGTGTAAACTTTTATGTATCTGACCATTTTCTTGAAAATGATTATTCATAAGCACTGTTCAGGTGTTGGTGGGCCTTTATCTGCAGGGATAGTTACCAATCCAAGTTAATTTATTACATCTATGTAACGTAGTTGCAAAATTATCTCTGCACTAGAGTCAAGCCATATTGGGGAGCCAATGTTAATGCAGATATCTGAATGTTTCGTTACTTCAGATGTTACTGTCTTGACCATCTGAAAAGACTTACAAAGTCATACCCAATGTCAAGGAGTGTTTAAATGGCTTGTCTTAGCCATTGATGGTAGTGAGCATGGAGCCAAAGGCTTATGTGACAGTGCAAGCCTGCTTCTTCCATAGAAATGATACTGCTAGTTTGACGCCTTGTCATCTTCAGTGTGCCACAGAAGCCAGTGAGACTGAGGGAATGAAGTTAGTTCTCAGTGATAATTCTCAAATGTTCCAAAGGAAGGTCCCTCTTAGGCTTTAGTTGTGTAATCTGATTCATGGCAATGATAAAACACTCCTGTGAGGAAGTATTGGCTATGATGCTGTGGTGTTTGTAGCAGCATTGTGTAGTTTTTCATTTCTTAGAAGAAAGAAAGAGGTCAAAACCAGTGACTAGCAATATTTAGCAGGAATTTTTATACGTTTCTTTTTTAGATGGTCAACCATCAGTGCAAGTATTTGATAAAACTCTCCAAATAAAGCAGATGCATGTGTTAGAAACTCTGGATCTTTTGATTGCACGAACTGACAAAGGTAGGAGAGATCTGTGTTCTTCGATGCTCATATGTATGTGGCTGGTGCTGGGTATGTATGTCTCATGAGGCAACTAATTGTGTCTATCAGTGGAAATTATTCTAAATGAGGCATCTAATATAAAGGAGCATATGCAGCAAATGCTGTTATTTTCTAAAAGGCTGGGGCAGAGGGGGGAATCCCTAAATGCTCATTCATGCTTCCTTCAAGGCAAGTCAGAAACTGGTCATATGGTCTTTCTTCAGCCACTATTGGAACTCAGCAGTTTTTGGAAGTCTCCTTGGCTGAACTGTTTATTTAGTTGTGCAAAAATGTGGGGGAAATACACAAAGCAAGAACAGGATCTTTATGTGTAACACAGAGAAAATAATTATAAATGTTATTGTTTTACTGTTTTTTAGCACATTATGTCTGTTTGCTCAGTTTTGGCTGAGTTGCATTTACCCAAACTTTGGGTAAAACAGGGTTCCTTTTGTATTACTGGGAGTTGGCAGATTTGGCTGCACATGAAAAAATTCACCCTGGGACCTTACAGGACTGGCTCAGACTACCTGAGAGCCATTTGCAGTTCTCTCAAGACACCTTGGAGGGTGGGTGATGTTTCTGAAGATCTGAAAAGGGTGGTTGTATCTGAAGCTTAGTTTGTGAAGCTTTCGGAAAACATGATTACATTTAGTTGCCAAAACACTGTACTGTTGGATTAAACCTGAAGAGAGACATTTAAGCAGGCATTACGAGGTATAACAGAACAAGGTATTACTGGCATCACTTTATGACACTTCAAACATAGTATGATAAATTCTTACTCATGTAAAAAATTGCAGAGATTTTAAACTTTTGGTATGGATGCTTTTTGAAGCATTTGGGAGAAAGGTATTCTATACGTGCTGGAATTCTGGCCTTCTATTTTGTATTTGCATACCATATTGAAATCAGGATCTGGGCTGGAAGAAAAATGATACTTGCTGTTCATTTTCAGAGCAGCAAAAATGAGAAAAATAATGAGTTAGATGAGCAAAAGCATGCTCATACTGGGCTTGTAAACTGGGTGCAAAGATTTTGTGGGATTTTAGGATAAAATGTTATATGCTGCAAGGTTAACTTTTTTAAGCTTAACTATCAGCAAGAGCTAATTCAGGTCAACATTCCAAGAAAAGGCATAAGCAGTTACTGCAAAGGTTGATGACAGGGCTAGTACTCAGCTAACAGAAAACTCTCATGATACAGTGTTCACCAGATGTTGTATTTCTAATAGTGATTCTGCCTTATACCTTTTCTGCAGTGAAATCAGACCACCCATATGTTTTTGCATTGATTTCCCTAGTCCTCTGGGATGCTATCAAAAGTCACTAATTTACTGAGAAAGTCTTGGATTACAGGTTGCTACACAGAACCATTCAGTTGCCTCTGCAGCTCTTTAGCTCAGGTTTTACGATGTTACTATGAGATGATCATCACTGGCCAGGCTCCCAGTTATTGCACCTAGCATGGAAAATGTTAGCTGGTCAAGTGCTGTGGGCAAGGATGGTTTCAGAGAAGTCAAGGAGGTTCTCAGATAGAGTGAGAAACACCTTTTGGGCAGTCTTACTTATCATAGGAGAGAGCTTTAGAAAAGAGTAGCCCAGTATTACCAGGACTTAAAGCATGGACTAGTTGACTGGCTGTAAATCTACAGCATAGTTTTATCTTTTGACAACTTGTTTGACATTACAAACATAAGATGTACGTTTTCTATGGCTTGATGTTTATCTGACATTTGTGTCCTCACCACAGAAAACTGTATTTATGGTCTTTGCTTGTTTGAGGAATTTTCAGGATTCTGGTGCCACATTCTTCAGGTTGTTATGTTTGGAATAACTAACTGAACACCAAAGGCAGGAGTAAGTCCAAAGAGAGACAAATGATGAGAGCTGTAATGCTGCCCTTTGAACGTTTGACCTAGCTTATGTTTTTTGACCTTCCCTCCAAAAGGGTGGGAATGTTGTTCGCCATTCTTCCATGAACTCGTTCCTGGAAGCAAAGATTCTTGGGTGCACACATTCTTGAAAAGAAAGGGATTGCATATATTCTTTTCCTTTTGTTGTTGCGTTTGCAGTAAGACTTTGCTCTCAGAGTCGGATTACTCAGTGTTTCAAATTGGGTCGTATCTTCTCTTGCTGTAGGAAAAGAGTCATGCAGAGGCCGGGTTTCCTGATTCATGTTGCTGTTCTCTCCGAATTGAAGACAGCACCTATCATTTTGCTTTTGCCTTTATAGTGAGATCCACACCAACTATATATTAAGAAAGCAGGTTTTATTTTTCCAGCCATACCAGCTAGTCTAGCAAAAGACTCTACCTTTGTCAGAAAATTTTGCCTTGCTTGCATTTTAAGAAACTTGGTTTCTTAGTTAAGAAACTGCACTTAAGCTGCTAATTTCCCAACTGCAAGTAGTAGTGTATCATTTGTTTGTTTGTTTTAAATTTAGGGGTTGTAGACTCCACTCATATCTATCTTTTGTGGGAAAACAGATTTATCTATATCTATGGAAGTAGATATACTGTATTATTTTTGCAGGTGGAACATACCTCAAACCAAACTTGCTTACCTTTGAAGAATGGATAAGCAAAACCAGTCTGCAT
This sequence comes from Hemiprocne comata, assembly GCA_020745705.1. Lineage (NCBI taxonomy): Eukaryota > Metazoa > Chordata > Aves > Apodiformes > Apodidae > Hemiprocne > Hemiprocne comata. The sequence goes on from CM036604.1 coordinate 12,248,053, forward strand.
CGTAAAGGGTTTCAGACTCTTGTTAAGGATCCAGTTATCAGCTGCTCAGCTGGATGGTTCCAGCTTTTCAAGTTAAACCTTTTGCTCTTACCCTGTAGTTTCTATCTATTTTTGCTTTCTTGCAAAATGTTGTGTATTTGCAAAATGGTGTATGTTTCACTGTTTTGAAGCTCTTATGTAATTTTTTGCCGCAGCACCACCTGATGGGAAACTGAGCTACTCACCGGAACGGATTGGTTACTAGAATTGTAAAGCCTAGAGAGTCTTGTGTGATGTTGCATCCCCAGAGGAGCACTATGCTTTGTTTATCATTGTTCTGCTCGTTAGGTGATGCTTCTCTTTGGGAATATTAATTTCAAACTACCACGATCTTTTTTTTAACTTGTAGTTTTCTGTCCCTCTTCATCCTTCAGGGAAAGAATCTCGTCTCCTTGTCTTCAGACTCAGTGCTGTCCAAAAAGATATAGAAACAAAGCAAATTATAAGGAGCAAATACGACTGCAGAGAAAATAAACTGGAGAGAACAAAAGGTGATTTTGTTATGCTGTGTTAAAAAAATCCACTGTGGTGTGATGTCTGTAGTTGCCAGGGACTTACTAGCTCTCTAGTGGTGTTCACAAGAACAAGAAGTTTTTTCTCCGGACAGTCAATGCAAACTGTTTTAAACTTGTATGTGAAAATAAGTCTGGTATAGTCCAGCATGATATTTTAGAGCTTTGTGAAAATACCACATTACTTGGCAAATGCTGATGATGAAAAGCTCTAGAGAAAAGTAGACATGTTGCTTTCAGGATTGAGGGGTATGAGAAGAATTATTCAGGGATGTGAGACTGAAATAAAGGGCATTTTAAGGTGGAGAAACACTAGCAAATATCCATTACATAGAAGTGTTTAGGTTAGCTTGGGTGTTGCTGGTTATTTTAGTAGACATAAACATTTTCTGGTCTTCAGAAGCAAGCTGCTTTGGAAAGCTGGAACCTGCAGAATAATGAAAGTCCATGTATTTAGTCCTTGCTTGCAAAAGAGTAAGGGGAAAAATAGATTTCAAGAGAGTCATAGCTTTTTGTCTTTTTCTAGAAGTTAATGTTACTCTGTTGGGAGGTCTGTATTTCTGTCTTGCTGAGTCATGCATTAGAGCCCTGTTGTACTAATCATCACACAAATACAGAACAAAACAAAAAGCAGAAGCAGACCCCTACTGCAAACACTTACAGTCTAGTGCATTATTTCCTCAGGCTGCCATTTGTATGCCATTAATACTCATCATGGCAGTGAACTGAGGATTGTTGTGGCTATTCGGAACAAACTACTTCTCGTAACAAAGAAATATAATCCACACAACAGTTTAACCAGCAGCTCTCTGCTATCATCGTCTGAATCTCCAGTAGAGGAGTTCCAGTACATCCGGGTAAGTGTAATCTGATTGCTAATTACCTTAACAGACTACGCAGCACTCAGCTGGGGGGAGTAGATGAGGAGCATGCATTTTTATCTTCCTGAACCTCCAGACAAATAAAAGTGAGAAGCCATGTGCTGGGGTTCCATCATGCATATGCCAAAAAAATCTTTCAGATTTTTCAAATTAAGTTTCTGCGTGTTCTTTGTCATGCTTCTGTGCTTAGGGCACATGCTTTTAAGTTAATGGAACCTGCAGTACCTACAGTAGGAGCTTGAAAAAGAGAATATCTCTATTATTTGCGTTATAGGAAATATGCCTTTCTGACCCTCCAGTGGTTATGACGTTGGTGGATGGACCTACTGGAGACAGTGACAATATGATCTGTGTAGCATATCGGCATCAGTTTGATTTAGTTAATGAGAGTACCGGAGAATCCTATAGATTGCACCATGTTGAAACAAACAAGGTACGTTTTGATCATTGAAATTATTTTCTTGCAGAACCACACTGAATGTAATTTCTTGCAGACTCTGTGCATCCTGTGCTGACCTCCTGGGAGTGTAATTTATGGAGATCCTTATGTCTCTTTATTTTCATTACTGTAACCTCTGATTTAGTGTGCTCTGAGAGATTTGTTCCTTTTGGGATATATGATAATAATCACCCCCAAACAAGGCAGCTATAAGGTATGACACATTAGGAAAGAGCCTGTGTTTCAGGCTGTGGAATATCACTGTCATCATAAATTAATTTTTCTCCTTTCTTAATCAACAGAGGTTTGGTACTCCTAGCATGGGCAATACACTGTAAGCTTCTCCACAGTACTGGAAATCTGGTTTAATCTGGATGAGGAGGAACTACAAGTAAAGAATAGTGATGGAGAAGTACCCCACCACTCCACACCCCTGTTCCTCTTCTTGCCAGGAATCCTTATTACCTTTGATAACACAAACAAAGCAGACAATTAATATGAACTCAGCCAGTGATTTTTGTGAGGTTGAAATGGGACAGCAAATTATTTTAATGGGTAATAGAGCAGAAATGCCTTTCAGTCACTACAAAGGATGGCTTAAAATGCATTTGGTATACATATATAAACTTCCAGGCCTGTTTAACAGTTCTTGACCTATATAGTAATCTTAAATCAAGAGATGACCATCTAGCTTATTGTACAAAGAAAGTCAAAGAATTGCTGTTCATGGAATTGACCCCTCTTCTGCCCGAGTATTAAGTGTTGTGGTCTGGGAAGCACTTGTCTGATGTACTCTTACTTTTTTCACCAAGAAAGTCTCATTTCCTCAACAGATACCCCACTTTTTATGGCTGATATGAGTTTTTTAATCTAATAGTAAAAGACAGAGAGTTGAAATATGGTGACTTATGTAGCCTATGCTATGTAAAACATACTGTGGTTTATCCAGCACTGGTTCTCTGTTTCTAAATGCAGACTATTCAGTGATCTTTAAGTGCATCCCTATCAACCTCTGTAAATGTTAGTGGTTTTGAAGCGGTACTTGGTGCATCTGATCTTTCTGCTAGTCATGATGTGCAATGGAGCTTCTTGGATTTCACTTTTTGAAAATAATTTCTTATTTTTAGTATATCTTGTTGATTTACAGCTCTCTTGAAATCACCCCGTGTCCATAAATTTGCATTGTGAAATAAGTTTTGTAAGTTTTTATTGCTTTATACTGTGGGTGAGGTATTGAATATGCAGTACTCGACAGAACTGAATACAGAAATAATTTATTTCCATTCTGAGAGCATCTTGGAAATTAATCACAATTGCCCCCTTACCCACCACCCTTATCTGTAGTTGTGCACTCCCCCAACCAGTTGTATTGTTCGTTAGTCAAAACCTGGTCGTAATAACCTCAATATCCTCTGCCTGTTCATTACCCTGTCTCATTATCATTGCAGGTTAACTTTGTTGCAGCTATTGATGTATATGAAGATGGTGAAGCTGGTCTACTGTTGTGTTATAACTGTAAGTATTTCAGGAAGACCAAAAATGGAAATACTTCAATCTGCATATGTAATTCTTTTTTTCATTGGAGTCTAGATTTGTGTTTTAAAATAAATTTCATTGTTTCATGGAAAGTTTTTTAATATAGGTTCTTTTTAATTTAAATGCGTATTAGGCTAAAAATTGAAGTATTGTATTGCAGGGTATGTTGAGTTTAGACATACTAACTATTAGGTTTTAATTTCAGTTATACAAGTATGTATCTCTATATTTATAGACCCACTAAAGTCCTGTTTCTTCAGATCTACCTCAGACTTTAGGTAGCTACACACTTATTAGGTGTTTTCAAGACATACAATTTAGCATTCCATCCCTTTTTTCCTTTGGGTGCTGTTCCATTCTGTCATCTTGCTTTTTCTTCCACCTGTTTCTTGGTACTGTTGCATTATTTCATTGTAATCCTCTCAATCTCATTGGCCTCGGATGTAATACATATACGCACTTCTCTGCAGCACACAGGTACTTTTTCTTCCAGTCCTTGTGAAAATAAAAGCTCTTAGTGTGAAGCAGCCTTTATGAGGCAATGCTGAAGGCACAGCTTCCTTTGTTGCAGAAGGCAAGTCTTATTTGCCTCTCCAAAGTGAACATTGATGGAGACAGGATGAATGCACCTGTGTTGCAGCATTGGCTATCAGATTGAAACAACATTTAAGTGTCCCTGACCTGGATCTTTCTAGACTCTGATGAGGCCTTATTGGTTCTAGTAGCTTTCCAGACCCTACCTGGTTCTGGTTTGCTTAGCACTGCTTCAGAACTAAAAAGCTGTCTGACAGAGCATAGTGAATTCTCATCTACATTTCTGCACGGAATCAGTTCCCTTCTAATAGACCCATTGCTGAGCCAAAGCTAACAAACATAGCTGATCTTAAAGTTACAATAAACTTGCTGCACAGGCTTGCAGCAACTTGAATTCCTATTTCTAGGACAGGGAAACCTACATTTGTTTTTTAGAGAGTTTTATAATTCTGAAAGTATATGGAACAA